>OU015745.1:143846405-143889238 GCA_907169655.1 Acomys percivali | reverse complement strand
AGGAGGAGGAGGAGGAGGAGGAGGAGGAGGAGGAGGAGGAGGAGAAGAAGAAGAAGAAGAAGAAGAAGAAGAAGAAGAAGAAGAAGAAGAAGAAGAAGAAGAAGAAGAAGTTGTTGACTGACAGTCAGTCATGCAGGGCACCATGGATATCAACACACTAGATGTTCCACCTCTTCCTGGAGTCTTCAGGTGAGCAGAAGAGTTTCTTGACAGGGAGAAGGCGGCTTGGGCTATACATGCTCATTTAGCCAAGAGAAGCAGAGAAGGGGGACTATGGCCAATGAATCTCAGATGGCTCCCCAAACTGCATACATTCCTTGTCCTTATTGTGTGACCAAAAGCCAGACAAAAGCTACTTGGAAGAAGGAAGGATTTATTTTGGCCGCATCTGAGGGTGCAGTGCACCACTGCAGGGAAGCGATGGCTGCAGGAGATTGGGGCAGCTGGGGACACTGCATCTGTGGCCAGGAAGCAGAGACATGAGTGCCAGTGCTGGGCTGTGCTGTCCACATAGGGTGGGTCTCCCCACCTCAGGGTGACTCAGCATCTGAACCTCTTCTTCATGGGGGAAGCCAGAACTTGTCCCTAGATAATTCTGGGTCCTGTCAAATTGGCAACCATCACACAGGTAAACATCACACAAAGCTTTATGTGGGGACCCAGATGTGAAACGTCTCTAACCCAAAGGAAAGCGGGACAATTAGGAGTTCAGTTTGCATTGACATAGAGCATGCTATCAATATTTTCTGCATAAATTCTACACCAATTCTTATCCATTTTATTATGACTTGATCAGTATGTGAAGCCAAGAAGAATATTTTTCATGACCTCAGTCCACTTAATATAATATAGCCCCATCTTGTGATGTAGTTAGAAAATGCACAGAGATTCTTTGGGGCAGAGCGCAGAGTGTCTTATGGAAGAGTTGGGAGGTAGAAGGGCCTAGAAGGGGCAGGAGCTCCCCAAGGAGACCATCAGAGCCAACAAATCTGGGCCCAGGAGGCCCTGCAGAGACGGATGCGCCAACCAAGGACCATGCATGGTGAGGACCTAGAACCCCTGCTCAGATGTAGTCGATAGGCAGCACAGTCTCCATGTGGGTCCCATAATATGGGAGTAGGGACTGCCTTGGACATGGACTCTTTTGCCCACTCATTGATCACTTCTTCCTGGTGGGGCATCCTTGCCAGGCCACAGAGGAAGAAGATGCAGGCAGTCCAGATGAGACTTGATAGGCTGGGGTCAGATGGTAGGGGAGGAGGGCTCCCCCTTTCTGAGGACTAGGGGAGGTGAGGAGGCTGAAAAAGGAGGGAGGGTGTGACCTGGATTAGATGAGGAGGGGGCAACAGTTGGGATGTGAAGTGAATAAATTAATAATAAATAAATTTAATTTAAAAAGGAAAAAATAAAAATTCAAAAAAGAAAGAAGGAAAGAGAAAATACACAGATTCCACAGTCAACTCCAGGTTCCCCCTTCTCTCCCATGGTGTAGAACGTGCACATTTTACCTGGAAATACAACATTTGTTTTAGGCTGTTCCTACTGTGCCCATTTGGAATTTATTCCCAGGATTGAACTTTGCGACAACAGCAGCACCAATAAAACAAATTAGTTTCAGAGTTCTACCTGAAGCAATTGAAAGTTTTTTTTTTTTTTTTTTTTAAAGCAAATGTGGTTGTGTTTCCTGCACACCTCAATGCTCGTTTAGCTTGTGTTTGATTTACACAGAGTTGCAGTCAGGGTGGAAGCGAACGTGAGACCAAGGGTGCAGAAAAGAAACACACGAGCTGTCCCGAGATGGAAAAGAGAATTTGGCCACAGTCTCACGGGACAGCTGCACTGCTGCTCACCAATTTCTATTTCAATGCCCTTCTCTCTTCAGAAGAAGTTATCTGAGGTGACCTGGGCTCCTCAGGAATCCTGGAACCTCTCTCCTCCCTCTGGTCCCCTCCCTCCATCACACTCAGAGCTGTGACATCAGCCTGAAGGTTAGGGGATCACAAGAGTTGCAATCCTCTGCAAGGCATGGTAAAGAAGTTGCCTGGGTCTCTGCTGACAATGGATGAGTGCTAAGGCCTCTGCCCCTCTATTCCTCAGACAGGAGGCAGCATCAGGTGCATCTGTAGCTTCTTCTGGTGAGACTGCAGCTGTCTCAAGGCCTTGTCTGGAAGAATGTGCCTTAGACACATTCAGACACAACCCAAGCTGTCACAGATGTGCAAGGCTCTCCCCTTTCTTCCTCAATTTCTTTCCAGACATTTCAAATCCTCTAGACCTTTCTAGAAGAAAAAGGCTGCTCAGGTCCTCCCATGCTCAGGTCCTCCCATTCTGCTTTATTGGACCACTTCTTGACTCCTGTTTGTAGTTTTTAGTAGCTACTAAAATCCACTTTCAGGTAGGGTTAGTGTTAGGTTTGTCTCTCTCTTCCCTTCCATAGCAGCCATGTGGCCTGCACCTCGGTCCCCTCATCTGGAACATGGGTTGTTGATAGCATTTGCCTCATGTAGGATTGTCATAAGAAGGAGGTGAGTCCGCAAGTACAGAAGGTTGAGTCTGCATCTCGTAGGTAGGTTGTAGGTGCGGAATGTCACCTGTTAGTCCTCATCTTCAGCTGTGATGAAAACCTGGGGCCGACTGTCCATGGAACTAGACACTGATGTGATTCCATCAAGAAACTCAGGAAAATACTGTGGCTGAGTCTGCAGCCAACTTGAAGTGGTCCGTACACCCTGGCCCAGCCTCAGAGAGAGCCTCCATGGGCACAAAGCCAAAATGGGAAACTTCACAATCAGACGCCTACATTTTCTTTGTCCTTTGATCCCACTTTGCTGATAGAGGGGCAGTGGTGAAAAGAAGTTGAAGAACCAGTTCTAAATTTGGCTTTTCATATTTCAATAAAAGTGAAAAACTGGGAGGAAAAAAGGAAATTATTCTTTGAAGAAACGTCAAAGGCAACTTTCTGTTTGGGCTGAGGGAAAAATGGAAGCCGTGATGTAATAACGGCCCTTGTATTTTTAGAAAGCTCACAGGGTACATTCAAAATACATTCCTTGGCTCTCTCTAGAGAAGAGCCCAGAGCTGTCCCTGAAGAAGGAAGTGAGGTCATCAGTAGAAGGACCAGCCAGGGAGCTTGGCAGTCTTACATCTCAACGCAACAAGGGAGGCCTAGGACGTACAGGCCAGGACCCAGGGGTCCATGGATGGAAAGTCAATAGGAGATGACATGGAAAAGGGGAAAATGGCTAGCCTGGCCTGACAGGGCTCCTGATGAAGGCAGACTAGGGTCACTGGTCATCCCCAAGAGATATCCACTTAGACACCCACAGCGATCAGATATTGATGGTGGCTCTGTTATCTTGGTAAGAATCCTGTTGTGCTTGTATTAGATTCTCTAAATAAATATATATTAATATAAATATGAAATATATATATTATATAGTTGTTAGATTAACTAGAGTAGCTTGCAGGCTGTGTGTGGTCTGACTGGTCAAACAATGGCTGATTTCTGATGGGAAGACCAAGACATTCTAGCAGCTGTTTAGATCATGAAATGGATGTTTCAGTATTCCCAACCTGGTGCTGGGGTCCCAGAGGATTGCTAGAGAGCTGCTGGTCAAACAAACAAAAACCGAAAGCCTCCGTCTCCTGTGTCTCTTTATGTGGACTGTCACCAGAAGGTGGAACCCAGGTTTGGGGTGAGTCTTCCCACCTCAAATGATGTAGTCAAGAACACCCCTCCCCCCAGTGTGCCCAGCTGCTTGGATTTTAGTTTATTTCAGATATAGTCAAGTGACTACCAGGATTATCCATCACATCTGCTAAGCTTAGGGACTACAGAAAATGCGTGGCTAGTCAAGGAGAGCTAGAGGCGACTCAGTGGGGGACTCTTGTCTCTTTTCCACAATGGTTATAAGACTTGGGGCCAGGATGGAAGATAGAAGCTCCTCCCTGGGTGATGAGCACAGGAAGCTTGGCTGGCAGTTGTCTTCTCTTATGGACTCTTGAGTTGCCAGCCACACTCGTCTGTATGTACCACAAGCCTCACCTCTCCTGGCCCCATGAATGCAACTCTGCAGGCCAGTGTTTGACTGAGGGTGTCTGCGAGCTGCTCATCAGACTCCCATATTTTGTAAGAGCCATCTATGTGCCCCATCCTTCTTTTATATATAATAACCAGTCAGAACATCAAACTATTATGAAGACATCATGAGGAACAAGCCATCAAAGACTGCAAATGTCACTCTTTATTCTGAAGTATTCCTATAGGTTGGAGAAGATTAAAGGCAGGGCACTCTTCTGGAAAACCTCCAGTGTGAAAGCTTCTATGTGCTGATTGGAACAGAGACCCACAGTGCCCTTTATAGGCTCTAATTCATTCTGACATCAAAAGACATCTTTAACTGCTCATTAATGCCACAGCCTTGGACACTGGATTCACTTCCCTGTTGAGTGAGCTGCAGCCTCCTATCCTAAGGCGTCGCTCTGCCTTCCTTTCCAGAGTGAGGTGACATCCCTTGCTGCCTCTCTGAGCTCTCTTGCTCCGAGGCCTTCCACAGTCCAGGCCTTGGCTTGAGCTCCCGATGACTAATTGCTTTTGGTTCTCCTGGGCTGATTCCAGTCAACTTGCTCCTTGGGAGCTGCTCTGACCTAGAACCCACTCTACATGGGTGGCCATGTGCACAGAGTATAATGGGGACTCCCCAGGTGGACACTCACCCTCAGGAACATCAGGATGGGCTTGGTGTCTGCTGAGAATGAACTCAGGCAAGATTCCTTGTTGCACTCAGACTCCAGCCTACTCTTGTCTCATCAGTTATGCCCTGCTGCATGGCTCACTGGCAGCAACGCTAAGGGTTGCTGTTCACAGAATGGATGACATTGCATGGGATGAGTTTGTGGGAAAGCGTGAGACAATGTCATGGTGTTGTCTCTCGGCTGATCACACTGCAGGCTCGTGGATTAGAACTATGGAATTACCTGGGATGTGGTGTGCGGCCAGATGACTGGGTGTCATATGTCATAGCCTGTGCTGTGTTACAAGTTCAGATGTTTCCCTAAATTCTCTTCAACATCACAGTGGTCTTTGTTTTAATTAATCAGCTTATTTGTTATTGCACATTATGTGCATGTGTGAGTATGCGTGAGTCGTGGCATGTGTGTGGATGTCAGAGAACAACTTCATGTGGTTGTTTCCCTCCGTCAGCCTTTCATGGATTCCAAGGATCAAACTCAGGACATCAGCCTGGAGCAGCAAGCCGCTTTACCTGCCGAGTCATCTTGCAGGCCCTCAGATGGTTTGATAAGTACACAGCTTTCCGGTTTATCACACTTTTTATCATACTCGATTTTTTTTGTCCCTTTAACCAAACCTGTGCATATATAGGGAAAATAAAATAGCATTCATCCCATAGTGAACACACAGAGGTGCACCTGCACACACGTATACACATACACACAGGTGCATGCCCACACACAGACACAAGTCCACATACGTATTAATAAACATATATAGTCACACATGTACACACACATACCACACTGATGAGATGAGTCATGTACCAAAGATACTAATTAGCAAAGTTGGACATGTCAGATCTCTGGAGTTCTGACCTGAATGGCACAGAAGACATCATGAGCAGGACTGTCAATTCATCCTGTCAATTATCTGTGATGCCCAGGACCAAACATTAGCAAGGCTGCAATTAATATGGGAATGTCACTTCAACCTGCCATTCAATCAGAAGCAGCTTCAAGATGCTCTTTCCAGCACACTCTGTCCTCAGTGGCAGCCTGATTGATATCTGAAGGAGGGTCTACTTGAAGACAGGAGTTGTGTAGGCACCTTGACTCTCATCCCAGACACACTGCAGGGCCTTGCAGGCATCTGGGACTGTAGAGTTCAACCCTGATTGGCTGGAAAGGTAGGCGGAGCATCCTCCTTATAGCAGTGGCAGCTGTGCAGAGAGAGGCTGTTGAGTGCTTGGTAACAGAGTGACTGCTGGGAAATCCTCAATGCTGTGGCTCAGTGCTGGTGTATTCCTGCGACCAACCAATCCTTGTGCCCTGACTTCAGGCCAGGGAACTGCTTGTGAGATTCCCACCCCAGTCTATGGCTATCTACACGCAAGTGGACAAAGGAATGCTGCCCACCTCAGTGGAAAAATTAAGATTTTTATCTTTGTATTGTCTGTAGCCACCCCTCCCCTCTATGCTGCTGGGCTGGTTCTCTTTGACCTTGAAGCGTCTTTGTGTGGGCCCGTGCTCTCCTTCCTCTCCACTCATGCTGTCCAATTGCGCACCATTTTCTATCACTAACAGAACACGATCCTTAATGCAGCGCAGGATGAAGAGGGCTGTTTGCTGTTGCTGTCTGGTAATTTTACAAAGTACTGTATGGTGATAAAATTATGTAGACATACATATGATATATACGTGTGTGTGTGTGTGTGTGTGTGTGTGATTGAAGCAGTTATGAAGTAAAGAGGGAGAGGTGGGGGGACAGTAGGAATTGGAAGTGGAGATTGCGGGAGAGAAATGACGTGAATACAGTACTCATGTGTGAAATTCTCAAAAATGATAAAATAAAATAAACATAAAAAGACCTTGGAAATTTTCCCTGCCTGAGGATTTGAAGGCCGTGTTGCTCTGGCTGGATGCCCCACCCATCAGCAATCAATCCTTTGCAGTAGAAACATCATGAGGGGAAACAAATTTGAAACGACTTATTTTTATGACAGAGCCAACCTTGTGCTTTTATCTGGCATCCTGGCTTCTCCCCACATTCTAGTTAAATGCCTGCCTTCTGTTAGGTTCAGGAAGGTCATCATCCCTCGGCGACTCTGTCGGCATTGCATTCTCTGGCGTCTCCAAGCTCCGCGTCGAATGCACGCAAAGTCTGAGGCTGTAGTCTGCATTGCTATATGTAGGGGCCACGGGGAGAATCTCAACATTGCAGGTTGGTCCTAACAGTTCGTTATTTTTAATAAGTAGCCATCCTAATGGTTGAACGTTTCCCGGTGTAGATTTAATTAGTCTCTATCCCCGCCCCCTTTGCTAGTTGATGGAGCTGGGAGAAGGGACATGGCGGCAATTTGAAACCTTGTTAGAAATTTATGAAGTGCTAAAATGTTTTATTCCCAGAGGCTGGCTTGCCAGCTGTCACCGTGTGCATCCTCTGCCTGCCTCGGCGGGTTCATGATCGCAGGGAGGGAGGGGGAGGAGGACCCAGTCTGCCAGGCTGAGTAAATGACGCGCTCTCTAATTAGTACAGCGTAGATACAGGCCCGTCATTTCCCTGCAGTTGGCCAGCAGTGGGGAAGAGGAACGCTGATGCCTGTCTGGAGAAGAAGTCAGAGCAGCGACTGACATGACACCATGAAGACGAGGGCCGTTCTGGTCTTTAATAAAAGGCACTGAGTGTCTGGGGGGACGGGGGGGGGGGTCGGTGGCTTGGGAATTAAGACAAGCATCTATTTTATAGTGGTCTCCAGCAGATAATTGCTCTATTCCTTGCAAAATGTCCCTGAACTAATTTGTTCTGGGAAAATGCAAATCCTGTGAATCTCGGGAGGTGTCTGGGGTGATCTCTGGGTAGGGGCTGGGAACTGTCCTGCCCATAAGGATGGTTTGCTCAAAGATGCTGCTCCACAGCTGCTCTGGTGCCCCAATTTATTTCCCAAGGGAACGAAATTGGTCTTTTTTTTTTAAGTGTGTACATGTGTGTGTTGCTCACGGTATGTGCATGTATGTTTGCGTGTAAGTGTGTGCATGCAAGTGTGTATACATTTGTGTGCAGAGCCAAGGCTTATGTCAGAGGCATGCTTCACTGCTCTTTACCTTATATGTTGAAGGACGGTTGGTATGGCTGGGGTATCTCACTCATTTGCTCACATGATCCCTGTGTTCACCTTTCTAGTGCTGAGTGCTGGCGTTATAGGCAGGGCACCATGTCCACAGGACATTTCTGTGTACTATGAGGGTCTGAGCTTCAGCCCTCACCCTGAGCCCAAAAAGGAGTTGTTGTTATGGTTTGTAGGCTGAGATTTTGTTTTTATTTGCTTAAAGAGAAGGAGGAAGGTGGGGAAGGAAGGAGGAAGTGGGGAAGAGCGTGCAGGAGGGGAAACACCAGAGACTGGCCTCGGCCAGGCTGTTCTGCAGCTCTCCTCTAGGCTAGCTCTGTGGGGAAGTAGGAGGCCAAGGAAGCTGCCTCAGCTGTGTCCATTGCTCCTCTGGGAGAGACATGCACACAGCCTCCGTGACAGCCAAGCTGGTTAGGAAGTTGAGCTCTGAGTGTCCAGCCTGACCCCTCACCTCTGCCTCAAAAAATAAATAAATAAATAAATAAAAAAGAAAAAGAAAAGAAAAAAGAAGAAGAAAAAGAACCGTGTCTCCAAAAACCAAAAAAAAAAAAAAAAAAAGAAAGAAAGAAAGAAAGAAAGAAAAGCTGTTGGTCACATAAACTTTCAGATAAGTTTGGTTTCTCTTAATCTGATACAAACCTTTCCTGTTCACATTGATTTGATGGCTAACGCAGCCATGCCCCCAAACCTAGGTGGCTTGCTCAAGAACATCTCATCCTACTGGGGAAGTCCAAGCCTAGTGCAGGGGTTTAATTTATTTGAAAGCCCCCTCCCATGGTAAGAGATTTTAGTGGAACCTTCCTTATTTTGCTGTTATTCTCCAGTGGGGAATATGAGAAGCAGGAAGAGAGGTGGGAGAGGGAGATGCTGGTGAGAAGGCGAGGTAAGAAGGAGGAGGGGAGGGGAGGAGCAGAGGTGGGGTGGGTGCTGGGTGGGAGCGAGGTAGGAGCGGGGTGGGTGCGGGGTGGGTGCGGGGTGGGAGCAGGTGGGAGCGGGGTGGGAGCAGGGTGGGAACAGGATGGGAGCAGGTGGGAGCAGGGTGGGAACGGGGTGGGAGCAGGTGGGAGCGGGGTGGGAACGGGGTGGGAGCGGGGTGGGAGCGGGGTGGGAACAGGGTGGGAACAGGATGGGAGCAGGTGGGAGCAGGGTGGGAACTAACGGGGTGGGAGCGGGGTGGGAGCAGGTGGGAGCAGGGTGGGAACGGGGTGGGAGCGGTGTGGGAGTGGGGTGGGTGCGGGGTGGGTGCGGGGTGGGTGCGGGGTGGGTGCGGGATAGTGGCAATGAAGAGAAAACCATCTCTGCTCTGCTGCTGGCTTTGAAGTTAGAGAGGAAAGCAGCAAGCCAAGGAATTCAGGCAGCTTCTGTAGGGTGGGAAAACAAGGACACCCTCACCTGGAGCCTCCAGTAGGGATGTGGCACCGCCAGGGCATTTGACCTTTGACTTACGGAGTAATGAGATTATATACTTGGGCTACCTTTAAATCAGCCAGTTCGTGGTGACTCTTTGCAGCAGTTGTGGGAACCAACTCAGCTGAGGTAGGTGAAGCAGCAGGGAGCTGCCTTCCACCGGGCAGGACTGAGGATGATCGATTCCCCGCAGGCTCAGATAGAACATAATGCAGCCCAGGCTTATCCTGGAGTGTCACTAGCGACCTCTAGTTCCCTTGCGGAGGTCCCACTGACTTGAGTGCCAGGGTGTTGATCCCATGGAGCTCGCAGGTGGGGAGTTAGAGGCCCTGAAGTTCTGAGGGCGGAAATTGCACAGCAATGATGCCAACATTCCCAAGGAGGAAAGAGGAAGAGATGGGGTGTGGGAATCTGGTTCTCTGGAAGCCCTCTGAACCTCTGAGAAGCCCAGCCCAGCCAGGGCTACACCGCCACAGCACCACACTCCGCCTCACACACCAGGTATGACTGAGGTGACTCTTGGGGTTCTTGGAGTGAATGTTATATGTAAAGTGGATATTCAGCTAGGAGGATGGGAAGACAGAGTAAAGAGCTGTTTGGGGGCAGGGACAGCAGTGGGTAATGGGGGAGGGGCACTGGCCACGCATCTGACATACATCTAACTCCCCAGGAGACAGGGCATAAAAGCAGGGCAGGAGTCAGAAATAATGGGACGGAGAATGCAATCCTGTAGCCCGGTGGCAACATTTTCCAGCTGAGGCTACTTCTCTGCCTTTGCCTATTAAATGTGGCCATGAGCTGGGCAAATCACACTTTACAGCTTCAGGAATGAACGGTGGGCTTTCTAAGTGCAGCAGAAAGGACAGAGTCTCTGAGGTGAGGGGCGTTCCGGGATTGTGCCTAAATCCAGGGTAATCTATGCAGCTTTGGCTACTTATCTGAAAAATAGGGATGATCCTGTAATATTAGAAACAAGAGGGGTTCCAGGGCTAGCTGACGTGAGGCGGGAAAGCATCTCTTGGGGAGCCACTGCTTTTGCTTTTCAGCTGTCTTGTTTGTGGACGGAGGGCGCGGATGGGGTTTTTTTGTGGCAGACCCTTGGTCTGCCCATCCTACTTGGTGAGTTCTAGGCCGTTAAGAGCCCTGTCTCAAAGGCACTGTATACAGTGTCTAAAGAGCAATATCCAGTGTTACACTCCGGCTTTCGCATGCTTGCTTATTGTTCATCCCACACACAAAAGTAGATGCACATTGTGCTGGGATAGTTTTATATCAACGACACAAGCTAAAGTCATCTGGGAGGACGGAGCCTCAATTAAGAAAATGCCTCCATAAGACAAGGCCGTAGGCAAGCCTGTAGATCATTTTCTTAATTGGTGATTGAAGAGCTGAGGTGGGGGGGAACAAGCCTACTGTGGGTTGGGCAGCTCCTGGGCTGGCAGTCCTGCGTTCTGTAACACAGCAGGCTGAACAAGCCAACTTTAGGCAGACAGTAAGCAGCACCCCTCCATAGCCTCTGCATCAGCTCTTGCCTCCAGGTGCCTGTCCGTTTGAGTTCCTGTCGTGACTTCCTTCAGTGAGGAATAGTGACATGCAAGTGTAAGTCAAATAAACCCCTTCCTCCCCAAGGAGCTTTGGTCATGGTTTTCCCTCACAGCCGTGGTTATTCCGACAGGACAGGAGTTGGTACCAGGATAGTGGGGTATTGCCATGACAGACCTCACCATGATGCTTTTGAGAGGGTTGTAGAAGGACTTTGGAACTTGGGGTAAGCAAAGCCATTTTGTGTTTCAAGCTTGGTGAGTTGTTCTGTGGGAGGTTGGAAGATAAGAATGTTGGGAGCAGTGCAGACAACAGAGGCCTGGTCTGTGCAGCTTCAGATGGAAGTCTGAGAGTCCCTTAGTGACTCTACCAAGGCTGTTTGCTATTTTGGGTTGAGAATCTGTAGTTCTGGTCAGTTGTGACCAGAATTATTGAACTATTGAAGTAAAACCTTTTGCTTTGCTGGAACAGTTGTTGCTGGTCAGCTGGAGCTGAGAAATTGGTTGTGATTGAGAAGAGACCAGCATCATTAAGGCGAAATCTTCCTGGAAGTGTTTCCTCAGAGTCAGCACATAGTAAACTGTGTTTAGAGGTGGCCAAGGTTGTACCTTGTGCTGGCCGCAAAACTTGGTCGTGTGTAAGAGTCTCCCAGATGGTACTGGCTTTGAAGGCGTGAAGGGGTCATGGAGAAAGTTGAGGCTTTGCTCCATGAATAGATCCCAGGGAAGGCTATTGGTGAAAGAGCAGCCCAGCTGTAACAAGCAGTTTGGAGATGCCAGTACCATGGAACAATTGCCAAAACAGCATTAGCCATGGAGTGGTGCTAGCTTCAGCCTAGGAGGCAAGCTGTGTGTGCTGGAGACAGTGGATCTGTTGAAGTGACCCAGGCCTTCTGCAGGAGCCCAGAATATCATGAATAAATCCCAGATACTAGCTATTAAGTGGCTTACACTGTTGGAGTTTGGCTTTGATATGGTTTGATTGTGAACATGCTCTGGTTCTTCTGTCTTGAAATAAGAAGAATTTAACTTTAAAAAAAATTTTATTTTGTAAGTGTGTAATCTTGGAGATGGACAAGGAACGAAAGGAGGTGGATTTACAGTGATGTGTTTGTGTGTCAAGTTAACAAGAGGTTGTTTGTGATACATAGTTTTATGTCAACTTGACACAAGCTAAATTCATCTGAGAAGAGGGGGTGCCAATTGAGAAAATCTCTCCATAAATTGGGGCTGTAGGCAAGGGTGCAGGTCATTTTCTTAATCAGTGATCAATGGGGAGGGTACAGCCCGTTGTGAGTGGGGCAACACCAGGGCTGGTGGTGCTGGGTTCTGTAAGAAAGCAGGCTGAATAAGCCATGAGGAGCAAGCCAGTAAGCAGCACCCCTCCATGGCTTCTGCATCAGCTCCTGCCTCCCGATTCGTGCCCTGTTTGAGTTCCTGTCCTGACTTCCTTCAGAGATGGACAGTGATTTAGAAGTGTAAACCAAATAAACCCTTTCCTCCCCTGGTTGCTTTGGTCATGGTGTCTCATGACAGCATCAGTAACCCTAATTAGGACATGCACGTATGTGAACATACAGGCAAATGCATAGACATATAAATACATACATACATATAGCCCGTTTTTCTTGCACTGAGTGTGTCTTAACTGGGAATGAGGCCAGGGCATCTAGTGGAAGGGCAGAAGTGGGACCATCAAGGGATGTGAGATGCCCTCTTATCCTCTCCCAGGTGGCTGACTACAGACCCATCAGTAACTTAAAAGTAACTGGAATAAGCCTCTAAACTTCACAAGACTTCACCGCGCCTCCTGTTTTCTGCATTGTGTTTGTTTTGCTTTGTGGCCATTCTTTGCTGTCCGCTGTCTTGTGCCTACAGGAATGTATGTGTTAAGCTTTTACTAAGGCAGCAAGTGCAGAGTGTCACAGCTGGGCTGACTGGAAAGAAGTGTTCAGTGTCACAATTCTGGAATCTTAAGTGTTGGCAGGCTTGGGTCCCTCTGAAGCTTCCGGGGGAGAAGGTTCCATGTCTTTGCCATTTGATGGCTCTGGTGACCCATGGTGTCCCTTTGTGTGCACAAGTGCTACCCAACTGCCATATCATGGCACTGTCCTGTATCTACCTTTGTCTTTCTGTCTTTTCCCAAGTCACTCTCTTCAGATAAGGCTGCCTATCAGAATGATGTCCCTTCCTGGTATTTAGTTAATACACAAGAACTTATTTCCTCCTAAGGTCAAACTTCCAAGGACAGGAGCTTAGAGTGAAGCTGGAGGGATACATTTCTGCCCACTGTGGGACAATCTGGAGGCACAAAGATGTATTGGGGGTGGGTGGCCAGGCTGTGCCTAGGGCACAATGTCTGGTTTGGGCGGGAGGGATAAAGTAACAGTCATGGGTCTGATTCTGAGGCAGCCTTGAATGCCAAGACAAGACAGGAGTGTGGTCTCTATAAAGTTTGCAAGAGCTGCAGTGAAACTTCCTACTGTGAAGAAAACTGTACTAAACCTGAGTGGTCTGAGAGGCTCTCTTAGTATTCCTCACGGTTCTGTGTGCCAGCCAGGCTGCTCTTCAGGAATGGTTTGCCTTCTGTCATGTGTGTCAGCTTTCAGGGGGCTCTGCTCATCCTTACCCACATGTTATGACCCCGCCCCCAAGGCAGAAGCTTCTCCAAGCCTCTGCTTCACTGCCTTTTACCAATATCTCACTGGCTGAAGAAACTTCTAAGTCCACAGGACATTTGTGGGTTGAGGGAGGGTGTGCAGCAACACACTGTGAAACTGTGAAGGGCACACCTAGAGGGGCTGGGAGAGATTGGGGGCCATGCTTTATGAACAATCTCCCTCTAAGACTGAGGGACATCTACATGCTCAGAAGAGCCGAAACATGAACAAATCTCCACTTACCTGGGTCCGTTCCCTTAAGCCAGAGCTGAAGGGTCTGTGGAGCAAATGGACAGGTGCTTTCCAGTGTTCACTGAAGTCCGGCCCCTGATGTGGTCTAAACTCCTCCTGTGTGGTAGGAAGGCTTTATCCTAGAACCTTCTGGGAGGTGGGACTTGCCTGGCCTCTGAGAATAGCTCTACCCAAGAGTGACAGGAGTCAGCTCTTCAGACTGCGCTCATGAGGTCCTCCAGCAGGCTTTCAGTGTCCTGGGAGCCTCAGCCTCCACTGTTCTCGGCAGTGACTGTTCGACACTGACCTCTGAGCACCGGCCTCTGTCCTCACCTATGCTCTTCACAGTACTGTTCCAAGTTCACTGATTTCATACAAACCTCCAAGTCAAGGTGTACAATTAACATGTTATGATCACTGTCCCAGTTATATGTACTTTCTGAGAAATAATGATTAGCAGTGGGTTGGTGGGAAGCCTGCTGCCGGGGTCCTGGGGTGGGGGTGGGGTCCTGTGTGTGGGAGCCAGTTCGGGAATGAGCCAGGGTGTTTCTGCGTGTCTCTGGGATGGGCAGGAAGAGGTGATGGAAGTTGAGCTCAGGGAGGGTGGAAGACCCACTGCAATTCTTTCCCACTTGTGTTCCTCTCTCCTGCTCATGGTTCCTGTGCCCACAGAGACAGACAGGACATTGACACTTGCGGAGGCCCCTGATTTTCAGGTGGAGGTTGGAAGTGGAGGTAGAGGAGAAGGCTCAGAGTCAGTGTGCCTTCCGTCTGCCTCTGCTTCCTCTGAAACTTGAGGTTTTCTTTCCTTGCTCCTGACGCTCCTCGTGCCCTTGGTGTGATTGTGCGGTTTATGCTGCCGGTGAGGGTGATGCAAACCACGGGTCCCACAGTGGGAAGAGGGCGCTAGGTAGAAGGGTTACTCTGCCGGGACCTCATCTAAGGTTGTTTAAGTCCAATTACTGCCATTAGTGTGAAGAGCTAGCTCAGGCGGTTCAGACACAGTGTGCACCTAACAATTCAGTTAGTTTGTAAACGGGTTTTGCTATCTATTGGCCAAGAAATGGATTAGTGGTGGCTTAACTTTGGCATAAGTCAAGGTGTGCTGCTTGGCTTTTAACCCCTGGGATCCAGGGAGAGAGAGGCATCCCTCCTCCTGTACTGAGGCATCTTCACTTCTCCTTTGGCTTCTGACGTTTGTGCCTCCAGGATCCTCATTCAGTTACTTTGGCTTCACCTGGGGTTTTAAGCTTCTCTATTTAGTGACAGGAAAATAGATGGTCAATAGGGAGATAGATGCATAATAGGTAGATAAGTGATAGATAGATAGATGGTAGGTAATAGGTGGACAGGTGAGTGATTGATACATAGATGATAGATTGATTGATAGATGATTGATTGATAGATGATAGATAGATAGATGATAGATAATGATAGATGGACTAGAGATAAAGACAGAAGGCAGAGATGACAGATGGCTAGGTGAATAGCAGATGAATTGATAGACACATTGGCAAGAACACAGCCCACGTGTGTGGTCTTTCCATAGCTCCTGAGTTTTGTTGTTTGGGGAGTGTTTGCCCCACATACAATAGTCACGTTTCCATTCTCATTGCTCATATCTTGCCTAGCATTAGCTGCCATCCAGCTTTCTAATTTTCACCAAGTCAGGGTGTGAAAAGGTGCATCTTTTCAACAGTCATCTCCGTTTCCCTTTAATTCAGGCGGCACCTTTGTGTGGACACTGCATGTCTCTCACCTGTGAAATGTCTCCCAGTGTCCTCACACCATTCTGTGATTGAATTGTTTATACTATTTCTCTCTTTTTTAAAAAAGTTATAGTATATGCTAATCTGTTGCTTGTTGTGTATTATAGATATTTTAAATACCACTCATTTGCTGCTAACGTTTCTTAGAGGACAGGTGATCCTTGATTAATCTTATAGCTGCCTGTAAGATTTTTGTCTTAAGAAATTCAGCCGCACCAGAGGATCAGAATGGCATTTCAAAACTTCTATTTTCAAATACAGCTGGTCCTCAATGTCTTTGAGGAGCTGAATTAGGGACTTCAATTCACAGGAACCTCATGGGTGCCCAGGTGCCGTCTATACACCGTGTAGTGTTTTTATGTGACTTTGCACCTCCTCCTGGATATTTTAAACCATCTCTAGATGATCTAGGATCTTTAACACCCAATACCATGATGAGCTGTGTGAGCAGTGTATATGGAACTGTAATGAGAAAAGTCTATGCCCGTTCAATAGATACTAATATTTTATAAACATTTTTGATCCATGTTGGTTGAATCCATCAATTCAGAATCCAAGGATATGGAGGATCAACAGTATTTTATGTTACCCTTTAATTAATCTCTGTGGTTGATTTTTATATGAGGAGCAGTAGTGGCTGAATTTCTTCTACTTTGTCTGGTTAATGAATATTCGCAGCATACTTTACTGAAAGCTCTGTACTTTTCCCATCTTATCCCTCCCACACTGCCGCACGACAATGCTTTTCTGGGGAGACATAAAATACATGTCTACTCATCCCAGTCAGGAAGCCCATCGGAGGCCAAAGTACAGACCACACCAAAGTAGAATGAGTTTTATTGAGGTTACTTACAGGAAGATGGGTGAGGGTCACATGGAAGAGCAGCAATGACTCAAAGGCAGCCGCAGCACCAAAGCCCTCCTCAGCATGGGCGCACCTCACAAATCTGGAACCCGGAGCACACCGCACAACCTGCGGGCAGCTCAGCAGGCTGGAGAGTGTCCTTTCTAAGTGACTCGGCTTGTCTAAGCCTCTTCCAGGCAGCTCACGTGGTTCCTTCTTCGTCCAGGAAGCTGGTCTGGTCTCTGTGCAGTTGTCTTGACTGACAGTGACTCTCAGCTGCTTTATTGCTTACTTGGAGATGGAGGGGCCTAATGCATCTGGTCTGTTTCAGGGACTTCCTGAAGCTCTTTTGAGTTATTTATGTTCTGTATTAAGGAGCTTCCTTGTAGGGTGGAGTATTTCTTTTTTATTATTATTATTAATTTATTCTTGTTACATCTCTATGGTTATCCCATCCCTTGTATCCTCCCATTCTCCCCTCCCTCCCATTTTCCCCTTATTCCCCTCCCCTATGATTGTTCCTGAGAGGGATTACCTCCCCCTATATATGCTCATAGGGTATCAAGTCTCTTCTCGGTGACCTGCTGTCCTTCCTCTGAGTGCCACTAGGTCTCCCCTTATGATAGGCAGATTTGGGCCAAGGGGTCCCGCTCAAACTAAGGCACTAGCCAAGGACAATACAGGCGGTAAAATTTAAACCCCTACCCAGATCTAGCCCATGGACAGGACAGTCTCCACACTTGAGTGGAGAGAGGGATATGACTTTCTCATGTACTCTGGTGCCTCACATTTGACTATGTCCCCTGGAGGGTGGAGTATTTCTATCTGGGAGGAAACTGCTACATGACACTCCCACGCCAGGCTGCACACATGAGCAGGAAGGTGACCTCTCTCAGGGGACCTGATAGGAATGTACAGCATTAAAGAGCAACTTAGGGGTGACTCCCTCTATGAAACTAGGAGAAAGCCATTATCCATACTGGATGACTCTTTGTGGGGTTGCGGCTGCTCTGGGGTCACCACTGCTCCTACATCTGTGAGTAGGTAATCTCCTACTCATGTCTGTAAGCAAATCCAGTCAGCTCATTGATTCCCAAGTTGGACTTCTATAGACTTGGACTCTGGTTTGTCCATAGTGCCCTATCTCGGAAGAGGGGACAGGCAGGTGTTTGCCCATGTAATAGGATCACAAATGGGATTTCTATATATAAAGGGCTGGGCCTGGGTCCTATTGGCTGAGACTCTGATTCAGCTGAGTGGGCTTGTTAAGCCACAGTTTTTGTGAAGCTGTAGATCTGAGGTTGGAGGCTGAGATACACATTTCTAAAATGCAGTGTGTAACCCTGAGCTCCGAGAGATGCTGCTTGGCTGCTTTGGTATAAAAGGAAAGTCCCCGACATGCACAGGGCCAAATAGCTAGTGGCATTTGAAAAGGAGGTAGGGTGTCACATGTCCTTGCAGATAGATGTTCACTGTTTTGTACTTTTGGAAACATTTTTATTTATCATTTTTATGTTTGTGGGTGTTTCACCTATGTTTATATCTACATGACACACATGTGAAGTACCCAGAGAGTCCAGAAGAGGGCATCAGATCCCCCTGGACTAGAGCTAAAGACAATGGTAACTACCATGAGGGTGCTGGTTTCAAGCCCAAGCCCTGTGCAAGTGCATCCAGTGCTAACCACTGGGCCATCTCTCTAGCCCCAGTCAGTATTCTGTGCTTTTTGGAGATGTGATTTCATCGCTTCAGCCCAGCAGCGAGGAGCGTTTAATCTTCACCGCTGCTGTCTACGCCAAGGACAAACTAGAAAACCCAGGAAGGTGAACTACACAGCTGGAACAGTGTCACTGACGTTCGTTTTCTGGGGACTCAAGGCTACCGTCCCCTATTCCACACTCATCCTCTTCTCAGTTTGCCACCATGTTTCTCCTCTGGCTCCAGGAGAATCTTCTGGAAGAAGTTCCTTGGAGTTCATACTCTGAGCTGGGGGAAACACCCATTACCCCCCTGCAGAGTACAAAATGGATATCCATCCATGGTATCTTGGATCAACCCAAGAGACTGCCAGGTGGCTGCCCTAGCCTTGGAGGATATGACTCTACTTCAAGAAAAGCTGACATGCACATTACCTTGACCCTTTGATGGCGAGCCTCAGAAACTACAGAGGACATTTTAGGGCTGCCCCACTTCTCTGAGAGCTTTCAAGCAAGGTTTTAGAAGGCTGTATTCTCTGCGATTAGACCCACCAAAAATCCTAGTCCCTTCTATTTCCCCCAGAACTGAGGCATATCTTCCCTTCTGTGCATTCTTGCTGCCTCGAGGTTAGTTATGACACCTACTACAAGGCAGCTGTGTTAAAAAAACAAAAAACAAAACAAAACAAAAAACCCTCTGCTTTGAGACTCACAATAAGAAAGGGTGCACATATTTGGATGCAGTCCATCCCAACTTCTATCTGTGATTGGTGGAATCTGTGGCTGTGGAGTGCAAGGTGTAGATATGGAAGCTGAACACACTCACACAGTGCTCCTCTGTATTTCTGAGCCCTCCTTTACCCAACAGTCCACCTGCCATTCTGAAGTCAAACTGTCTTGCTCAGGACAAAAGCCTCACGTCCATCCAAATAGACTTCAGCTTCCTTTCCCACAGTGTACCGGTCCCAATGCAGTGCAGTCACATTGTACAGATGCAGAAAATTTCCCGACTGAAGCCATTTGTTCTTGAGTGTAAATGAGGTCTGATGCCGAGTTTTAAAGAGGTGCTCACTATTCCCAGTGGGTATGGAAGGCTGCAGGGAGGGCCCTGGGACAGCCATGCTATGCTATGGCATCTTCTGGGCTTCCTTGGCTGGATGTTCTTGCTCTGGCCAGCAGAGACAGGAGATGCCGCATCAAGTCTCCTGCCAAGCCTGATGCCTCCCTACCTGCCCTTACATCCCACAAGGCTCACTTAGGCAGCTTGAGCTGACTGAATACAAGATCCCCACGGCTTGGCTTTGGAGGATTCCTGTCAGTGGCTTGTCGGCACAGAGGCTTCTTCCATAGGGGGTTATGACTTAAGGGCCACTGGCAGCAAGGATGTGGTAAGGCTTTGAGGCACCCTTGGCTTGACGGTTGTGGAGAAGTGGCCTCACCTACATGCCCAGAGGCAGCCTTTCCTGAACAAAAGGAATGCAAGAAACATTTCTGACAACCAAAACTGGAGGCACATTAGTGACTGAGACTAAAGCGTCCGTCACAATGAGACTTTGGTTGCTAGAGAAATGACATGGGGAAGTAAAACCACATCATCTCCTAAGAGCCGTGGGCTGACCTGGGCTCCTCAGAAGGTCTGCGAGGAGGCCCTCACCCTGGACCACCTTACATGGCCGGATTCAGAGGCAGGATCTCTGTAGCAGTGACTACATTAGCTAGCCATCAGTGTGGGCTCTAACCATTCAGGCCCGTCCAACTGATGGTCCACAGCATCGGGCCAGGGATAGCTGTGAACGCAACATGTTAAATCTACTTGAAACATGGGTTTTTTTGTTTGTTTGTTTTTGTTTTTGTTTTTGTTTTTGTTTTTGGTGTGTGTGTGGTTTTTTTCCCATAGCTCAATTGTAGTTATTAACAAAAAGCTATGCAGATGTGATTCTGCAGATGTTCATTGTCTATACAGAAGAGAGGTAGTTAGGATAGAGGCACACACCAACTGAGACCGCGGAGGACACGGAAGTCTCCACCACCAAGCCCACAAGAGAGGCTTGAGGAAGAGCCGGCCCTGAGGATGCCTTGACCTTGGATTTCCAAGGTCTAGACATAGAAGTATCAGTCCCCGAAACCTTTAGGCCTGTAGCACACTGGTTGCTGCAGCAGCTGCGTAACCTGCTGCTCTCAGAGCCAAACAGTGTTGGAGTGTAGAGGTTTAGGCCGATAGAAAGCCCACCCTTCCTTGCGCAGGTGGCTCCTGTTTCTGCTCTCCCAAGTGGGTGGGTCTTCTTCCTTGGGGTTCTCAGCAGCAGACCCCCTCCTTGCTCAGTGTAGCCACAGGCCCAGCTTCTTCTTGTGTCCTTTTGTCTCTTTTTTGGATGCCAGGGCTGGGGTAGAAACTGACAAGAGGAGGGATTGTGGTCCTCTCCTTCGGCATCAATGTGCAAAGGACTAGCATTAATAGGACCCAGATAAAGGGGACATGACTGACAGGACTCATTGGACAGATGGCTGGTCTGGGCAAGGGCACCTACACATAGTAGAGATGGTCCACTGCCCGCTAGCACCCACACTACTGACTTTTCTTCATGGAGCCCAGAGACAGAGTTACACACACACACACACACACACACACACACACACACACAGAGACATGCACACGCACACAGACACACACACACACACAGACACAGACACACATAGACACAGTTACACGCACAGACACATACGCACGCACACATGCGTGCACACACACATACATGCATGCATAAGCACTTTTGTTCCTACCCAGACGTAATGTGACTCTGGTGGATAGGCAGTTGAGTGATGCTGATCTGAGCCTAGCAGTCCAATAAGACAAGTGCCCCTCCATGCCCCCATATCCTCCTCTGACTCTGTTCCCAGGCAGTGGTTCTCGAAGTATTTTTCCCCATTCTACACATCAGCATCTTCCTGGTCTACCAGATGTACAGAAGCTTGGTCCCCACTGCTAACCTACTGAACATTACACTCTGGAGTGCACAAGCCCTTGGGGGACATTCCAGTGTATCTAGTTTAGGAATCACTAAACAAGAGGACAAAAAGAGGCTCAGAAAGCAAGAACCAAGGTTCCCAAATCACCGTATAGAGGAAGGTGTCCACCAGCTGAGGAGACCAGGCAGCAACATGCTACCTGACCCCAGCAGGACTCCAACATCTGTTAACACAAGCCGCTAGGTGCATGGGTCAGTTTCTTACAGAATCTGGCTCTCCTAACTGATATGCGTGAGTGAGTGAATTTTCTGCTGCAGAGAACCTGGGGTAAAATTAAGAGGTGAGAGACCAACCCAGGGGCTCCAGTACAGCCCTTTCCACCATGCATTCTAAGAGGAGAGGACAGATAGATTGCACATATTTGCATGGTGTACCTCCAACCTTCCAAACATGTTTCTTTTATTTTGCCATAGGGAGGGGTGAGATGAACTCTGTTACAGCGCCAAGGTGTGTCTCCTAGGTGCTGTTAGCAGCTCCACAGAAGGAGTTCAGGCAATAAAGTAGAAATTTGTAGTTTGCATCAGTGTCCAGCTAGGTATTTGGAAACACAGGGTGAATAGGGCTTGGTGCTTTGCTATTTTGAGCTCCTAGCAGTAAAGAATATAAGCTGTTAGGTCAATATATTGTAGTGTGCACAGAAGATGAGAGTGGTGTGGGATTCCTTGCAGTGTGCTGTGTGAGGCAAGGCTAGTACACTGGGCTCCCAGAGGCCTAGTGATTTTGAAAACGATTTGCAAGGTGTTGGCTGGTTGAAACTCAAACTGGTGATTGTTTCTACTTTCTGTCATATATCAGTGAAAGATGTGGAACTAAGTCCTGGGTTGTTTGGGTTGTTTTGTTTTGTTGGGGTTTTTGTTTGTTTTTGTGTGTGTGTGTGTTGTCAACTTTCTTTCTGCCAAAAGAACTTATACTTTGCTCTGTCCATATTTAAGGGCCTTTGGCACTCAAGATAGAATCCACAAAGCCAGAAGGTTGGTGGAGATTGCATAGTCTAAGTAAACAGAAAGATCCCCTGCATTGTCTACTATTTCATCTGGTGTGCATAGGGAGATGGAACACTAATGGAAAGAGAGGTGTGAGAAACTGAGAGCCAAGGTGAGGTGGGGTGGAGAGAGAGTGGTCCTGGGATGATGCTGGGGGTGAGGTGGGGAGAGAGTGGTCCTGAGACGATGCTGGGGGTGAGGTGGGGTAGAAGCTTCAGCTGATGTCTGTGGCAAGAAATCACAGTGCATTACCTGTGGTCCTGTGAGCACACTCCCTGCTCCCAATAAGAGGTAAGCCATGTGAGAGAAGGGCTTGTGACAACCCCATATTCTACCCTTTTGTTCTTTCTGTGTGCAAGGGAGAACTCTAGCCTCTATCCTATCAGGATTTTTTTCCTTAGAATTTTTAATTTTTATATGTACAGTTGTATGCATATGTATGTATCTATATATGTATATGAGTCTCTCTTTATGTATATGTATGTATGTATGTGTACTGTGTGTGTGTGTTGCCCTCAGATGTCAGAAGAGGGCATTGGATCACTTGGAATGGATTTACAGGCAGTTGTGAGCTATCATGTGGGTGTTGGTACCCAAACCCAAGTCGGCTACAAGAGGAGCAAGTGATGTAAACCACCAAGCCATCTCTCCTGGCCTAAGGATTCTAAAGAGACCTTTTCTAGTTGATTGCAGAATGGCTCCATCAGTAAAGTGCTTGCTACAGAAATGTGATGACGTCTGTTGTCAGGCGATGTACAGTGTACTGGTGAAGTCACAGAAGCAACCCAGGCACCAATCTGTACTGTAGTACCTCATTAGCTCCCAGTTGTGTCAGCAAACACAGCTGGATGTTCCCTAGTGGGCAGATCTCTCCTGGGTAGAGAAGGACTTCTTCATTGTACGGTCTCTCCAAATAATAATAATGATAGTAATAGTAATGATGTTGCTGTTGTTGATGATGACGATGACGATGTACTTAATGTGATGGATTTAAAGTGGAATATATACCATAGACAGCATAGTGCTGTTGGGGCTTGAAAGCAGTCCTCTTTTCTCTTTCCCTAGAGACCTGCATGGATCCCAGTCCTCCTCGCAAGTGCTGTGGGGTGTGTTGTAGGTGGGGACCACAAGCACTTGGCCACGCATCCATCCCTCCTTGTCTGCGTACACTCTGCTTTCCTCCCATGGCCAGAACAATCACATGGTATAGGTACAAGAGTGCATGTCATAGAATGTTGATCATAGAAAAAGTTTCGCAGACACTGGAAGAAAAATTAGATGTGGACACGCCCCCACAATCATAGTCAGCTGTCAGCAGTATTCTTTCAAATCATCGTGCCCATTTATCTGACCTGCCAGTCAGGGGGTGGGGAGGAAGGTGATCTTAGGCAGTGAAAGGCCAGATAGGGCACAGTATTCATGTCCACGGGGCTGGCTCGAAGCCCAGCATGGGCACCAAGTGTCATTAAACCGTGGTGGTCACACCCGCAGCCTTCTCTACTCTTGCCCTTCTCCAGGAGTGATCTCTAGCCATCATTCTTAATGCTTTTAGCTCAGGTCCAGGCTGGAAATCTTCCAGTTTTACGATCCATGTAGCCAATTAAAACTTAGTTAGGGGCAAAAATAACTTATTTTTGCAAGGCATGTTCACTTGGAAATTGTCTCAATAATTATGTAAGCTATTTTAGGAATGAGAGCTAACGTGTAATTAATTGTGGGACCCTTGCTCACATCAGCCAGAAAAGGAGTCTCCGAGGAGATGAAGTCATAGAAATGATGTCTGTTCTGAGGCTGAGGACGCAGTTCATCTCCATTAGTCCCGGCCTCTTACCAGGGACGCATGAAAACCTAGTCATTGTCACGCTGGGCCTTAAGGTCCTCGACTTTGCCTGTCCACTGGAAACATCCCTGCAAAGCCGTCAGTGCTGGGAGACCTAACTGGTAGAACATTTTATCATACATGGAGGCAAAAAAAAAAAAAAAAATCTGCCTCACTTGGACTCTGTGAGGTCCAAAGGGCTATGTGAGGGCACCCAGTCTTCCCAAACAGAGAAGCCACCACACTTTCCCCAGGATTCCATCGCCATCCTCTCAGCAGAGCCCTTGGCTATCTTTGTTTCTGTTAACAGAATAAAATTTCCCTCCAGATTTCATAAGTTGAAGCCATAAACCCAGCAGCCTTAGAGTGTGCACATACAGAGGATTACCTTTAACGAGGCGATCAAACCAAAAGAGGTTACTAGGGTGTGTCCTAATCCAACATTGCTATGTAATTATGAGAATGGAGATCAGGATGTACACACACACAGACACACACACACACACACACACACACACACACACGTGCACCCGCGCACACACGCATGCACACATACATACACACACGCATGTGCACACACACACACACATGTACACACACTCGCGCACGGGCACACACATACACATGTGCACACGTGCACACATGTGCGCACACGCATGCACATGCACACGCATGTACACACACCCACACATGTGCACACGCATGCACTCACTCACATGCCCACACACATACACACAGAATGCAACACTTTGATCTTAGAACTCTGGCAGAAGTGGAATGAGATACATCTCTCTGCTTGAAAGCGACCAGATTCTGTGGTGTTTTGTCAGAGTGATCTAGCAAACCCATACATCCTCCATCTTTCTGGGGTATACACTGTGTCCCTGGCTCTGTTTTCCCTTTTGTGATAAGAAACACAACACACCCACTTCGTGGGGCTGAGGAGATCACACCAAACACTGAGCAGCATGTGCCACAGAACTTAGCCCACATCACCTCTTGCTAATATGCCAGTGGCCTACGTGGCCAAATGCCAAAGAAGATGAAGGGCCATTGCAGTCCCGTGTCTCTTCAGAAGAGCGGTGAGGCGGCTCGCTGGTTCCCGAGGAGAACTTCTGCAGAGCATTCAGAAGAGCAGCACTCCACAGTTTTCTACTCACTGAGGTGTGCTTATGTGGCCTTTGCTTCTCCAAGTTGCTGGCCTCATATGTTAAACAAAGGAGTCAAAACTCTCGTTGTTGCTTTGATCTTTTTAGCTGAATAGAATTAGTCTGTGGATGCAGACATGAAAACAGTCCTATGTTCATGGTCTGGGGTGGGGGTCATGGGTTAATTTTCTAAAGACGAGATGCTTTTTGACAATAGGAAGACCCCGTTATGCTGTATTGTGATGGCATTTATGTTGAACATCAGCAATCCCTCTGGGGTTTTCAGTTCCTTTCCAGCTGCTGTGATAAAGCACCAGGCCAAAAGCACCTTAAGGGAAGGAAGGGTCTGTCTGCCATGAGGGGAAGGCATGGTGGCAGGAGTGTGAGGTGGCTGGTCACGTTGCATGCGCAGTCAGGAAGCAGAGAGACAGGAGTGCCAGCGCTCACCTCGTTTTTTTCTTTTTGATTCAGTCCAAGAACCCAGCCCACGGGAAAGAACAACCCACATCTGGGATGGGTCTTCATTGCTCGTTTAAACCTTTCAGGAAATACCCTCATACACAGAGGTGTGTTTCCATGGTGATGCTGCATCCTGTCAGCTTGCCAGTGAAAGGTAACCAACCACCCAAGAGCCAAGCCGGTGGTATGCGTGATCTAACAATGGTACTTTAATCACCTCTTGTATACAGATAAGACATTGGTGACGTAGGCTCTGGGCAGTGAGTGGATTCTGCCTTCCAGTCCATCCTCCCCTGCATTCTTGTTGTCTTAGTAACATCCTCACAGTAGATCTCAGTCATGTGCAAATAGCCCTAGAGAGAGAGCTGGACACGCACCCACTGCCTCTGGGGCATGCCTTGTAGGACTGCAGGCGCTCCTTATGGTAGCCGCTCAGCTTTGTCTGTCATTAACAGGACGATTTTCATCAACGCTGAGCCTGGTGGTGCTGTCTTCAGGCTCTGTCAAGGAAACGGGGTGACCCTGAGTCGATCTAATTTCAGATACTCCAGTAGTAGCTTCCAGGCAGCACCTTAATTTGGTTTTCAAAAGTAATCAATGAGGAAACATTTTAAAGGCCTTATTTTATTTAAACATGCTCTGCAGGATGCCAGGCCAACACGAGCTTCTAGAAAAGATGTGTCTCTGGCACATTCCTTCCTATGTGTCAAATCCAAATCAACTGAAAATTCCCATGGGATAATGGGTGGCTTTGTGAGTTTGCTCTATGGTTGGGGGTAGGTGGGGGGATAGTTGGCCTCTGCGATGGCTGACAAGGGGGCGTTGAGTATGAGGAAATGTCTTGGGTGGCTGCAGGGTCTCCGGTCAGTAAAGCCCATACCCCATTTCACAGAGTCTAGGGCTGTTGATGGAGTGTGAGGAGCAATTCCAACACAAACAACCTCATGGCAAGGGGAGTGGGGTCCTGCCCTCCTTAGGTCAACTTGTGTGAGTCAGCAGACCCATTCTACGTGAGGACAAACTGTCAGAGCCGAGGTCCAAGGGAACAGCACAGCCTGGCTTGCAGTTGGCTTCGATGCCACTGCACCTTTGAATAGGTAACACTTTCATCCTGGATTCAGACCAGGGGAGGAAGGCGCTCTGAAAAGCCCATTCCTGGATTCAGACCAGGGGGAGGAAGGCGCTCTGAAAAGCCCATTCCCGGTTTGGTTGCTTTTATCTTTGATCATAGTTTGAATTCTGAGACCTACTTAGAAATAAGCAATATAGACTCTGCAGAAGAAAAATAACAAAATGGACAAATGCTGGATTTTATTTTATTTTTGCTTTTTAACTCTAATGGAAGGAGATGCTGCAGAGCCTTGGTTTGTCCAAACATAGGTGATTATAAAGAACAGTAACGGCCTGTGTGTGTGCCTATGTGTGTGCTTGTGTGTGAGTGCCTGTATGTGTGCCTGTATATATGCAAGTGTGTGTGTGTATGTGTGTGTGTGTGTGTGTGTGTGTGTGTGTGTGTGCATGCGTGCCTGAGGTCATTGCTGAGTATCCCCAAAATTGCTTTATACCATCTTTTAAAACAAAGTCTCTCACTAAAACTATATCTAATGTTTTTGCCTATATTGGTTGGGAATTAAGTCCAGGAGCCTCCTGTCTGTGCACCAAATGGCAGGTTGCAGGCATCCTGCCACATTCAGGTATTTTCCTGGGGGCTGGGATTAGATTAGAACTCAGGTTCTGGTTCTTGAGAGTGCTAGACAAGATGAGCCATCTTTTCAGACTCCCTTCTTGGTTTTGGTTGTAAGGTAAGATTTCACTCAGTAATCTAGCACAGCCCGACCTTGCCCTTGCTGGGCCCCTTTAGCTGTTAAGCAGTTGTCCTGGACCACTGTTGGGCATGCATTCAGACATCATCTAGAAAGCTCATGGCAGGCTCTCTCCTTACATAGCAGTTTAAGAATGTTCATGACCTTGTGTTGGGCCACATTTGTAGCTAACCTCAGCTGCATGGTGCCCACTGGCCTGCAGTTGAACATGCCTGGTGGAATAGGCAAATCTGGTGTCAGGAAGAGATTTTTGACAAGGGTGCAGACTCCTGTGGCCTCTGCCCTTTCACCTAAGCAGGTCCTTGAGCTCCCTTTTCTTTTTCAAATAGTCTGTGGTCAAACACAGTCCTTACCTTAAACCAAACCCCAGCTCTTTGCCTCACAGCAGTGCCAGACCACACATATGGGAGCTCAGATAACCAAGCCCCGCCCCCGGGGAGCTCAAATAACCAAGCCCCGCCCCCCGGGGAGCTCAGATAACCAAGCCCCGCCCCCACTGCATCTCAACCAGTGGAGTCTAGGACACCAAGCATTCAGGTGATTAGAGAAGACAGAGTGGGTGTGCAGTCTCTGGAAGTGATAAGAAGTTCTGGAAGTGTCTAAATGCTTCATAAACGGCGGCACAGTGAGTCATCTGCAGGGAAAGACCGATTTAAAGTGTCATCTGTCACTGAGATGTAATTATATGCAATTGAATTTACCCCAACAGTCATGTGGTAAAGAAATATTTACTGCGATCCTGGGAGTGGAGGATATATCAGGGAAGAAAGACACCTAAAATATCTGTGATTTAGGAAGCTGTTTTAGGTGGGTGTAGAGACAGATCATACAAGCAGATGACTAAACCGAAAAAGTGCACAGTGGAACGCAAGGCCCAAGCTGTAGGGTAGAAGCAGGTGCTGTGCCCTAGGTGACTAAGGAGGGACCCTCTTTGAAAAGGCGGGCCCAGTAAAGAAAGACTTGATGAGGAAAGAAGCAAGTGGCTTTTGTGGTAGGGACATCCCAGGGAGGGGCAGAGCATGCCCAGGGATGCAGGGATGTGGACCTGCAGGCACGGTTGGAGATAGTAACAGGGCGTGTAGCTAGACTCGGAACAACCCTCTAGGCAACACTGGGCCGAGCCATGTGAAAGCTGTGGTGACTGGGAGCTACAGAGGAGGGAGAAGTGGCAGATTTGGGGCAGACTTTGAAGGCACTGTTTTTAAAATTCAAAATGCAGGGAAGGTGGAGGATGTGGAAGAGCTTCCTGAGCTTGGCTTGAGCAACCATCAAGAAAATGGATGGCCTTTGATAGGTTTAGTAAAAATCTAATAATTTTTTACTGAAAAGATGGCTCACCAGGACCTGATTTTGATTCTAGGACTAATATAAAAATCTGTACTTAGAGATACATGTCTATAATCCTAGTGCTGGGCAAATGGAGACAGGATGGTCCTTAGAGCTTTCTGGAAAGCCAGTGGCCATATCAGCAAGCTCCAGGGGATGGGGGAGACTGTCTCACAAGGCGAAGTAGAGAGGCCTGAGAAAATGGCTTCCTGGGGTAATGTGCACACGTGACGACCTGAGTTGGAATCTCTATCACTCGTAAAACGTGTGTACTCTTGTGCACACACATGTAACCCCAGCACTGTAGGAGATAAAGACAGCATTGCTGTGGCTGGTGGCTGCCAGTCAGTCCAGCTCCAGGCTCAGTGGAAGATCCTGCTCTAAACTAATAAGGCCGAGAGTGACGGAACAAGACACTCAATGTCCTTGCCATGTGTGTGTGCCCGCAGCACAAGCATGGGCACTGAGTGGGAGAGAGATTGCCTCAGCCTCTGGCCTTCACGTGCTCACTAAGATGCACACACCCTCATCTCTGTGCCCCGCCCCAGGTGGGATTTCTGCATCTTCCTTTGTATCCCCCAGAGCTCCGTGAGGCTCTGTGATGACTGACACACAGTGAAAACCACACGAAGTGTGTTCTCTCCGTGTAGACAGTTCTGAGGCATGTGAGGGACCCCGTCTCTGAACAACGTAGGAACCCAAACCGTCTGTAGATATACAGTCACCAACACACTTAGCTATCAGGGGCTCATCTGTATGCCCTTTTTCTTTTATAAATTGTATTTGTATTTATGTGTATGTGTGTATGTGTGCTACATGTGCCCAGCTGGAGCTACAGGAAGTTGTGGGCCTTCCTACATGGGTGGTAGGACCCAACTCCAGTCCTCTGGAAGAGCCGCGAGCACTCTTAGCCGCTGAGCCGTCTCTCCAGGCCTTTATGCCACCCCTGTCATGCTGCCTTCTGATATCCAGCCAGATTCTTAAATTATGTAGATACACTGAAATGATCTTCCAGGACCAGGTATTGTCCTCCTCTGTCCTTTTCATAGAATGATAATATAATAGTATATTTGAATTGGGAACTTACTTTACATTAGTTTAACTGTGTGAACATTAGCTACCAAGGAGCCATAATGCAACCAAGAGGAAATTTTCTGTTTTAGCTCTTTGTTTTCTGGAGGAAAAATAGTCGCTCGCTTCTTTGTTTACTTGGTCTTCACAGTGTGCATTACTGATTCTCCACCATAACTTAGAAGCTGCTCTCTGGGTGTGGGGGGTGGGTGGATAACGCCTTTTTTCCAGCCTGGACTGGTGTGCACTGGGCTCTGGTGATGCTGGTGTATTACTTATTTTTTTTCTCATTGCTGTGACCTCATAGCTTCCTTAGTGGAGGAGGAAAGTCTGTTGTGGGTCACAGATCAGGAAGGGATGTGGGCTGTTGAGGTGACACCTGGCAGCGTTCACATCGCAGGAAACAGAGGGATGGGCTGTCAGGCCTTGTGGCTCAGACCCCAGTGCCCCAGCGAGACTCCTGGCCTTTCCAAACAGATCTCTGCTTCAGTCGTGATGTGAAGCAGACAGTGAACTGGAAAAACTGGGCTAAAACTCAGTCAGTCCCTTAAAAGTTGGCAATTTGCTTTGTTTCTGAAGCACAAAGTAAAGCGTGTGTATTAACTGCATGTGTGCATGCGCACACACACATGCGCACACACACACACACACACACACACACACACACACACACACACACGAGTCTTGGGTGCCTAACACAACCTGTGTGATTATTTGAGGGGTGTGTGTGCTTCTCTATCACTGCTCCTGGGGTTTGTGGTTGCACACTGCTGCTGTGGGTGTGAGCAATGCATGTAGGTTTCTGTGTGGAGGCAGCATCGCAGACGCTGCTGTGGTTCATTCAGTTCTTCAGTGAATGCTGGCGGCTTCCGTGTGTCCGTGCTCCCCAGAGATGTGCAGCTGCTTTGCTGTTCTGCTGGATGACCGTTCTTTCTCCCATGCCGGGGACCACACCTTCACACTGGTAATCTCCACAATGCCTCTGGTGACGTTTAATAATTAAGACGCAGTCCACGCAACACGACTGTGATGCTGGCCTTAGTCCCTGTGCTCTCACTCCTGCCTGTCCCCTTCATTTGTTATTTCTCACTGATTCTGAGCTCATCAGACTTTCTTCACTAACTTTACGTTTCCTACCAAGTGTCTATGCTTCCAAATTCCAAGTAGTATGGATTAGTCATGACTATAACAAAATTCTTGAAGTTAGGTCATATGTGAAGAAAGGAAGGTTATTTAACTCACAGCTTGGGAGATGTTTATAGAAGAGCCATGGTGCGGGCTCTGTCAAGGACCACCCTGCACATCACGTGGTCAGATGGCATCCTGCAGAATATGCGTGTAAGGGAGAGGGTGTCGTATGGAGAGACAGCAGCCAGAGGCTGGAGCCCCATGAGAATTAAATGTCCAATTCCAACGATATGGCAACATCTCTTGAAGATCCCACTGTCTCCCTGCTGTGATGGTTGGCGTCTGTCTTAGGGTTTCTGTTGCTGTGAAGAGACACCATGACCACAGCAACTCTTACAAAGAAAAACACTGAGTTGGGGCTGGCTTACATTTTTCGAAGTTTAGTCCGTTATCATCACAGCAGGGGGCATGGCGGCGTGCAGGCAGACATGCTGCTGGAGAAAGCAGCTGAGAGTTCTACATCCGGATCAGCAGGCAGCAGGGAGAGAACTTCCTACTGTGTTAGGTCTGGCTTGAGCATCTGAGACATGGGAAGTTACACACTTCTTCCAACAGGGCCACGCCTACTTCAACAAGGCCACGCCTACTTCAACAAGGCCACGCCTCCTAATAGTGCTACTGCCAGTGGGCTGTTGGCGCCATTTTTATTCAAACCACCGGGCATGTCTCATGAAAGCCTTCCCTTACCAGGAAACTGGGACCGAGGGGAGGACATCCTATTGGGACTCTAGATGAGAGAACAATGGGAGAATAGCAATGTAGAAGGATCCAGTGGGTCCTAGAAACCTACAAGTAGAACATTATGATAGGCAGATTTGGGCTAAGGGGTCCCGCTCAAACTAAGGCCCTAGCCAAGGACAATACAGGCGGTAAAATTTAAACCCCTACCCTGATCTAGCCCATGGACAGGACAGTCTCCACACTTGAGTGGAGAGAGGGATTTGACTTTCTCAAGTACTCTGGTGCCTCACATTTGACTATGTCCCCTGGTGGGGGAGACCTAGTGGCACTCAGTGGAAGGACAACAGGTCACTGAGAAGAGACTTGATACCCTATGAGCATATACAGGGGGAGGTAATCCCTCTGAGGAACAGTCATAGGGGAGGGGAATAAGGGGAAAATGAGAGGGAGGGGAGAATGGGAGGATACAAGGGATGGGATAACCATAGAGATGTAACAAGAATAAATTAATTAAAAATAAAAAAAATTAAAAAAAAAAAACCACCACACAGTGCTGTTACCGCCTGGACAGGAATTGGAGTCGCCTAAGAGACAGACCTCCAGGACACCTGTGGGAAGTCATTGATCACACCTGCAAGGAATTTCTTTGGATAATTAGAATATAGTAGTGTAATTGAACTTTGAAGGTCCACACAAAAAGTGAGTGACAGTGCTCCCTGGGCCCATAGAGAAAGGAGGGAATGAGCTCCGCCTAGCTGTCGGCTTCCTCACTGTGAGGACCCTGTGACCAGCTGCCTCGGGCTCCCACCCTTCCTTCAGTTGCTTCTGTCAGAGTGTTTTATCACAGCAACAGAAAGTAACTAAGACAGACTTGCACACGACTACAGCTTCTAGCACAAAGGCCTCAGGGGAAAACCCAACCGATCATATTCAGACTACGGCAGGACCAGTCACATGACTTAGGTTGGCTCATGTGCTTCGTAGGAACCCATGACCACCTTGAGCTTCCAGTCCTTCTGAATTGCTGACCACCCGTGTGTCCTTTGTCACCTGCGCACTTGAAGTTGAAATGCTGGGATGTTGCATACAACATGCACCTGGCTAACTTGAGGCCCGTGTTCCCCCTCCTGAGATGCACGCTTCAACCACAGCAACTCTCAGATGTCTCAAGGGACCCAGGCTGTATGTGCACTGTGAACTCCTGTGCACATATGAGATAATTTTCTGGAAGGGTACTCCAGATATTCTGGAGCCATCTTCTGAGCAAAGAGTGTCTCCCTCTGGAGATTATAAAACACACAGCAAAGGGTGATCTTTGTTCTTCCTATTGTAAAATCTATAAGAGCGTTGGGCATAATGAGCGCTCTTGACAAGCAGCTCAAATCTCAGAAGTGAGTTCTTAGGGCATCTTAGGGATGTATTTTCAGCTGCTCTTGGTCCATGAGAGCTAGATAATGAATTTTAGGTAGTGACAGATAATGTCTATGAAATACACACCAGGAATTATTCCTAATAATGAATCTATACAGTTACGTAGAATACAGAAAAAAATCATATTTCTCCCTTTTAAACATCTAATGATCCATTTAATAAGCATGTGGAGGCTTTTTGCTAAGAAAAGGTTTGTGCTCTGAGTACCAGGAACCAAGACTGTGCCATCATCTGTGTTCTGTCCCTCTTCTACATGATGGGACAAATGTGGCTTCGACAGGTTGTCTCAGGAAGCCGAGAGAAGGGTATGGTGTCTAGTTGGGAGGCGATTCAGAATTGATTTTCTAAGGAATGTCCAAGCTGAGAACCTAAGAAAAGAAAGTAGAAAGCTGGGCAGAGGCTGGGCAGAGGCTGGGCAGAGGCTGGTGAAGTGTGCAGTGCCTCCATCTACGTCAGCATCCTTTTCTTTTGTTGTATTGGCTAGAGCATCATGGGACATTTTATCACAGTTCTTTCGATGTCTCTGCCTGGTGGTCTCCTTATCTCTCATTTCTGTGTTTGACTTCATGCTGTGACAATCATACTATTGATTGTCAGGTTTTTTTTCCTTTCACTAGTATTGGAGTTTATTGTGCAGCTAAGGTGCTTAGGATAAGTAAGTTCTCTCTAGGCTCTCCTGTAAACGCTTTTGAGATTGCATTGACACCCCATTGCCATGGTGATGCATTTTGCATGCTGCGTTTGAAGTATGTTGCTGTGTAGATGGAGAATGACCTATGCTAGCCACACTTTTGATTTTGAATTAGTGAGTTAGTTAAGTAAATAGCAAGCCAAGGAAGAAGGTGATGGGTGGAAAGAAAGAAACAGAATATCCAAGCAGGTACTCAAAATATCCTCAGAAATCATCTGGGATGCCCTTTGAGGCAGCCAGCTAGAGTTCCCGTCTGAGAGTCCTGGGCAGATCAGAGGGTCCCCACATTCCCTCAGATGAGGCTTCCATGAAGGACACACGGCAGCAAACCCGGCTCACAATATCTAACGATACTGACTGGGATGTTGACATCAGCTGGAGTTCCTGGCTCTGCTTTCTCTTTGTTGAAAATGGTTCACCTTCTAACTGTTTCTAAGGACATGACATTTTTATTCCTGGTCTGTTTTCTCTTTTCTCCGTGTCACAGAGTTAGGGACAGCGTATCCCCAGAGAAGGAGGTTTTGAGGACTCTTTGAGATTGAAATACTAGGAAGTGGGTGAGCTCAAGCCGCACCTGAAGATGCACTCATACAGTTATGCGTGTCATGTCTTCAGTGCTCTTAGCCACTCTGTGGCTTCTCATGCTGTCATCTTAAGTCAGCAGTTGTGTTTTACCCTTCGGATTGATGTTGGAATCTCTCAGGAAGAAACCAGGCTCTGGCTGGTTTGCTGCATGCTTTCCTGACCGTGTGTTTGGTTGTGCAAGCTATGAGGTCAAAGCCAGGTTTTGTGCCTGTGGCTGTTTTTATCAGTATACACAGGACTCCCTGCATTGTCTGCCAAGGCCAAGTCTTACTGACTCTTGCTCCACAAGGAGCATTTGAGCAAATGCATCAGTGCTGGGGACCAGCGAGCGTATCAACATACATTAGAGTTCAGCATGCCACTGCTGAAATTCATAGACTCATCTTTGTAACCTCACTTGGAATTACTGCTCAGACTCTTGAGTACTTTCCATGCCACCATATGAGCACCGGACTACAGTGGTCAGAGCCAGGTGACACTGAGTTTGAAGACATTAACGTAAACATAAAACAGTTTAGACTCTCTGAAATAGCGAACGGTTGCTCTTTCCTGACACATTTCAGAGCTTTATTACTTTCATTTTGGAAGACCTTTACAGAAAGCAGTATACATATCCACCCATAGAATCTTGTAAAATCAATAAAAGCATTTTGGACCCAAATGACAGGTCCAGCCAAAGTGGCCTGTAAACCCAGCGTCCTGCCTTAGTGCTTAGACATCCTGACATCTCAGAAGCCGTTAACACATGAAAACACTGTGGCATCCATAATGCCGTTCAGTTCATTTCTGTCTTCTTTTTGGGGATGTGAGGGCTCAGACAAGGTCTGACTTTATACTTTGGGCTGGCCAGGAACTTCCTATGTAGGCCAGGCTGGACGTACATTCATGGCTATCCTCCTGTATCCAGTCTCCTAAGTGCTGGAATTACAGATGAGAGACCCTGAGTCAGCTCCAATCCTTCTGTGGGGTTTGGACCCCCTGATCTCACTTTTCTCCCCTTATCTCCTTCATATTCCTTTTTTTTCTTTTTCTGTAACTTTTTAAGTAGAATGCAACAGTCATGCTGCCACTGTGTGCCAGTCCCAGTGTACAGCACAGGGGAATCTCTGCTAGCCGAGGACAAGGTTCAGCATCCAGATCAAGACAGCTTGTGACAGCAGGTGGGCTGCCTCTGCCTCCTCGCATGCCATTCATTTCTCTACTCTGGTTACATTTTGAGGGGAAGAGACGGGATTCTCTTGTGCCCACCTTTTTCTCTTTTCCTTAACATTGTGATGTGTAAGACTGGGAGTGTTGCTCAATGACTGAACTCGTGTGAAGCAGTGAGTTCCAGTTCAGCATTGCAGACAAACAGAAAACCACTACCATCACCACCACCACCACCACCACCACCACCATCATCCCATCACCACCACCACTATCACCACCACTACCACCACCATCACCACCACCACCAACAACAACAACAACAACGCACCACCACCACCATCACCACCACCACCACCACTACCACCACCATCATCCCATCACCACCACCACCACCACCACCACCATCACCACCACCACCACCAACAACAACAACAACACACCACCACCACCATCACCACCATCACCACTACTACCACCACCATCATCCCATCACCACCATCATCACCATCACCACCACCACCACTACCACCACCACCAACAACAACACACAACCACCTCTACCACCACCATCACCCCATCACCACCATCACCACCACCACCACCAACAACAACACACAACCACCTCTACCACCACCATCACCCCATCACCACCACCACCATCACCACCACCAACAACAAAACAACTAATATAAAATCTACAATGAAAGCCAAAGCCAAACAAACAAAACTGTACAGTATGCATCAGGAGCTTTGCAGCGCACACCTGTGGTCTCAGAACTCTAAAGACAGAGCAGGAAGATGTACACAAGTCAGAGGCCATCTTGGGAGTGTATGGTGAGTTTGAGGACAGCCTGGGATATGCAGCTTGAGACCTTATCTCAAGAATACATAAGGAATGGAAACTACATAAAGCTTTGTACATGCAAGAATGCTTTAAAATTTTGAGAATACATATGTGTGTGTGTGTGTGTGTGTGTGTGTGTGTGCGTGTGCGCGCGCAGAGGTAGGTTCTCTGTCTGTATCTGGGATCAAATCCTCCTCTGTCAGACATCTTTTCCTCACCTTATAAAAATTCCCTGTGGCTTTGGACCCATCTCAGATTTCCATCTCTTCCCAGCCTGCACTTTGTGTGAGGACATCACACCTAAGGATGAATGCTGTTCCCTGGCTGAGGCCACTCTTTGGAGCCTTGAATAAAAATGCTAACGTGTGTCCAAGGGCAGCTGCCCTGAGCCTCACTAAGTCAACTGGACTTCTCCACGCCCAGCCTCCTCTCTGTCTTGTATGCCACCTTTGTTAATGGTTCCTCTCTGTGGCTAAGCACCCAGGCTGCCACCTCGTGTCATACAGACTTTCTGCCTTTCTTACCCTCGTTTCTCTCAAGCTCTGTCCATTTATTTTGGGGAGATCATATCAGATGTGTCTGTGTGATTAGGCCGTTCTCCTCTTAGCTGACGCAATAGTTTCCAGGCATCCCGCCTCCGCCTCTGGCCTCCTCTGTGCTCTATGCTGTCTTTCCCTTCTCAAACTCTGACGTAGGAAGCCGTTCCGTTTCAAAACTTGCAGTGACTCTCTCAACTTCCAAAGACAGCTTTCTGGTGATATAATTTGCTTTCCATAAAATGAACCAAGTTAGAGTATGTAATTCAGTGGCTGTAATCTATCACAGATGTCATCTATCACAGATGTAATCTATCACAGATGTGCAGCCTTTAACTGTCCATTTCGGAGCATTTTAACACCTCAGAGAGAAACCCTGAATCACTTAGCTATGGCTCCCTGTTACCCTGAACCTCACTTCAGCCTCAGGAAAACCAGTGACCTGCATTCTGTCCCTCTAGAACTCCCTCTTTTGGAACCCTCCTGTGACTGTAGTCGCATGGTCGATGCTCTTCTGCGGCTTTCAAGCCTCAGTGTACCATCGTCCAGGGTCAGCCTCAGTATAGCTTACGTTACTGTTCATTATTTTCACGTTTCTTGTTTGTTTTTGTTTTGGGCACAGTAGTATTCCATTGTATATGTAAACTACACTTTGCATTCAGCTCTTCAGTTGACAAACGTACAGATTGTGTCCACATTGGTTGTTATAAACAATGCTGATCTGTACGCTTGTATCCAGGTTTGTGTGTGGACTTACATTTCCATTTCTCCTCCAGAATGAGCCTACTGGGTATAACTTCCTATTTGCTGACAGGCTGTCTGGCTTTCTGTTTGAACTTTTTGCCGTAGCCCATGGCATTGGTGATGCTGTGAGCCTTGATAGTTAGTGTTCTCAGGTCTTGCACCAGCACCAGACAGCTGAGTGAGTATTTGTAGAAGGGCTTCCAGATCCCTGCCACAGGGCTTCTATTGAGGGCACACAGAGAATCATCTCTTCACCCCAGGCATAGAGAGAACCCACAGACAAAAGGAAGACTTCTCTTCAGTTCTAGCTTGGTGGAGCAGAAAGTTTATTGGGAGCATGGGTGGTGGCTCAAACGTGGTTGTGGCATGAAAGAGCCTCCCCTCTCCCCTCATCTGTTACCTCACTTATAATCTCAGAGAGGGGAGAGGCAGGCCTCCTGGGGATCTCATAGGACACTTCCTGTGGCTCTCCTGCGCCTCATGACCTATCTTCTCCCTCCAGGAGAGGCTGTGAATAAATAAGAGTCTTGCGAGGGTCTCCTGTGGGTTTTTTGTTGTTGTTGTTGTTGTTGTTTTTTTTTTTACAAGTACTCTGCTTCCAGAGGGAGATGGCAAGGCTAGCCTAGAGGAAAGCTCTACATGGCTCAGCCACGTCCTAAAGTTGCTGTGGTCGGTGCTGTTCTAGTTTCGTTTCTCTTGATGTGGGGTGGGAGGGTCCGTTTTGCAATTCTAGGTTATAATCCATCCGTGTGGGGGAAGTCAGTGCAGGCTTCGAGAGCAACTTGTCCACAGGGAGGAGCAGAGAGAGGATCAGCACACACTACCCCTAATGCTGACTCCTAGCTTAGACATAGCTAGCTCCTTCATCCTTCCTCAGTCCAGGAGCCAGCCCGTAAGACAGGACCACGATGTTCCCCGGGCAGCTGACCTGGACAGTCCCTCAGTGAGCCCTTCCCATTTGAGTCTAGGTTTAGTCAGGGTGACGGTTAAAACTGCCCAGCACAGAGAGCTTAGTTCTCTTCTGACTGTGACAGAGTCTTGGCATGTTACAGTTTATGTTTGTGGTGTCCTCTGACCGGGGTTGCTTAGTTAGGCATGCCTTCAGAGCACTGGGCAGATAGAACCCTAACTGTGTCCTTAAGCCTCCAGGCTAAAGTGTCCTGGGGAATGGCACGAGACATGTGTGTTGTCAGGGGCTTAGTCAAAGCCTGGTATACAGCTAGTGCTCAATGACCATCCCACGGGATGATTTTCATCATTACCTTTTGTTTGCATTCTCCCCCGCTCATCATGTCGCCCGACCATGTCTACATCTTAAGGAAGCTGAACATGGGTTTGTTTTTCTTTCGTGTGGAACATTCTGTGTCCCTGGCGCCTGTGCCATATGTGATAACTGTAACATGCTGCCAAGTCTGCGACTAAGGGAAGATGTCTCCATCCCTCTGGCTGCTCTCAGTGGGTTCCCCAGGATCTCACATGAGCTCGTGCCAAGCAGTCTGCTTAGCTTGCTGTTGTTTTTTGACACATAATTCACTTGGAGGCTGACTGAGGCCTGAATAGGAAAAGCCGAGATCACAGAGGGGCCAGGGGCAATTCTATAGCATGAAACCCCATTATTCCAGTTTACACATGACCCCATAGACAGTAGAAACAGAATCATTCTGAACAGGCTTTCCTTTTTCTTGAGGTTGGAGAATCCATATCATTTCTTTCTTTTCTTTCTTTCTTTTCTTTTCTTTCTTTCTTTCTTTCTTTCTTTCTTTCTTTCTTTCTTTTTAAAAAGTAGCCCTGCCTGTCCTAGGACTCACTATGTAGACCAGGCTGGCCTTGAAATCACAGAGATCTGCCAGCCTCTGCCTCCTGTGAGCTTGGACTAGAGGCATTCACCACCATGTTTGGCTGTATAGCTTAAAAAAATAGATTTGTCCTATTGAGACCAGTGGTGTGAGGTCAAAGAGGCATGAAAAGCTTTAAACTATGGAGTGACCAGAACTCTCTACATATCTCTTTACTAAGATTATATTTTTTATCTTTTTATACAATCATTTAGAGCATTTCACAAGCTGGTTCTTGGAATGTGGCCTTTAACAACAAACTGTGCATTTAATTGAGCAATATTTCTTCTATACATTTATAGCTTCAAAGATCTGTCTATTCTTGGAAAGACTACTTTCAGGGTAGAGAAGGATAAATTCAGACATGACCAGGTTTTATTTAGTTCACATTACACACAATTGAGTTGGCAGAAGATTAATGCGGGGGAAAAATCCCCAGAAATCTGGGTGGAATTAATTAGCCTTGAAGAATGACAGTCACCTCATTCCTAACAATATGTTTGGGGTAATGTCAGTTTCTTAGAAAGCTCAAATGTAAAATTACAGTGCCAGCATCCACGTTTTTATTTGAGTTGAAAGCTGCACTGTTGAACTACAGTCTCTGCTCTGATCTGAGCAGATCTCTTAGCTGGTGGTGATTTCCATATTCTCACTTAGGATGCTATGCTGAAGATTTTCACTCACTGGCAAGCCCTCAAAGGATCTCACTTTCACATGATAATGTGTTTTTCTCCATGCTTTCCTCAGTAATGACAGCTATCCTTCCTTCTGGCTCAGCTGTCATTAGCCATGCTCAGACCCAGGGTCACCAAGAGAAAGAAGCATGTCCCCCATCAGATGTCTAGAGAAGCCCATGCCTCACGCACAAAGCTGGCCCAAGACTGGGTTTCATAGAAGGAAATAAACCACATTATTATATTAACCAAGAGACACAGAAGATGCTGAGGCTGCACGGGATGACATCTGCATGGCTTGTTGAGTGTCCTGCAAGGGCAGAGTAAACAGACTGTAGGGGACATATGGCCTCCATTTCACCCCTATCTGCTCTCCCATTATAAGGACATGGTGCCGCTGCACAGTGTTGGAGTGACTGGCCATGTGATGGTCTATTTGCCTAAGAAGTAGGACCGTGCCTTACTGTCTCACTCGCTCACCATCATGGTCCACTGTCTGACAGTGCTGTTTGATGGTGCTCCTGCTCAAAGCAGCCATGCGTCTCCTTTAAAAAAATTAAAAAGTGTGCATGCTCACATACGCAGGTGCATGTGGTGGATGAATGCGCATGTGTGCACAGGTGTGTATGGGCAGGTGTATACGTGTGCAGGCCAGAGGACAGATTTGGGGAATCACTTTTCTCTCTTCCCCTTTGTCATTGGGTCTCTTTTGTGTCTGCCATGTTTTGTATTTTCTAGATCAGCTGGTCTGTGAGCTTCCAGTTGATTCTTTTGGCTTCCTCTCCTATCTTGCCATGGGAGCACTGGGATGACAGATGCACGCCAGCACATCTGACTTTTTTTTATGTGGAATCTGTGACAAAAATCAGGCCACCAGGTTCACGTTGGCAATCCCTTTTACCCACTGAGCAATCTTACTGGTCCCTACATTAGCTTTGTTGAGCCAAGGTTACTCACTGTCCTGGTACTTGCCAGGTAGTCTAGGCTGGCTGGGCAGCGGCGAGTTCCAGGATCCTCCTGTTTCCATCTTCCTAGCACTGGGATTGGGAGCCTGTGATACCACAGTTAGCCTTTTAAACATGGGTTCTGAGTATCAAACTCAGGCCCTTATTCTTGTAAGGCAAGTGCTTTTCCAAGTGAACAAACCCAGCACCAACCAAGCCAGGGTGAACAAGGCCATGAAACATGCAGTCATGGATATTTCACAAGGGGGAAAGCTATCTCTCTGTCTCTCTTTGGTGATGTTACGACTTTCCCAGACAGAAGGCTACAGCTCATACGGCACCAAAGAACAGGGTCTTTAATATCTTAGAGCCCAGGAGAAGTCTGTCACTAACCAACAAACACCTTTGTGTCCATATGGTACCATTGGTGCCTTAGGGGGCCTCATGGTCACCATGGCACTAGCTCCCCTGAACTCTACATCTGTAAGCTTATAGATCATCTGCCTTGGCTTCAAGGAAGTGTTGGAGAATGGATGTGCGATGCTGTCCACCCCCAGCACGGAGATGCACTGACTGATGACGTCGTCTGACGTGCCTCAGCTAGACTGTGTAGGCTTTGTGGGTGCAAACATCCATCTCCACAGCGAAGGGCCGAGGTGTCTTGAATCTCTAGGTTTCTCAGCTTCCATCAATTAGTCTGTCCTGTCATTGTGAATGATGGTTCCGGTATATTTAAAATAGGTGTAGTTTTGTGAAACCGAAGTTCCATGAGAAAAACTCCAAAAGACTGACAGATTATAAATAGGTATTTGCGCTGCCGCATTAGTGTAAGATGAGGCGATGGAGACACGGGGCACAAGCAGCATTTGTTAGACATTTTTAGAATGCTAAGTATTAGACTTTGGTAAAATTATATCACTGCATGGCTTACTTTTTTTTTCTCCCTCGTTTGCCATGACAAACACAACATTAAAGCAACTTGAGGAAGGAAAGGCTCATAGTTTAAGGCTGCTGTCCCATCAAGTTGGACGTGTCATAACAGTGGGCGTGGGAGGTGGCTGGTCATCCTGGATCCATAGTCAAGAAGCGGAAGTAGAGGGTACTTTTGTCCAGTAGATTTAGTCCAGGACCCCAGCTCGGAACAGCACCAGCCACATTCCAGGTGATTCTTCCCAGCTCTGTCAAAGCCCCACCCACACAGTCATGCTCAGAGGTGTGCCTCCCGGAAACTCTACGTCCAATCGAGTGCACGCTGATTAGTCATACTTACTTTGCACACAGACTTTTACAGAATAAAAGCTTTCATAAAATAGTCTTTGTGTGAACCAGTGATAGGGATGTGTTCTGAGAAGCACCCACAGCACAGTACAAGAACACATCTTCTGGTGGCATGGCCAGCGGCTTGAGGTGACCACCTGACGTGATTAAGAAACATGAAAAACAAGAGGAGTTTAGTTTAGCAATGCTCAGTATCTATTGCTGTGAAGAGACACCATGACCAAGGCAACTCCAATAAAAGAAAGTATTTAATTGGAGGCTTGTTTACAGTTTCAGAGGCTTAGTCAGTTGTTATCAAAGCCAAGAGAATAGTGGCAGGCAGGCAGCAGACAACCAGGCAGACAGACAGGCAGACAGACAGCAGGCAGACAGGCAGGCAGGCAGACATGGCAGGCAGACAGGCAGACAGGCAGGCAGGCAGACATGGCATGGCAGGCAGGCAGGCAGACAGCAGACAACCAGGCAGCAGGCAGGCAGACAGCAGGCAGACAGCAGGCAGGCAGACAGACAGCAGGCAGGCAGACATACAGCAGGCAGGCAGACATGGCAGGCATGGCAGATAGGCAGACAGGCAGGCAGACATGGCAGG
>OU015745.1:143833734-143846395 GCA_907169655.1 Acomys percivali | reverse complement strand
GCAGACAGGCAGGCAGACATGGCAGGCAGGCATGGCAGGCATGGCAGGCATGGCAGATAGGCAGACAGGCAGGCAGACAGACAGCAGGCAGGCAGACATGGCAGGCAGGCAGGCAGCAGGCAGGCAGGCAGACAGGCAGGCAGACATGGCAGGCATGGCACTGGAGAAGTAGCTGAGACTTCTGTATCCTGATCCACAGGCAGTAGGAGAGGGAGTTTAAGGGTCGGAAAATCACTGAAGGAAGACCCCAGACTCAAATAGAATGTAAAAACAATGAGCGGTTATTCTGCAGAAACAGCCTGCATGCAGGGGTCAGCCAACCAAACAAAATGGTGGCGACCCCAAGGGGGAACTCGCAGACTCTTTTAAGGACTTCTAGGGGAGTCCTATCTGTGGCTACATGACTCTAATCAGGGTTGGCCTGTGCCTGTGGAGGCAGCAGGTGCTCTTGGAGGCTACATGCCTCTAGCCAAGGGCCTTTTAGTAATGTCCAGTCCTCTCAGGAGAGGGAACTGGGCTTGGTGTGGGCTTTTGAAACCTCAAAGCCTATGCCAATGACACACCTATGCCAATGAAACCATCCTTGCTTAGTCTGTAGACTAAGCAAGGAAACATGTAAATCTGTGAGGCCAATCTTACCCACCCCCCCCCCCCCCCCTTAGGCTGCAGCCATATCATCATAATGCAAAATGAATTTAGCCCAACTTAAAAAACTCCCCTGAGTCTTTCACAGTGTGAACACTATCTAAATGTCTAGTCTCTTCTGAGACTCAAGGCAATCCCTTAACTGTAACCCTCGGTAAAATTAACATTAAAAGGCAGACCACATACTTCCAACATACAGTGGCACGGAATATATATTACCACTCCAAATGAAAGGAAAGTGGGGGCGGGGCATAGTGAGGAAATACTGGACCAAAGCAAGACTGGTGAAACCCAACAGTGAAAACTCCAAATTCTGCCTCTCCATGTCGGGTGTCAAAGTGCTCCTCAGCTCTCCTCTCAGCTTTGTTGACTGCACCGTGCTCCTCTCTCTCTTGGCCTGGCTCCATGCTTGGCCTGCAGCTTTCCCTTGGCAGGCTCCCCATAGCTTTGGCATCTTCAACTCTCTAACACAATCCGGGCTTCACCTTCAGAGCTTCAGGCAACGGCCTTTCCAGACACCCATGAAGGGACCCCCTGCACCCCCCCCACCACCACATGCGTGACCTCAGCGGCTCTCCTTAACTGGGGAGAGAGAGTCCACAACCCCTTTCTTGACTTTAAGTCCAGAACCTCTTGGCTAAAGCTGCCTACTCCTGTTTGCCAGGACTGGAATCTCGGCTCCTCCTTGGATTACGTTTGCATTGGCTTTCTTTCCTTGATGGTTTCTTTCCGTTCTTAATCTTCCCTTTAATTCCTTTTCACAAGCTGGAAGTTTAGCTTGCCCTGAGGTCATCACGCCCTCTGTTCCATTTAGCATCAAGCTTTTCTTTAAACTTTTTATCTCCATGAACTCAGGACTTGGCTCCATCATTACCCATTCTGGTGCCCCTCTTCTCCCCAGACTGTACATTTTATATTTCTCTCTGCCCTGCATGCTCCATTTCACTGTAGATCTGTATAAGAGTGAGCACTAATAACCACCCAGTCAATACTAGGACAGCGGAGTCTCCAGCCAGGTTACCTGCAGGCCATGCTACTTACTATATGGCCCCTCATGTCAGGGTGTGCATGTGCTTTTAGAAAGAAGGACGTCTGACCAAACCTGTCCACTGTAGTTATACATGTTTGCATTTTGGGCTCTAGCGGTTGAGTTTCATTGTTTTGCCTGTAAACACCACTCCGCCTGTATTTGACGGGGAGTGAAACGAAGGCACTCTCTAAATGAGTTTTTGTTTTGTTTTGTTTTGTTTTGTTTTTTAAGGATGTATATGGGCAGGTCTGCAGATGTTTGATTGGAAGGCATTAAAACAGAAATGATTTAAACAGAAAGATGAGGAGAATAGTTCTGAAAGTCATGTCCTGTCAACTATGCACCACCAAGACATGCCCTGTACCTCTATAGAGAACGGTGCAGTTCTGTGTGATTTGGCATGGGGTGGGCAAGGCATGTGGGTAGAAAGCCCCAAAGGACAAGCATCCATGCTGCAGCAAAGACTGCTGGGTAGAGGTGTGGGCGGAGGTGTCATAGCCTGCTCTAACGCTGCAATTTCCCAGCAAAATGTGCATTGCTGCTAGGACGTTTTGTGCTCTTTTAAAATGTTTTATATGCCATCTTTAATTTTTACCTTCTAAAATTGTAGCTTGTTTCATCCAAAGATGGGTTTCAGTGCGGATGGTAAAGGGAGCTTTCAATCCCAGGCCTGGCTGTGGGGCTTTCACTCCCTGCTTCCTGTTATGGAGGGTCCATCATGAGTTGCGCCCTAGAAGATAGTGAGAGCAGCCAGGCCCTGGTCTCCAGGGGACTTGGGTTCTAGAGAGGAAAGGAGGGATGTCCTTGCATCTAAAGTTAATTCAAAGTCCAGCTGCGGTCTCCAGAGACAGAGAAGGCCGTGGGCGTGCACTGGGAATGTTTGTTTCATACAGAGTACGAACCTGGCATTACTCCCTACCTCCCAGACCCAGATTCTTTGGAGTATTCTGAGCAAATATGAGTATTTTGAGTATCTGAGACTCAGTGGAGTCCTCAACTGTTTTCTCAGAGTAACCCTGAGGAGCGAGGCCGACTGACTGACGACGGGGTCTGTGTTGTCTCTTGCAGTTTTCAGTGAAGAGCCCCACTCCAGCCTCTACTTTGTCAATGCATCGCTGCAAGAGGTAGTGTTTGCGAGCACGTCGGGGACGCTGGTGCCCTGCCCGGCTGCAGGCATCCCTCCTGTGACTCTCAGATGGTACCTAGCGACGGGCGAGGAGATCTACGATGTCCCCGGGATCCGCCACGTCCACCCCAACGGCACTCTCCAAATCTTCCCCTTCCCCCCTTCAAGCTTCAGCACCTTAATCCACGACAACACGTACTACTGCACAGCCGAAAACCCTTCAGGGAAAATTAGAAGCCAGGATGTCCACATCAAGGCTGGTGAGTGACCCTCTTCCTGGGCCTGCTTGCATGGGAGGAGAATTGCCAGAATGGCTGGGCGCCTGGGAAAACCTCATCAGCTCATGAGGACACTGCTGACATGGATGGTTGCAACGTTCCTTCACTGGGCTTTAGAGTCCTTCACTGCTGGGTCTAACTTCAGAAAGTACTGTTTTGTGGCCTGCAGGGGAAGGCCCGGGGTAAAGGCCTGCCCTGCACGAGTACCTAAGTGTGTATGTTAGCAGCAACATACAAATAAAAACTCCAGATGTGGCCACATCCCTGTGACCCCAGCACTGTGATGGGTGAGGACAGGAGGATCTCTATGGTTTCTTTGGCTGCTTACCTAGCTCTGTGTTCACAGAGAGGTCTTGTCTCAAAGGGATAAGGTAGGAAGTGACAGAGCAGGACCTGATGTCTTCCACTTGCCCTTTGCCATGAGTATGTGCGTGTATGTGGATATGTGTCCAAATACTAGCTGCACTCATGTTCACATGCATTCAGTGGTCATTAAATCCCACGTCAACTTTATTGTATTTATATAGCATGCTTGTCCATTCCTTACCCCATCTGAAGGGAGGGTCGGGGAGGGTCGGGGAGGGGGAAAGAAGAAAAAACGAAGGTCATGATTCAAGCTGGGAAGGAAAACAAACTTGGCATAAATACGTGCCACAATGGAGACAGAGTTGATCCAATAACTTCTCTTTCCTGTTGGCATTGAAAAGGCTGTGTTCACATTCCTGGGGCGTCAAACGCAGCGGGAATGCATTCCTCTTAACTACATGTTGTGTCCTTTAAAAGCCATCATTGCTCCAAAGTCACCTCCAAGATCCTGCCTGAGGGGAAGGATTCATAGACCTCAGGGGCTTTCAGCACAAGACGTACCATGTCATTCTTATGGTGTCATCAGTGCAAACCCCCAGCTGGGAAAATCCTGTTAGTAAACAGAGTTAGGGTTTTCTTGCTTGTTTGTTTGGTTTTTAAAGTCTAGCTCTAAATTGCGTGGGGAGGGTGACATAACTGAATGAGTTACTGTGTGTGCTCCTGATGGCTGACTTGGTCAATGTTGGACACTTAAGAGTCATTTTCTACAGTGGGTGAGGAGGTGCAGCTGGAAGACACCGGGGCATGAGCTAAGTATGTGGTGTTTTGGACAGTCCACATATGATCACTTTGGTAGAAGCAATCATGCATTTAAACAGTGACTCATGTTGCCTGCTCCTCAGCACCCAAACCTCCAAAGAATGTACTTAAGAAAAGGCAGACTGCCTTTAATCAGGAGCTGGGAACATGCGATGTGTCAAATTGTTAAAATAAAGAAAACAAAATTTGGGTAAGGGACCTCATAGCCTGACAAGCACAGACAAGCAAACGCCTTTGGCAGCTGAGTGTATTTGCAAGGTGCTAAGAGCATTTATTTATAGCCTGCAAAATACAACTATAGACAGACCTGGAATTTCAGATAGTTTTCTTTGTGTGTGGATCCGTGATTTCTGGCTTGGATTTTCTGTCAGGTAGACTCGTTCAGTGTTCAGCGCTCACTTGTGTTTGCATGGGTTAAGTGTTGTGGGTGTGAGCAGTGTAGGTACATACGCACCAACTGCCTGAACATTTACACTGGTGTCCTCCTCAGTCACTCTCCACCTTGTTTTTTAAGATAGGGCCTCCTGAGGAGCCTGAAGCTCATTGATTTGCATAGGCCAGCTGGCTAGTGAGCTCCAGGTCTCTGCCTGTCTCTGTTGTCCTCCCCCACCCCAACCCCCAGCGTTGGGACTGCACAGATGTGCTACCGTGCACAGCTTTTAAATGGGTTCTCAGGCTCCCAACTCACGTCCACTCGGGCAGCAAGCACCTTACCCACAGAGCCATCACTCGAGCCCCCTCACTTCAATATCCTCTAGATTTGTCACAGAACCAACAGCTTGTGCTGGATACTAAAGGCTTGAAGGGTCTGAAGTGACACCAGTGTGCCTGGTGTCCCTTTCGCATAGTTGCACGATTGGTATTGGTTTGCTGGCGACTGACAACATGTCTTTTCCAGTTGGAACTTGAAACATGGACATCCATGTTTCCTCATCTTTCCTTACTTAGTTTTGCTTTCTGTTATGAACATTGTGTTTGCATTAATCCTTTGTTTCTATTCATTTACTTATTCTTCAGTACTTGGGTACTCTTTCACATGCTGGGGCCCCTGCTTTGCAACTGAGCAACCCTCCCAGTGCCACTGCGATCTTTTAGATTGTTTATCGAATGCTTGCAAATGCTGCTTCCCAGCTGTGTAAAGACAGACTCACTCACGTGGGTCTCCAAGGGCAGATGAGGAACACGCTGTTACCTCTGTCAGTGAGACACAGCATGGAGCTGAAGGGTTTTCTCTCATGGGGTCACCTGTGTCACCCAACGGAATCTTCCCTCTAGTCTGCTGTTGGGATTATTCTGGAATGACCCATCACAGCCTCGCTTTTTCTTTCACAGCATGGGGTTCAAGTTCTCATCAATGTTCACCAGTTATTTTATTTTTAAAGTTATTCTTTGAAATTTTCATACACGTGCATAATGTTTTTGGATAATATTTGTCCCCTCCCCAGGCCATTTCTCCCTCCTGTTCCTTCTGGATCCAGCCCAACACCCTCCTTCACGTTTTTTTTTTTAAATAACCCACTGAGTCCAATTACTGTTGCCTGTATATCCAATGATCAAGGGGCATCCTCTAGTGTATAGTAATCTTATCACTGGCTGCACTCTTGAGGAAAAACACTCTCCCTTCATGAGCAGCTAGCCATCAGCTGCCAGTGTCTCCTCAGCTTGAGTAGTGTGATGGCTGAGACCCTCTCCCAGTCCATGCTGAAATGTCGGACGTCTCGACCCTGTGCAGGTCTCACGGAGGTAACCACAGCTACCGTGCGGGTTCATGAATGCAGCAGGCCAGTCATGTTCCACCATGACTCTCTCTCATCCTTACCATCTTTGAATGATCTTGACTCAGGCTTAGGTGCTTGAGAGTGAAGGTGTTTCCACTTACTGTGCCTCATTAACTTGGGGTAATAGATCTAACGTAAAACACTTCCCTGTCCAAAGACTGGGTGCACATGGGCCACTGTGCAGCCACTAAGCTGTTTCCTGAGAGTTGGTCAAGTCCCTGAACACCATCCCTCTTGCTGTATTTAATGCTAACGTTTTGTGTGTGCTTTTAGGGAGAAGGGTGCTTTGCCAGTTTAGGAAGCAATTTACCTACCTTTGATTAGTCTCTGCACTAGTTTCATATCATTTAAAACATAATTGAATATTTAAGCAAAGATGATACCGATGTCTTGTGCGGTGTGCAGAAGGGGAACACCTGACATTCGGAGCATTAAAACCTAGCATAAAGCCGGGGAAATCTAACAATACAAGTCTCTGACTAAGTATGTCGTGGCGTAATACCACATTACTGGGGGTGACAGTGAGGTAAAGATATGCACTGTTAAGAGTGAAGCGATATTTTAAAACTAACCAAAGCATTACAATACATGAGGTAACCAAGAAGAGAAATGATAATCATTTTTTTTAAAAAAATCTAAAACTTGGGACCGGAGTTAAGACACCACTGGCTGCTCTTGCACAGGACCTGTGTTCTGTTCTCAGCGCCCGCAATGGCGGCTCATCTACCGACTGTAACATCAACTGATGCCTTCTTTTGACTCTGCAGACACTGTACACACACACACACACACACACACACACACACACACACACACACACGGTACGCAGGCATACATGCACATGAAACACCCATACATATAAAAATAAATCAACAATAATCTAAAACAAGGAAAATAAGAAAAATAAGCAGAGGCCAGTGATAGTAAAGGAGCCAGAGACAACCTGCTGGATGCTGACGTCACATGTGTTCACGTCGTGTCAGCTGCAGGACTGAGCTTGGCGCTGCTTAAGGGGAATTCCCCTGAAACGCAAAGACACAAGGGGTTATTAGTCTCTTGTCTGTCGCTACAGTACCTGATGCCGTAGACTTTGTTTCTCGAAAAAACGTTTTATTCAGCTCACACGTTTGAGGGCTGCAAGGACGGCTACTCCTTGTGAAGGCCTCTCAACCTGGTCAGAACGTAGCAGAAAACGAAAGAGGAGTTACTACGCGGACACACAAGAGGCTTAAGTTGCGGGACCAGCTTTATTCTTATCATAGCAACTTGGTTTCGTGGGAACCGGCCGGCTTCCCACAAGAGGCACATTGATCCCTTCTGTAGGATCTGCCATCACTAACCCAGTCATCTTATAGTGCACCTCATTAAGCTCATCACACCAGGGAGGAAGTTTCCAGACCATGGACCCTTAGCGGGCATACTCTCCCCCATGCACGAGTCACAGCAAAGGATAGAGGAAATACCGTGGTCATCCAGACAAACCAGGGGAGGGCAACACCAGCAAGATGGGGGTAGATTTACCCTTTATTCGCAGACAAGTAAGTTTTACATCCAAGAATAATACACGACTAAAGAGGTCATTTCACAAGGTTAAAAAGATAAATTGATTAAGACGGCATGGCTAGCACCAGTTTTATGCACCAGGTAACAGAACATCGAAGAATTCAGTGTGCAAACTAGCGCAACGTCAGTGAGAAGAAGGTAAATCGGAATTACAGCCGAGGAGCTCCGTGCCCCTCTCTGTTCATAACTGATAAAAGCAGAAACAGAACAAATAGGAATAAAGAGCCCTCAGATGAGATCATCGGTCACCTTGGTCAGCTCATAACAGCCCGGCGTGCCTTCTCTTCTGGGGTACACAGGCATTTGCTGCAGCACACAACACGTTCTGGGCAGTAGCACACATCTCAGATGTCCCTTAAATCAAGCCATGTGATGATGCATGCCATTCGAGGGCAGTGGAATAAAGTTAGAAAGTTATAACAAATCTCTGTGAACCGGCCAAATATTTGAGTGTTAAATACATTTCCAAATGATGTACGTCTTATGGCTAGAGAGATGACTCAATAGTTCCTCCTGCTCTTTAAGAGAACCAGAGTTTGGCTCCCAGAAAAATGTCAGGTTCACAACTACCCCTCTTCTGACCTCTGTGGGTACCCCCATGTGAGTTTATAGAAACATATTCACACATAAGAAACAATAAGCAAAGCAGGGGGAAGCTGGAGGAGAGGGGTGGGGTGATGCTGCTTTGATGCTCTCCTGGGCTCGCAGGAGCTTTGATTACCTGTATGTGACCTGTACCATGCATTGGAAAGAGAATGGGGCTCACAGGGCCCCGTTCCTCCCTGAAAATCTACTGGCAGTTAACAGCTGTTGAGGGAGAGACATTTTCTTTAGTACCGAAACCACAAGTAAGAGGCTCATGTTTCTGCAATAACATCTCACATTCCTGTAAACAACCCAGATGGACCTCACTGAGTCACTGAAGAAATAAAATATACATGAATGTGGAAGGAGATGGGAAGAGTTGAGAAGAGAAGAAGAGAGGCTGACGTGGTGGATATGATCAGAGTGCACCATGTGTCATGTGAAAATGTCATAGTGAGGCCTATTATGATGTCACATTACTACAAGTCTTACAAAAATAATTGGGGGGATCTTATCAAAGCAGTGCACAGGTCACAGTGGATAGTTCTGAGCGCCTACGACGTTACATAGAAAGAGAGGTTCCAAATGGTGATCTCATTTTACACCTAAGTATAAAGAGGAAACTAAAAGTGTACCAGAGAGAAAACAAAGGTCAGAGAGAATAACCCAGAAACACTGGAGGATCCCATGGAATTAGAAATGAGATCTTTAAAAAAAGTTGATAAAATTTACACACTGCTGGTCAGATGGAAAAAGGAAAAAGAGAGACGGCTCGGCGCCTGTATCAAGAGCAAGAGAGGCGACTTCTCTACACTAGGAAGGACATCACGTGTTTTAGGGCTGTTAGAATGATAATAAGTGAACATTAAAACAAATATATATATATATATATATATATATACACGTATGTAAGCTTGACAGCATATGTAAAATGATCACTCTGTCCAAAGACCCAGAATCTCAAAACTCACTCAAGAATTAAAGAATTGAATTTGTGAACAAATATTTCCTATGACAAAAATCTGTGGATCATGTGGATTTACTTTGACTTCGATAAACGTTTATGACAGAAATAATAAAAATTCTAAGGTGAATATTCCAGGAAATTGAATAAGAATTAATATTTCTTCAAATCATTTTAGGCTAACATTATGCTGATCCTAAACATGACACAGGTATTATGAAAAGAGAAAACTATAATCAAGTGTTTCTTGATCAAGTGATGATATAAAATTCCTCAAACTTATTTTAGCAAATTGAATTTAATAACATAGAAGAGGAATATGCCATGTCCATGCGAGGAGCCTGAAGGCAAGAATGGCTTCAGACTTGAAAAATGATTAGTAAATTCACTCTATTGACATATTAAAAGTGAAAAAAAGATAATGTCAAGTGATACAGAAAATTATTAGCAAGTCTCACATCTTATGATTATGAAGCAGAAATCCCAGACAAATTTCTCATTCTAGCAAAGGCAGAAATCCAGGTGTGTTTAACACCAGAAATGATGGCCAAGGAGTAAGTAAATGCTTTTCCAGAAGTCAGGAGCAATAGCAACTTCTACTCCGGCTCTTTCTACTCAGAACTGCATTAGAAGTTGTAACCAGGACAGTGTGACAAGAAAAAGAAATAAAATGTTACAAAGGCAGTTTAGGGTGGGGACCCAGCTCAGTTCTGGAGACAGGTGTTGGGATCCCTGCCACGTGCCCAGTGGGTGCGGTGGCCACTTGCTACTCAACTAGGTAGGAGAAGTGGGGTCTCAGCAGCAAGCTGAGTCAGAGAGTTCTGGACCCACGGAGGGACCATCCCTCTATCAATAAGATAGAGAGTGATTGAGAAACACTCCAGACGTCAAGCCAGGTGTCCACATGCCTGTACACACACATACGTATACATCAAATGCCCACATACAATACGCCTTCCGCCCCCTCAAATTAAAAACAACACCCATAGTTCTTTGCTAATATAATTATGATTGTGGAAAATATGATATGAAGTATTTTTTAAAACTGAGGGGACTAATAAGTGGGCTTGTGAAAACCATGATATTCAGCTCAACACTTACACACTCAAGGATACATGCAGTTATTAGACAGTTTAAAAGTACTATTTACAATAAAATTAAAACCAAGAAATACTTAGGAATAACTATCACCCCAAACTGAAAGAACATTACGCACAATTACAAAAGCCTGCAGCAACTAAGGGAGACAGAAATTAAAGGAGAATTAAAGGGCGAATACAATTTTCCCATGAGCTGGGGTTTGGTTTTAAGGTGTCGCCTCTTTCTAAAATGTCTGTGAATTCACGAGACACTAAGAAGCCCAGAAGGCTTTTGAAAAACAAAAATCAGCATTTGCTTCTAAAACACATAGAGAAATATAAAGGGCAGAAAATGGCAGAAATCTTAGAAAATGAACAACTACTCAGGACAGCAAACTCCATTCATTTTAATATTTATTGTAAGAATAATGACTATAGGATAGAGAGATAGCTCAGAGGTTAAGAGCACTGTCTGTTCTCCCAAAGGTCCTGAGTTCAATTCCCAGCAACCACGTGGTGGCTCACAACCACCCATAGTGAAATCTGGTGCCTTCTTCTGGCGTGCAGGCACACATGTGAGCAAGAATACTGTTTACATATTAAATAAATAAGTATTTTTTTAAAAAAGAATAATGACTATAAACATAAGTTGTACAGCAAAATAAAGTTCATATCCAAACATATATGGATATCAAGAAGTGACAAAAGATGCCCAGATAATTGAGTAGATAATGGACAGTTGTCTCAATAAAATGAGGCTGATAAAATTGTATATCCATACATTAAAAATTAAGGTAGATTCAGGCCTTAAACATATATGTTCAAACGGACTCAAAGTGATCCCTGCATCTAAACATCAGGCAGCAGTTATGAAAATCACTGGATAGAGATGGCAGGAAATCCATGAGGTCTTGTGTGAAATATTTCTTAGAAGTGACATTACCTATTACATAATCTGTAACAGAACAAGTCACTACTTTGGGTTCTATCAAAATTTAAAATTTCTGTTTCACTATAGATAATGTTAGGGGCACGAATACTAAACCTTAGCCTGGAAGGAACAATTTCTCCAGCACCCCAAGATAGATCTGTCTGTCTGTCTGTCTATCTATCTATCTATTTATCTATCTATCTATCTATGTTATGTATGAGTGCTCTATCTGCATGTACACCTGTACACCAGAAGAGGGCATAAGATCACATTATAGATGGTTGTGAGCCACCATGTGGTTGCTGGGAATTGAACTCATGACCTCTGGAAGAGCAGGCAGTGCTCTTAACCACTGAGCCAACTCTCCGGTACTGGAAGGAACCATTTCCAAGGCATATTTTTTTAGATCATTATTGTTGCCTAACGTAATGAAATATAAAAACAAGAAAAGGCCTCTCTCCACGCAAGGTTGGGTTTCTAGCTGCTCTACCTTGGCGTCCCTATAGGCTGCATCTCCATGCCCCACCTGGTGACCTTTGCTGTCCCTCTGACCCTGGTACCTTGAGCCTCAGCTGCCTCCCTTTCCCACATGGCTACATAGTCACTGTCCTAGCAAAGAGGTTGGGGATCTCCTAGGTGCTCCTACTGGGCAGCCCCACGGTGGAGGAGGAGACCGGCTTTCCCGTCAGGAGCTGGACACGATGATTACGCCAGCAGCTAGCGCTGTCAGGGTGGGGGACCTCACAGTTGGTACGGAGTGCTCACTGTGGGACAAAGGCCCATCTTTGCCCTGTGATTTTCCCTCTGTCCTCAGGAGTATGGCATTAAGTAACAAATAATAACAAGATGAGAGAAAGACAATTGTACATCTTAAAATCTTTATATTTTAGAAATATTGATTTCACCTATATTCATCAGTCTGTATGAGTGTGTGTGTGTGTGTGTGTGTGTGTGTGTGTGTGTGTGTGCAGGTGCCTTTGGAGGCCAGAAGAGGCCAGCAGATTCTCTAGAGCTGGAGCTACAAGTGTGAGCTCCCATGTGGGTGCTGGGAACTGAACCCAAGTCCTCTGGAAGAGCAGCCAGTGTGCTTAACTGCTGACCCATCTTTCCAGCCCTTATATTTTAATATCTTTTAACTGAAGCAAAAATTTCATTTTTCTCTTTGCCCTAGAAATTGTATAGATGACTTTGATCAAACCTTAAATATGTTAAATCTCACAGTAAAACAGAAAGCATTTAGTTGGGGGTTTGATTACTGTTAGAGGGTGAGTCTGTAGCCCCCATGGCAGGAAGCATACCAGCATGCAGGCAGGCATGACACTGGAGCGGTGGATGAAAACTTACATTTGACCCCCCTTTTTTCCCATTCTGATGTGTTTTGAATCACAATTTTTAATTTTTTATTTTGGTGTGCATTAATAGGAGGGCTCCCCTTATCTGAAGAATAGGGAGGGGGGACAGGTCAGGGATGAGGGAGGGTGAGACTGGGAGTAGAGGAGGGCTGGGGCTGTGTAAAGTGTGTGTGTGTGTGTGTGTGTGTGTGTGTGTGTGTGTGTG
>OU015745.1:143799717-143831107 GCA_907169655.1 Acomys percivali | reverse complement strand
GCTTTCCACCCAGGTTTTAAACATCTGGGAAAGGTTCATGTCTAAGAATTATTTTCCTTGTTATATTATTTTCAAGGCTTCCCCTTTCTTTCTCTCAGCTGTGTGTGTGAGATGATGGGGGGGGGGGGGGAGGGGGGAGCCTCCACATTCATCCATGTGAGGGCAGGTGTGTGTGTGCGGTGGTGTAGAGGTCAGAGGGCACTCGCTCTGCGTGTCAGTCCTTACTGTCCACTTTGCTTGAGGTGAGTCCATCATTTTGTCACCGTACGCATCAGGCTAACCAGCCTGTGAGGTTCCGGGGATCCTTCTGTTTTCACCTCCCATCTGCCCTTGGGAGCACTGGGGGCCACAGCTGTCCTGTTTTGACTAGCTGTACCTGGGCTCTGGGAATTTCAACTCAGATCTTTGTATTTGCACAACAAGCATTTCACCTACCTTGGTTTCCCCATCCTGGATGTCTTGAGTTTTGTATCCATTTACTAACAGAGAGTTATTCCTCACTGTCCCTTGGTTGGCCGAGGACTAAGGGAAGCCAGAGCCCACCTCCCCTCTTCCATCTTGCCTTCTGATGTTGCAGAGGGCTGGTCCAGCGTCTCATGTTAGACTCTGTCCTTCAGAGCAGGGTGCAGTGTGCTGCTAATGAAGCAGTTGTTTAACTAGGCCAGGAGAGACAGATGGATATGTTTGCCGATTCCCTCCCAGGGTCCGCGCGATGCAAGTGCCATCTCTGTGCCTTAGAACATCTTGGTGGGGAATGGGCTTATTGTCTAAGCATCTGACCAAGGGTGTTCTTTCTACCTTCCAGTTTTACGGGAGCCCTATACCGTCCGTGTGGAGGACCAGAAAACCATGAGAGGCAATGTTGCGGTGTTCAAGTGCATTATCCCCTCCTCGGTGGAGGCGTACGTCACTGTCGTCTCATGGGAGAAAGACACGGTTTCACTTGTCTCAGGTAGGCCGAGCGTTGCTGCCCATCATAAGGCTGTCCAGCGTAGGAACTGGGCCTCCGTTTCTGTGTGACGTAAGGCAGAATACCTCTGTTGATTATGCCAAAGGATGGGTTTACCTTGGTCGACTCCATATTATAAATAATCCTGGTGGCATGCAATGCGTGGAGTCGCCATAGCTGCTGGTATATGGTGGTCTCATCCCCCTGCTCACTGCAGAATTGACCGATACAGGGACATAAGTTACATGTGCTATTAACTGTTAACACAGCCCTAACTTTTATGGGAAACTGTGGTTGTTATTTCTGCTTTTAAAAGCAGGTAAGTTGAGTATTGTGTGCCTGAAACATTTTATTGATGCGGGTGTGCTGATGTTCTGGAACTGGGGGTGTGAAAACCGAATCCTAGGTTCTGTTATGTCTTTCTGATGTGGTAAGAGCAGCGTCATATCACTGACCTTGGACTCACTGTTTCTATTGAGAGTCTGTGTTCTATGCAGAAGCATATGTTTGTATGGGAATGACTTCTAGTCCTGTAGTGGGTGTCTGGAAATGCCAGACCAGCTCAGTCTGTCGGAGACCATCAGAGTGTAAGCACCAGCAGCAGCACTCAAGTTGGCTTCTTTCCCTGTGCTCTTGACCTGGAAAGGCCACCTGGACACACAGCGATCAGGTTTCCTTCCAAGTGACTTCTGATGTCTTTTAAAATGTGTTGCTGTGGGGGAAAATTCTGATGCATGGTGTATTGTGATGTTCAGGAAGCAACAGCTTTGCTTTTAGTGGTCTCTGTAAGTTAGGGCAAGAGCTTGCAGGAGTGTGTACATATGCACACAAGTACACACATGTGCACATAGGCACATACACATAGGCATAGACATAGCCCCCCCCCCCAATCCAGTACCGTCCATGGCTAGCTATGGCATCCTGTTAGTCCATAGGACAAGCTGCAGCTCTGCCCTTCGTGGGATTACCTTATTTTTGTTTCTGCTTCTTAATTACCTAGGTGAAGTCTGTCACTGTCACTTCATGTAAAACAGCCACTTGAAAGACCCTAATTAAAATGAAGGTATGCCATCCTGAAAACACATTGAAGAGCCACAGGGCAGACCAGTGGTTTTAGATTAATTTTTTGTTTTTGTTATTGTTTTGTTTTGTTTTCATTTGTGCTGCCTTTTCTTTTCTTTTCTTCTCTCTTGTGGGGTTTGAGCACAGACCACACGCGAGTTCAACGGGCATCCTGCACACAACTCTGTCCTCAGACCTTTTGTGCTTTTCATTTTGGGAAGGGTCTCTGCATAGCTTGAATTTGAAATTTCCCTGCCTCAGCCTCCTGAATAGCTCAGGCTGCAGGCTTGTGACGCCAAGCCTGGCGTTAGTAGTGACTTGGCAAGGATGTGAAACTGTCACGCCTCAGTGGATGGTAAGTTCTTGCTGCAGTGCTGTTAACCGTGTCATCTGTTACGGTCTGGAAAACCTGAGTCTCAGAAGTGACCTCAGTCACAGCACTGAGATGAATACTCGCCTGCGTGCCTCGACATGCCGGCATGCTTGATGGCTTTTACTTCTCCTTGGGAGTCTGCATGGCCAATGAGGATGTGCTGAGACAATATTTTGTTTTGTTCAGTATTGAGGAGAAAGGCTCTCACATTGACATGACTAAGCAGAGAACATTCTGAGGGAGAAAGAAAGGACTCCATGCTGACAGGACTAGGTTGTGCATCCCTGGAGGGGAAGGCAACTCTCATTGACACAGCTAGGCAGAGTGTATCCCAGGACTACTGTTCACTGTCCATTCACTGGAGCTATGTTCACTGTCCCCCTCACTGTGGGGCCTGGACTGATGGCTACTCCACCATCACAGCAGCACATCTGTTCCAGGCCTCACCTCAGCATTTTCCCTGGGGGAGGGAGAGGCTTTGCCATGTTGCCCCTGAGAGGGACTCAGTCATCTCTGTTCATCAAAGAAGTCATAAGTCCAGTAACGAGAGCAAGTTGCCTGCTCAGTGGGCACCATGGTCTTCTGGATGCTGGGGGGCTTCGCCCTGAGGTCCTGGGGGGCCACTCGAGTTCAGAGCAGCCCAGTGTTTTGAGTATGTGAGCAACAGGTTTGCGCAAATCTACGGGCCAGAGAGTTTTTGGGAATCTTCGCTAAGAAAAGAAATATTCTCCACAAGGTGTGTGTGCGTGTGTGTGTGTGTCCTCACACTTGCACTGACAGTACTTTGCTCAATGAACATCTCTCCAAACTGCTTTTCATTGAGGGGAAAATTTGAATCATTCGTTGCTTCAGGAGACAGCAGAATGGTGCCTGCCCCACAGCACATCGCTTCTGTTTATCTTGGCTGAGAAAAGAAGCAAGAAGCAGCAGGACTGGCCCAAGGGCTCTGATGTGCCCTTCCCAGCAAACTCACTGCCTATTGGGCTGTACACAGACCTCCTCTTTGGGGTTGTGGGTGAGGGGGCGGGATGATGGAGGCTGCAGGTGGCCTGAGGCCCACTCAGGGACAAGCTCTGCTTCTTCTGTACTCTTGCAGTTCCAGAACATGAGTGAGTTCGTTTCTTCCATATTATCTTTGCAAAGAATACTTTGGTAGCCTAAGGCTAGGACTCTAATAATGGCCCCAAATGTCATATTCGTCTGATGGTTCCGTTGTTGTCCCCTGGACACCCCCCATCTCACATGGCTTCTCCTTGACTTTCAGCCTCTGGCACAGTGGATAGAGGTGTAGAGCTCTGTGTGTCCAGGACAGGTACACGCCACAAACCCCACATCCCCGTAAATATGGTGGACTCTGACCCACTGTCTTCTTACATCACCGAGACTGGAACAGTTGAGTCATGGGGGCTGCCTGCCTGGTTTAATGCCCTTTTGTCCTGCAACACGCAAAAGCCCTTTGAATATTAATGTAGCCCCATAAAAATACACGGTGATTTGGCTATCAAAATGCACAGAGTCCTTGATGCTGCCAAGAACTGTGCGGCACAATCCCTGAGAACAATGACCCTGTCTTCTTTTGTAAGTTTTGTCCCTGATGCCCATTGAGAATTTCCTCCCATGTAGGGAGGCGATGATTTGAGGGCCTGGCACTCCATCTCTGCGTCTGCTGATACAGTTGTGAGAGTCTCCCCAGGGGCTCAGGCACCCTGACATCAAAGACGCAGCCAAAGGGGACCAGATTTGGAAAACAGAGAAAGCAGACACTTCCTGCAGCAGCTGCCTCCCTCTGAGGTCGCTCCCAGCTGAGAATCCCCTGCGCTTGAGCTGACAGGACCCAGGAGTGCAGGCCTACAGACGCCTGTCTCCTCCCACATCTGGGATGAAAGGGACAGGTTTGCTGACCCTGGGAAACAAGAACCCAGACAGGCAGTTTTCCTCAAGCCTTTGCGTAGGGCTTGGGACAAAACCGTGTCTGGATATGATAGATAAGCTAGAGGTTACTGTGAGGAGCAACCCCTGTTAGCCTACCTCAGGGATCGCTTCTGTCCTAAGGAGCTAGGAAAAAGTAGCGAACTGAGGGCCAGGGTAATTGGCAATGCCTGGGGAAGCAGAAAAAGCTCTAGAAAAATAAGTATTATTTACGAAAGGCATTTTAGGAAGGAAGGAAAAATAATTAAAACATAGAGTCAAGCAAACCAGGAAAGGCTGCCCCATTCAGCACCTCTTACGAGGCTGTGCTGAGAGAAGCTTGGATGCAATCCCTTCCCATCGAAGGAGAGATGCTGGGTCAGGAGCCGTGCCATGGTGAGAGGTCCAGAGCTATGCATGCTCTGCAACTACATCCACACTCAGGGACCAAAAGCTCCCTTCCAGCATGGCGGGGGAGGTGGGGCTTAAGTTTTCAGCCAGTGTTCAGTTTCTCAAGCTAATCTGCCACTTTACTGTTTAGGTGGTCATCCTGTTGACAACCAGAATGTTCTGGGGTCAAAGGGTTAGTGAGGTCATCATACATGTGATTTGATGTGAAGGACAAAGCTGTCATGGGCAAGCCACATATTTGAGTCCAAGTATGCCAGGGAATCACTGAGTGAAAAGAAATGTTAGGGACAAAGATGTATGAACCAGTTTGTAGGAACCAGTGAAACATGCAATGTTCCCAGGTCCGGTTTTTACCCATGTGTGTTATCTAATTTTACTTTCATTTTACTTTTAGCAAATAGGAGCTTCATTCACAGAACAGAAAGTGCAGGGTTTAGGAAGGCTTGGGGGATGTGGTAGATCCAGCACACTGGACCTGCGCCCTGAGAAAGCTTGTAAAGAGGGAGCGGTGCTTCCATTTGGAAGCCACTCACTCTATTCAGCTAAGTGTGCTGCTCGCTGAGCTGTTGTCTGTGTCCTATCACCCCGAGTGTGATTGGCACCAGGCCACTTGTGATTCTGCTGGGTCTCCTGATGACCCTGAGGTGGGGTAATGTGTAGTCGGTAGCTGGGTTTGATATGTCTCTGAATAACCCAGGAGGTCCAAAGACAAAGCAGTGCCCTTCCAAGAGGAAGGACACTACCCTCACTGTGGGAAGTTGTACATCACAGATTATAGCCCCCAACCATGGAAGCAGTGGCACAAGATGCAGCCGTGGCAGTGTTTCCACAAGAGAGAAAGCCACAGTGAGCTGGCGAGTTTAGCCTGAGCTGCGGAGTTGTCTCGGGAGAGGCATCGGAGGTGTCCATCTGCGTATATGCACACTTGTATGGTATATTTGATACATGCATGATGTATATGTGGGGTGATATATGTGCTGTGTATGTGAGGGGTACACAAGCATGTGCCACGTGCAGCAAGTGCGTGTAAACTCAGTGTGGGCTCTTTGCAGCATCCTCCCACACCTCCTGAATTACTGTTGAGTATTCCCAAGAGAAAATGGCTTTCAGCTGTAGCCCAGAACATTGGCGGGGGACATAGGGACAGGTGTCTCTCTCTGGTTTTAGCTTCAGTGTCCTCAAGTGGGTACTCACAGCTTCATAGGTCCATCCACAATAAAAGACAGAAGACTGGAGAGCGAAACTCCATGTTGCTTATCTATTTCCCTTCTTAGCCTCTGCTGTCTGAATCACTCCTCTTCTCAGGCATGATCTCCCAGGGTACTCTGTGTATGTGTCAAAGGTCCCTCAGATCGTGCCAGCTTTGGTCACTTGCTAGAACTCAGAGGGCATCGCATACAGTTAGCCACACCCATGCTGAGACTGTTGTGAGGGGGAGGGACTCGGGGAAAGTCAGAAAAGATAAAAGGCTCGAGGAGCCGGGATGATGCCAACCTGACGCCGAGCTGAGTTCACGCAGGACAAACTAAATCCTACCAGCAGAAGCTGTAAGAATGCCACAGCGCAGACTGCCAATGGGACCAGGGTCTCAGGGGCAGGTCACACAGACACCCTCATCCTGGAAACTCAAAGTATTTAACTCAAAGTGCATTTATTTGTACAGTTCAGGCAAGTGACCACTCTTACCATTGCGGTGGCATGGCCCTTCAAAGACCCTGTTCCCAGACAAAAGTGAAAGGTCAACCATGCAGGCTGGCCTCCATAATAGCAACAATCTCAGAGCTATTGGGCTGTTTCTTTATGTACCGCACAAATGTGTTTGTGTTCACAGCTCAGTTGTTTCACACCCCCCTCACAATCATATCTTTAATATAACCATCAACATTGCTAACAAAGTGAGTGAACCCACAATGGCACTGATGCCTATAATACAAATATCCCCAGCCTCAAAAGCAATCTTACTCCAAAGGACTTGCATATTCCCAAAGACACTTACCTCCCAGGTGATGCTTGCTCCTTCTCAGAGAACACGTGGCTGGCTTCAGTCTGCCCATGAGGAAACCACCTCCCCATCCTACTCTGTCCATGAGATATATGGATCCTCATGTAAGAAACATGTGTCCATGTTGGTCCAACAGACCTCATTTGAACCCACGCACTAACTTTAGTCTCTTGTTCATCTATGAGATTTAACTTCAGGAAGCTGAAGAAAGTGATGGGATCATGCACACGCCTTTGCAGGAAGAGCTGCCATGTAATTGGTCATCTTTATGTGCACACTAAGACCAGGGGTCATGAAGGGCACTGAGTTGGGCTGTCTGCCATAGTGCAGAACAAAACAAAAACAACAACAACAAACACGGCACTCAAGATGTACAAATATAGTGTTTGACTGAGGTTAACTTATTAGATGCACTGGACATGAAAGTGGAGTGAAGGCTTTGTCACAGCCATGGCCACGTGAGTCATGCATCTCAGGTGAGTATCGCTGGGTTATTGCGCATGTCAACTTCAGTTCCCTCTTATCCCAAGGAAGAAGGGATTTGCTAGGTAGGAAATGAACAATAAATATCTGAAGTGGTCAGCGGTCTGAAGACTTATACAATTTTTTTTTTCTTACCAAATTCCACAAAGAGAGGCACTCTCTCTGACTTTATAAGATCTCACTCAGGGTTGCTGTTTGAACAACTGCTGCTGGAGTGTGGGGAGGAAGGGATGGTGATTATAGAATTTCCTAGCCCCTTCATTCCTGGAAAGGTGGGGATACTGTGAGAGTCATCTAGAATCAGGCTTTGTAGAAAACAGAAGAGTGCCATATGTGCCGCTCAGCTTGGAGCCTAGTGAAGGGCTCCCGGCCAAGGGACAAGGGACAAGGACAGCCATGGGCTGTGAACCGCACGCTCTGTGCCGTGCTGTCTGGAACACCCCCCTCTCCAGGTGCATGCTCCTCTGCACGGTCTTGGTCAAGGATGGGACTTGAACCCAGACAAGCCTGGTTGTGTCCCTCCGTGTGGTGGGAAATAGTATGTTTATAAGGAAGGTAAATGCTTGCCCTCAGTGTAATCCAAGAAATGTGCTCTGTGGGTTACAGTTGGGTGATTCTGGGTCTCTGGCTGCCTCTTTTTCTGTGGGCTAAAGCCAACATTCCAAGTCCACATTGCTGATCTGTCACAGGCCATGTGGCCACAGGTTAGTCACATGACATTGTATTGTTCGGTCTCCTCATTTGTAAGATACAAAGAGTAGGAACGATAATATAATGGTTTTTTTAGACAAGGGTTCATGTGGACTAGGCACACACACATGCATGCACACACATATAGGCACGCATGCATGCACACACACAGGTACGCAGGCTAGTGCACACATACATGCACATACACGCACACACAGGCATGCATGCACATGCACACACACTCATGCATGCACACACACATGCATGCACACCAGGCTTTATTGACAGCTGTGTTGCCATCCCACCAGGTGTCACTCTAACCGTCCCACTTCACAGATAAGGGTAGTTTAACGTTAACTGAAATAACTTCTTGATAAGTTTCCCTTCCAGAAATATGATCTACTTCATCATTAATTAGGATCTAAATGTTACTGAAAGCTTATTTTATACTTTACACCAAATAGAATATCAAAAATACTTCACTGTGAGATGAGCTTACCAGAGAGCCTCAGTAACCCACCCATGACTCAAATAGCATCACCAGCTGTGAGCGACCTGCCCTTATAACAGTAGTGAGTCATGAGGTAGGGACTTATTAATGCAAAGAAGATATTTACAAGCATATGAATCAAGCTGTATTTAACTCTGGATATTTGATCTACTTAGCATACTTAATTATGTTTTAAAGGTAATGTAATTAATGTCTTTGAAAGTATGTTGTATAAAGAAAAAGCAAATACACGAAATTACCTAATACAAAGAAAAATATTCTTATTATTTAACATTTTATTGATTATATAAGTTGATACCATTATATTACATATAAATTGATATTATTAATATAAATTCATATATATTGATATTTGTACATGAAGTATATTATATTTAGATTAAATATTTAATGATGATCAAACCAGGGAAAATTGCACATATGTCATCATATCTTATATTGTTTTGACATTTTTATGTAGTATTTGATAACTTTAAGGATGTATTAAGGCACTATGATCATCTTTACCAAACATTATACCCTCATGTCCCCTCCCCCTCTTGCTGAGACCGTTCTCACCAATAACTCCTGTGTGTATGTGTGTGTGTGTGTGTGTGTGTGTGTACATACCATTTAATTTAATTATGGTTGCTTGTGTGGTCATGGTAGAGAGGTTATTTATTGGAGCTGCCAGCTCTCCAGAAGCCATCCAGCATCTAGGATAAATGTTGAAGGGCTCAGTCTTGTACAGAACTCGTGCTGAAGACCATAGAGTCTGTGAGGCCATACGTGCAAAGGCCATGTCCTGTCCAAAACACATCTCACAGCATTCTTCCCCGCTCTCCAGCTTCTTCGTTCTTTCTGGTCCCTCTTCTGTGATGTTTCCTGAGCCTTGTTGTGGGTGATATAACTCTCTCACTTAGGTCTGAGTATTCAATGGTTGAGTTTTCTTATCCGTTTGACCACTTACAGGTCTGTGCATCGACTGTCTGCCATATACTACAAAGAGAAACGTCTTGACCAAGGTGGAAAGTAGCACTAGTATACAGATGTAAAAATAAATATATAAAAGGCCATTTGATAACATACCCATCTAGAAAGACAGTCATAATAGGTTCCTATAACATCCCCAGACATGGAATTTTAACTACATTATAGTGCCAGGCATGAACTCCCTCCAATGAGAAAGTTGTTGGTTACCCCCATAGCGTGGGTGCCACTGTTGCTTGATAGATTGATATTATCGCACACAAGTTCCAAAGCTGGATAGGGAAGGTAATGGCTTTTCTTCTCCATGATCCTGAAAGATAAATTTAAATTTCAAGCTTATCTATAATCCCTCCTTCCCATCAACCAAGAACAGAATGTTGGTGTTGGACACAAAGGAGGGGCCTCATAAATGTGTATTGAGTAAAATTTATGGATAGATTGCCGCTCGTGTCTGCCACTTCCCCTCGGGATAAGCAGGGCCTGAGTAGGGATGAGGATGGTGTGAGCATCCTCCCGTCTCACTACAGGACCATGTTTGTGCTGGAAAGTTGTGTGAAGATGAGGAAAATATCCAGAGAGTCTAAGCTGTGGGGCAGGGACACCGCCAGAGCCACCTTGCAGGTGTTTCTCTTCTAGTTGTGGCACTATACTTAAAGTTGTTTCATGACTGTAATTTAAGTATGTGGGAATGTTATGATAACACTGCAACCGTGGCCATTAAAATAAATCACATGATCTACTTACAAAGACCATGAGCCAGGCACAAATCATTTAGTGCTGTAAGCCTCCTGTACTGAGGCACCACAGAGACTAATGGTTTGGAAGCTATTTCTTCCAACCGTTCAGTGAAAGCCGCACGTACCTCTTTGCATCACTATTGAAATACTTCAGTATCAGATATTTAAGTTATACTTTGATGCAAATAAAATTCTGTGGGCATATATTTAAATGTTTTTCTAATGTTTCTGAAGGGAGAGACAGGATCACATGTGTATAAGTGTTTGTGGTGTGTACCTACATGTTCATGGTTGCATGTGTAGGGTGCTCACAGTCTCCTTCCTTTGGAGGTGCTGTAACACATGACTCTAGCAATTTATTTCTTACAGTCCCAGAGATTCTAAGCTCAAGGTGCTGAGTGAACTTACTTAATCAGGTACCTACTTGTCCATAGCTGCTCCCTCACATGATATGAAGGATAAGGGTCCCCCTGGGGTTCATGGTCTCATCCTCTTCCCCAGGTTCCACCTCTGCTTAGGTCTCGTCATAGGAATTTGGAAGCACATGGCCCACTTGGCATACAAACACTGTGTGATAGATGGATGCTCTCTTCGATAAATGTTTTCCGAGCGCGCTTTGTATGAGGGGCACATGAGCAAACAGTGAATTTGATGGAATGATGTCATGTTAAAAAACCAGCAAGCACCCACGTGCCATGACTTTTCAGCCCTCTGTGCTTCCCTTCCACAGGGCCACCCCTTGGCGATACCCTCGCCTCACCCTCAGACTGAGTAGAGATTCATGCTCAGGGAAGCCTCGCTCTCAGAGGGCCGATGCATCCTTTCATTTTCAGCTAATCTGCCCGTGGGCCTTCCCCGCGCTTTCTTCTCACATCTCCCTTGCTCTTGATTTTTTGCTCATTTTCTGCAGCACTCCTTTGTCCTCCTGTGCCCACAGCGTCTCTTGCTACAATTGTTCTTACACCAGGAAAAGAAAGGGTTTTATGAAGAGCCTTCATGGAGTCATTTTCAGACCACAGATAATATTAGCAGAGAAAAGGCATACTGTGGTCCCCCCTCCCCCGCCTTAATTAGATGGTGACATTTTTAGTTTTCGGCACTGTTATCCCTTCGAATTGAAACCCTATCATTGAAAAAGCCAAGCGAACTTGAAGTTGAGGAGGGCCGTTTTCCAGGAGGGAACACAGCCAGGCCAGATTCCTTGGTGGAGCGCCAAAGGGCACACGGGCCAGGTTTGCAAGATGTGTCTCTATAGCGATGGTTCCCAAGCGAGGAGGCTCTCTCAACGGTGTTATCCCAGGTTTGAGGTGTGAAAGATGTCTATTTCCGTGCTCTTACTAGGAATAACGGACAATGAAGGAAGTGCGTCCCATCCTTGTGGGTCATTTTTACGTCACCTATGTGTCGATATCATTACACTTGCTGCCAGGTCAGGAGAAATAAGGTTGTTGGCACCTTCTCCACCACCAGGCTGTTGGACACACCCCCTCTGTCAGTGGTGCTCCTACAGCAGACTTCCATGAACTTTGGGGTCAACTTTAGGTGAAAGCCACGCAGATCCTGTTGCTTCTTTGACGTGGATAAGCAACCTTTGCTGGGCTCCTCACACGTGCTGTTTGCAGTTCTGCAGTGTTGTGGTGTGGTTAACACACACACTTGGCACACCACCAGTCTGGCACTGGGCAGCTTATGAATGTCAGTTTTTAAAAATTGATGAACTAAATGGAGGGCTGCTCTTGTCCTAGTTAGAAACATTGAAATTCTGGTACATAAAGGGCTGCTTATGCAAGATGAGCCACAGTTAAACTAAAAAGGAAATCATTTTTGACCAGAGCACTGGATCTATATAAAAGCACCTGTCACTAAGCCTGATAACCACTTTCCATCCTTGGGACCTACATGGGAGTTGTCCTCTGATTGCCACTTATAAGCCATGTTGTGTGATTACCCACATGCACACATACACAACACACACACTAAATCAATAAAATGTACCCTAGTGCTTTCTATTGCTGTGATAAACACCATGACGAAGAGAAATGTGAGGAGGCAAAGGTTAATTTGGCTTCCACATCCTGATCACACTCGATCACTGACGGAGAGCAGGGCAGAAACTCAGGACCTGAGTCAGAGGCCATGGAGGGTGCTGCTCACTGCATTGCTCCCTGTGGCTTGATCAGCCTGCTTTCTTATAGCACCCATGACCACATGCCCAGGGATGGCTCCACTGTAGTGGGCTTGGTCCTCTCACATCAGTCATTAATCAGAAAAATGCCTCACAGACTCGCCTACGGAACAATCCAATGGAGGAATTTTCTCAATTGATGTTTCAGATGACCCCAACTTGTGTCAAATTGACTCAAAAAAACTAACCAGCACAAAGGGTAATGGCTTTTAATCACACCCTTTTCAGGTTAAAGAAGCAATACAAGGAAGCTGGTTGTCACATAAAGATTTAGCTAAGGATTAGTATGATGTGATAACACAATAGTTTATAAACATTGTTATAACTATAAAATCTTATCCTAGTACAAGTTAAAATAATGTGGCTGAGCTAGACGTTATGGCTCATATTCTTTATCTCAGTACTTGGGAAGCTGAGACAGAAGGATTGCTGTCAGTTTGAGGGTAGAACTTATCTCAAAAACAAAACAAAACAAAAACACCTCACAGAAGAATGTGACTGATGAGGTTAATTTTTTTTTTTTTTTATCATAGCCATATGCTGAAAACAGCAAGCCAGGAAGAAATGAAAAAACAGATAAACTGTAGATGTGGAGATTGAAACTGTAATAACATTTGGGGAAACTGTGGAGTTTTTCCCGGTCTGTGTGGTCTCTGATGCTGTGGCGCCTGAGTGAGATGTGCTGTGGGCAGGAGTCGGGGTGGGTGGGTGGGTGGGTGGCTGCTGAGAGCACGTAGCATGCTGTGGACCTGGAGAATATTTTCTTGTTGGATTCACAGCTGGGTCTGTGTGTGCTAATTACTCTTTAGGCATCTGGCGTGGGAGATGAGACTGGTTGAGACACACGCCACCTCTCCCATGTCTGTTCATCACAGGACTGTTAGCACTGAGCCCTGGGTTGCTAAGTGTTTTCTATTCCAGAATAGATAATTCAAGCAGATCGCGGAGCTGAGACATGTAAAATCTGCATGTGATGGCACATACCTGTTTTCCTGGTGCCGGGGAGGTAGGGATAGGAAGATCCCATATATTGCAGACCAGAGCGGAGTCTGCTCGGTGACCTCTGTGTGTATACACTTGCACATAAGTAAGCATGGATGCACATAGAGGGCAGATGAAAAGAAGGGCAGAGGTGGAAGCTGTTAAACTTGCTATCAGGCTGTGTGGTTGCTCAGGGCACAGCGGAGTCTCCATTGCAAGGAAGTTCTTTCCGACTGCTGCCACCTGATCTCAGACTTTTCAGTCCCTGGGACTGTGGATGAGTGAACCCTTTTCCTGTAAGTTACCCCATCTGTAGCATAAGTCATAACCATGGAGAGCAGGCAAGCATAGTTCCCATATGAGTCTACTTTCCCCACAGGCCTCACCTCTGGCTCTGCAGGGATATGGTTGGTGTGGGGAGGCATCTCTTGACCCATTACAACAGTCTACTGCTTTAATCACGAGAGGACAGATAAGGGGACAGGAACACACCAGGAAGGGCCTAACACACAGGAATAGAAACTTGGCTTGGACTATGAATGTATCAGTTGTGTACAGACTACAGTCTGTTTACATTTTGATCATATGGAATATACATAAACGTACAAGCACTAAAGTACTGTGTGTTTTCCCCCAGCATGATTTGAGTAGTACCTTGTATTAGGCAAGACTCTTGTTTGCACAGGTAACCAAACGAGAACTAACAGAATCATTTGCTTATGTACCGAACATTTTTGGCATGCCCACCCTCAGGTCTTGAAGCACCAAAGGTTTCCAGAGACCCTCTCAGGAAACGAGCTTACAAGAAGACCCCTCTGGCTTGCTCCTGGTCTCACTGTTCTTTGGTTCCCTTTGGGTAACTGGGGTGTCAGCAAGTAAAATGTGGCCCTGGGCTTAACAGCAGATCCTTGCCTCAGGGGACAAGCTGTGGGTTGGCCTGACCACCCTGGGGTGCCTAGCTGCCGGGCCATAGGCAGTGCTACCAGTTCAACAGTCTGACACATAAACCAATCATATCACACAGGCATTCACACCACATGTCACACATTTGACCAGACATGGCGTCATGCACAGAGACATCACTGAAAGCCATAGGAATCTGCTGTTGTTATGCAGATGTTCCTGAAAATGCCAGGAAGCTCCCGCTCCCATTTTCCCATCATGCTTCTGTCCTGGCTACCATAGCACAGACTGGAGACTCAAATGACAGACTCCTTTCAGGTGGATGACTGCAGGCTGAGGTCAGAAGCAGTGGAGTCATATCTGAGTGTTCTGGAGAGGGAGGTGTTCAGTTGCAAATGGCTGCCTTCTTCCTGTGTCCTCACATGATGGCTTCACTGGAGTACCTCCCTCTGGGAGCTGCCCATCCCGTTCAATCCCCAACCCCAGGGCACTACGCTGGAAGGAAGTGGACACCACTTTCAGTCTATAACACCCTGTAACATGGCATTTTCACTCGATGTCCTAACAGAGAACTGCGTGACTTTAATGCATTCAGAAGGATTCTACCTAATATCTGCTCTTCAAATGCACATGTTGTGAGAGGGAATAGATGAGCCTGGAGAGTCTTGGTGGCAACACTTGTTTTTAAGGATTTATTATTTTAATTGTATGTGTATGAATGTTTCGGCTGCATGTATGTCTATGCACCATGCATGTGCCTGGTACCTTCAGATTTCAGAAGAGGGTGTCAGATCCCGGAACTAGAATTACAGGTGATCCTGAGCTACGATGAAGGTGCTAGAAACTGAACCTAGGTCCTCTGTAAGAGCAGCTGTTGATCTTAACTGCTGAGCCGTCTCTCCAAACAGAGGCAATAATAATCTTGGTAACAGACAGACATATCACACACACATACGCATACACACACACGCACACGCGCGCACACACACACACGCCTGTGCACACAAGCGAGGGAAAGACATACAAAATTAAAATATAATAAAAGCATTTCTTTTTAAAATTTAAATTTATTTTAAAATGTATTCACCTTACACCCCAACTGTAGTCCCCTCCCTTGTCTCGTCCATGTCCCTCCTCCTCTACCGACTGACCCCAGCCTTCCAAGTCTCCTCAGGACTGCCTGCATCCTCTTCCTCTGTGGCCTGGTAAGGCACCCCAGCAGGGGGAAGTGATCAAAGAGCAGGCAACAGAGTCCATGGCAGGGACAGCCCCTGCTCCCCTTACTAGGAGACCCCTATGGAGACTGAGCTGCCTATGGGCTACATCTGAGTGGAGGGTCCTAGGTCGTCTCCGTGCGTGGTCCTTGTTTGGTGCATCCGTCTCCGCAGGCCCGCCCCTCCCCCCGCCGCCGGGGGCCAGATTTGTTATAGAAGAGTTGAGGTATAGAAGGATCCAGAGGGGACAGGAGCTCCACAAGAAGACTGACAAACATCTCCTTTAAGGATCCCAGGATTGAACTTTCAAGGAGCCAGTGCGAACCCTGGCAGCTTGAGTCAGTTGTTGCTTGCGTATGCCCAGGCTATGCATAGTGTCTACAGCAAGCAAGGGCTTGGAGCTAGCCTGGGATCCACAGTGGGTTCCAAGGAGGCCCTTTCTCAAGTCAAAACAAAGTAAAACATAGAAAAGTCAGTTTTCCTCCTAATTCAAAGAAGACACTTTATTTGAATGCGAATTTTCAGTTTTAGTTAGGAAATCTTTCCAGTGGGGACCGTGTGCTCCCTGTCCCCTTGTAGGCCCACACCAAGCAGGCGGTCAGTGCTCAGCTGGCACAGAAAGAAAGAGGGCTGGGGAGACGGCTCAGCGGGGAAAGACTTGCTGCTCCAGCATGAGTGTGAATCCCTGACCTCTCATAAAACTGGCCATGGGACACGAGTGATGATCGTCCTAGTGTTCCCATGGGGACATGGGAGCTGAGGCAGGGGAGTCCCTGGAATCTTGCAGCCCAGCAATCCTGTTGTGCAGAGTGGGAAAAAAAACAGCAGAGATCTGTCCGGCTATCTCTTAGCAAGGTGGAATGCAGGACTGACCCCTGGTGTTCCTCTGACCTCTACATCCACTCTGCGGATTGTACACACACACACACACACACACACACGCACGCACGCACGCACGCACGCACGCACGCACGCACGCACGCACGCACGCACGCACACATACATGAATGAGTAAATGGAAAGGGACAGATAAAAAAACCAAAGCAGGTACTAACCCCAGTACTGAGTCCAATGTTTATATTGTATTTTGTCACATTTAATTAATAGCTTTTCTTTTTTTAATTTGTTTTTTATTAATTAATTTATTTATTCAATTTACATTCTGGTTAAAACCCCTCCCTCATCTCCTCCTAGTACAAACCTCCCTCCCCCATTCCTCAGAAAAGCGGAGTTCCGTCCACCCACCCACCCACCCACCCCAGCTCAACAAGTTCCATCATGACTGAGATCCTCTTCTTCCCCTGTGACCTGGCAAAGCAGACCTGTCAGGGGGAAGCGACTGAAAAGCAGGCAACAGAGTCCATGTCAGAGACAGCCCCCACTGCCCTCACTAGTGGACCCGCATGAAGCCTGAGCTGCCCATCGGCCTCATCTATGTGGACGACCTAGGTCCAGGCCATGCATGGTTGTTAATGGTGCTTCAGCCTCCACAGGTCCCTCTGGGCCATGGTTAGTTGGTTCTGTTTGTCTTCTTGTGGAGATCTTGTCACTTCTAGGTCCTTATGTCCTCTCCCCACCCACTTTTCCACCAGCTACTTTGCTTTTCTTAAATACTACTGACAGAACTAAAGCCTCACTGACATGATCTCTGTGTGTTTGGGGGTATGTTTAGGATGCATCTGTGACTCTGTAAGCTATGGGAAGGGACCTGTTGCTATGTTTCTTTCAATGTATGTGGGCGATATTTTACACGCTCCACACGGTAACCTTAGGAGCCTTATTAACCCTTTCAAATCAAAGCTGCTCCACTTTGCTATGGAAACCACAGAGCAAATTGCTCTACTTGGTTGAGACCTCGGGGCCAAGGGCCTAGGGCGTTGGTGGAGACAGAGATGGTACTAACCGAAGCTGAGTGGGTCTGCAGGGGGGCAGGAAGACATCAGATCTCAATGTGTTGGTGCTGCTTTGGGCTCTCCTTGGAACAGAGGTGCAGCTTTGATTTTATTTCTTAGATCATACTGGCTACTAAGGCCATTTCCATGCCAGCACGTACTGCCAATCCCGGCCAATTCCTTCTCCCGCATGCCTCCCTTTGCTCTCTGCAGAGTTTCCCGTCAGCTTTCATGGCATCTCTACACATGTGCATTTACAAACCTATATAAAATCTATGACCTACATATGGGAGACAGAACACAATATCTCTCCAGGACGGACTGACTGCGCTTTGCTCCCGGTGAACCCTTTTTCCTGCCACTGACCTGACATCAGTTTGGGGAGTTTCATTGCTTTTCTGTTTCTGTTGGTGGTTTGGGGGTCACAGGTGTTTTCAAGCTCTTCTGACAATATGTCTCAGGCCTGTGCAACCTGGGGAGCTAGGAGTCTCTGGTTTCTTGGACTTTAGCCAAGTCTGCAACTGTTTTCACACTATAGTGTGCATATTTTCCATGTTCCCCCTGGAACGCTGATCATTAAGGACTCAGCATTTCTGAAATAGAATTTGGACTAATTCTAATTGAAACCGGCCGGAGCCCCATGTCCCATGTCCCTTTGTACCCAGTCTTTGTGGATGGGAACCCAGAAGACACTATGTTACTACTGTTGATGTGTCTTTGGGTGTTGGGATTGCAGATGAAAGACTGAGTCTGTGGGCTGCCATTTCTGCAGAGATGGTATGAGTCCAGACCCTTTGTGTCCTGCCCCTGGCATCCTCTGCTCTGCTGTTCAGCACTGAACCATGCAGGTGTTTCCCTCCTTCCCTCCCTCCCTTCCTCCCTTCCTCTCTCTCTCCCTCCCTCCCTCCCTCCCTCCACACCCCCTTCAGGACTGTAGGAAGTCAGCCAGGTGAAGTGTTTCAGGACGCAGATTTTGAAGCAAATTTGTGGCTGAATTCTACCTCTCCTTGAGAGTGTGACCTTTGACCTTTGATCAAGGCAGCTTCCCTGGAGGGAGGGTAGCTCCTCCCTACCGCCTACGGCAGAGCTGCAACATCATAACCAAAAGATGGAGGCACCTAGTCAATATCGTTCAGGAAGAGAGGCAGCGATTTCTATTGCTACTGGTCTCATATCACACCATGTGGACTTGCCTGATCTCCTCAGAGCAATTGATTTATTCTTATCTTTTTTTTAATGTTCCTGATTCATCCCAATTTTGCATCTGTTAGCATTAAATTATGTGAGGATCTCCTGTCTGAAACTATCATCCTCTATGCTTGACCCTTCTTGCTTTAACTGTGGGGTGAAGGCTTTTTGCACATGGCATGGCCATTCTGTGGTTACCCCTCCAAGGACTGGCTAAATATGAATCCTAGGCACAGACAGAAAGAGAAGATGGGGCTGTTGTCACCAGACGCTCAAGTTTGCGAACAGCACACCAATCAGCCTTGGGCCAGGGCTTACCAATGTGTCTCTGAAGGTGGGGGGAGGACAGTGTGCTGGGCTGTGGTCATGCCTACTTCTTTGGTAGGAAATCACAGCTGCACCACAGCCAGTTTTTATCAATGGATTGGAGGCATCCATGTGACTTGACTTCTGCACATTGCCGACCCTATGGGTCATAAGCTGATGAAGCAAACGCTTGGGCATTTCGGCTGGTTTTCCTCCTCCCCCAGGCTCACTTCACACCTCCAGTGATTGCTGCCGGGGCTGAAATACATCCCATTCAGCTTCCTGTCATCCAGCCTTCTCCACAGCCAGGGAGCTAAAGTATGTACCGTCTTTAGGGCTGATGTCTTAAACTGGTGACTTTATCTAACTCTTTACTCAGAAGTTGAATATTTCAGTTAACTACAGGGTCATAGTAAGACCCCTCACCTGATTGGGACTTTCACTTTTTCGGGTAAATATATGCCGCCGCCCTGTATTTGTTTTTTCCTTCCTCCCACCTTCCCCCACCCCAGCCCTGTCTTGTGTTTCTCTATGCAAACCGTGGGACTCTCCAGGGAGCTGTTGCCTCTTTGCTCTGTTTCAGACTTGAAAGTAATATTCAAACGCAGACATATTTTACAGATTGGTGGTTTTGCTATAATTAAGCTTCATGAATATGAAAATTCTCAGGGAAATTCCCACGATGTCCCATGATGTGAAAGTGAGGATTTATGGGAGAATTCTTCCGTGGCTCACTGTGACCCTGAGTGTGGGAGAATGGCTCAGGTAAAGCATGGGGCAAACTCTTCTGAGCCCTAAGCTGTGAGTGGGTTCAGACTCAGGTCTAGGGTGCTTTAGGCTAAAGGGCTTGGAGGAAAAGGAGGGTCAGTTTTGCTCCAGATCTGAGACTCGGAGCAGCAAGCAAATTCTGCACACCAGGAAATGACGTATGCTCAGTCCTCTTTCTTAGGTTCTTTTCTGTACTTGGGTTCATCATGGAAAAATTCTAGAACAAATCAGTTTCTCTTTCTCTTGTTCCCTATATAAATAACCCCTGCACCTGCCACATAACTGTGTTAACAGCCCAGCGAGGGAAGCATCACTGGTCTCATTTGTCTCCACAAAAGAGCATCATCTGAACTGGGGATCGCTGGTCACCTGTTTCTAATTATGTTTTATTTCATTCGTAAATAGGCAATCATTCAAAATTCAGAAGAATAGCCAATTTCAGCCACCGAAGCCTCTCATCCCCACAGTTTCCCTCAGGTGCCTGCCCCCTACCCTCAGGTGCATACCCACTGTTAGCCTTTTAGTTGTCTGTCCTTCCAGAAACATTGTGTGCAAACAAATACACAAGCCTGCATCACTTTGTGCCGGGGTGTCCACAAAATCAGCATCCCAGATCTTCCTGGCAAGCACCTGAGCTAGCTTGCCACATTGCGGAAGCCATCTTACTGCTTGTCAGTGTTATTCAGGAAGATGGTTACATGGACAGTTCGGGGGTAGGACCCCAGAGAAGGGGTTATGTCCTGAGTCACTTGCTTTCATTGGTTATGCGGATGGCTCTGGTAACTAACCCAATGGAGAATTGCACCCTGATAGCAAGCTGGCTTTCCAAAGCAGGCTAGGCCGGCCGGCCAGTGAGTGCCGGGATTGGCCTGTCATCTCCCCAGGGCTTTACAACAAGCATGTGGTAGCATGCCCCCCTCCCCTTTTAAAATGTGGATTTTGAGAATGGAACTCAGGTCTTCCTACTTGCAAGGCAAACTCTTTACTGACTGAATCAGCCCTGCTCCAAGCTCACAGTATCTTGTTCCATCTGCCGGGACAACAAGTGCCTCTTGGTTATGATAACCTGTCAGGTGAGCTGAGGTCAGAGAGGCTCCTGGAAACCATGGAAGTCTGCGCGGACTGCAGAACGTGTGCTTCCCTGAGCACAGCCTCACAGCGCATCTCTCTCTACCTCCCTATCCTGTATCTAAAGGGACTCTGCTGGGCATTCTCCTCAGAGTCAATATGTTCTATAAAGGAACAATAAAAGTATACTAAGTTCCTAGGAATATTGTGGTTGATTGGGTTAAAAAGGTGCGTATCTACATGTGGGTGTGATTCTTAAAGCACAAACGCCATATATATATATATGTGTGCTCATGTATATATGTGTGTGTGTGTGTGTGTGTGTTTGCAAATAATACAGAAGCTATACTGTATCTTTGTGTAACTCAGTTAGTTTGTAATATACACCTCAGTACACCAGGTGGCAGAGTGTTAACTTCATCCAGTTCCTGGTGATCTCAGTCACTTCAGGGATGGATTGCCAGAACTCAAGTCTCCCACACCATGGGGGGGGGGGGGCGTGCTTCAGTTGTATGCAGAAGTACTGGCTGACACAGGCCTCTCTGACTGAGCCCAGTGAAGTGACCACCCTCTGTCTGTGCTCCTAGGCTGCACCACCAGTGGGAACTGTGCTGGTCAGCTCTCTGAGGCAAGCAACTTAGAGAGAAACCTTATTTTGGCTCAAGGTTCCAGCCGTGACTGATTGGTCTGCCTTCGCTGTCCAGCCTGTGGCCAGGGAGCACATAACAGGAGGGCAGATTAGAGCTCCTCGTTTGAGAAGGGAAAGAGAAGCGGGGGTGGGGGGCAGCAGGGTGCTGTCGCCTATATTGAGAACACATCCTTACTGATGTCTCCCACAAAGGCTTCGTGACCTCTCAGCCACTTCACTTTAGGGACCAAATGTTCGCACCTAGGCCTTTGGGACATAGTTATGACCCACACTACCGCAGGAGCCCACGTAAGAAGGTCAGAATTTGCTTGGATTCACAAGGTCACCCAAAGCTTGACAGCCTAACGGACTCACAAAACCCAGAGAATCCTTTCCATGGCTGTAGCTCATTATAGTAAAAGGCTTCGGATTAAAATCTGCAGAAGAGAAGACGCTTTGCGAGCACCTAGGGGACCTCTCTCTCCTTGTGACCAAACACCTGACAGAAGGAAATGGAAGGAGGAAGGTGATTTTGTTTACAGCTTAAGAAAGGATACAGACAGCCACAGCAGAGAAACCAGGCAGCAGAGCAGGAGGTTGGCCTGACAAGCTGTGCCCACAGTCAGGAAGCAGAGAGTGGGAGAGAAAGCAGAACCAGGCTGTACTACCCCAAAGCCTGGTCCCAGTGGCCCAGTTCCTACAGTTAGGCTCCGCCTCCATATAGGGCCAGCAGTTTCCAAAACAGTGTCACTGAGTATTCACACACTTCACATTCAAACCACAAAAGCTTCTGCTTGCCTCTGGTTCAAAGTTGAAATATTTCCTCCTCCTCCTTCTCCTCCTCCTTCTCCTCCTCCTCCTCTTCTTCCTCTTCCTCCTCCTCTTCCTCCTCCTCCTCCTCCTTTTCTTCCTCCTCCTCCTTCTCTTCCTCCTCCTCTTCTTCCTCTTCCTCCTTTTCCTCCTCCTCCTCTTCCTCCTTTTCCTCCTCCTCCTCCTGGCAGATTTGTGACTGCACACCATGCTGCCTGATGACAGCGTTACCCATGGGCAATGCTGTCATTGTATAAATCTGATAGGGAAGACTTACATAGCCATAGCTACGAGGTCACCCAGTGATGTCATCTCATAGCATCTCCATCTTTCATGTGGTCCAGCCTGAGAGGGAAACATGCTTCACAGCACACAGATGCACATCAGAAGCTCTATGCCAAGCCTGGTGTCCATGGTTTTTATTGAGAGTCAGTGACGTATATGTCAAGTGTTCGTTTGACTGACCTGAACTACCCCGTCCCAGCAGCTCCAAGCCTGACCTACTGAAAACAGTGGTTCTCAACTTTCCTAAGGCTGACACCCTTTAGTACAGTTCCTCATGTTGTGGTGACCCCCGACTGTACAATTATTTCATTACTACTTCATAACTATAGTGCTGCTACTGTTATGACCTGTAATGTAAATATCTGATATCCGAGTCCTGAAGGTGTCACAGCCCACAGATTGAGGACTACCTCACTAGAGCATGGCCCAGGAGCCCAGGAGAACGGCAAATAAAGCCTTTCTGTAACCTGTCCAGCCTAGCCCCTTGTCCCAAGTACACAGACCCTGTAAGGGTCTATTGCAAGGCTTGGAAGCCCCTTGAACATCGCTGTGTTCTTTAGGGCATGCATGGTCCTGCTTGATGAGTTAACCCTTACCTTCACATGCACATTGCACATGCACATTGACTTCCCAACTGTAAGGTAGTTATAGACCCATTTGTGGAAGCATTGTGTCTGCTTTTATCAGACGAGGCTGCTGTGGGAATAATTCCTTTCCAGGGTCACATATGGAGCCCTGTCAAGAGCCTTGCAGGCTTCTTGTCCTGTCTAGGTCAGCAAAGCTGTCTTTGATAGAACATGGTGTCTGTCTGGAGTCTGACTCAGTATGTGGAGATAGCCCAGGTAGTCAAGTGATTGCCTTGGAAGCACAAGGATATAAGTTCAATTCCCAGAACCCACATTAGGCAGGGAAGCACAAATATAAATGGAACAGTTGGAGAAGCTGAAACAGGCTGGTCTCAGTCTCACTTGGGAACCCATCTATCCAGTTTGCCAAGCTCCAGACTAGCAGGAGGCTTATGTCTCAAAAATCAAGATGGTTAGCACCTGGGAATGGTACCTAACATTGCTTTCTAATATCCACATACATGCACATGCATGCACATGCACATATATGCACACATGCACCTGCATACAAACACGCATATATATACACATATGATGTATACACAGATACACATACACACACACACACACACATGCACACACGCATGGCCTGACATGACTAAAGACAATGGAAAGAATGACAACAGCTAATGGTGTCCTTCTTATGGCCAAAGGAGACAGTGGTTAGATCTGCAGACAGTGGCCAGCAGCAGACTGAGGCCCCTCCCCTTGTCCCTTACTAAGCAGGGGCTTCTTCAGGTAAACCATCCCTAAAGAAGTATTCCAAATGGGAAATGGCTGCCATATGTGTTCGCCTGAGACTAGTTGTCAGCCGAGGGAGTTTGGCTCTGTTGCTTTTGACTTAAGCCAACACAATACATTTCCCCCAAAACAAGTCGTGCTTCTAACAAAACATAGCCACCATCTTTCTCAGGCCATCAGCCAACAGTGTGTGTTGTAAAATACAAGCGGTACGCACTGCGCCGCAGTCAGCTGCTGGGAAGTGAGTCTTCAGCTCACTACAGCTTTGTCTGTTAAATGGCCAGGTGACCTCACAGTGCTGCAGCTTAGGGGAACCACAGAATGTCATTAGCAAGTAATGAGGGCAGAGGTAGAAGCCATTGCCCGGGTAACTCAGATGGGATGTAAACAGATATTTAGAATATATCTTCTTCTCACATAAGTTAGCCAACAACTCTTAGGGCAACTCAGAAAGGCATTTTAAGACTAAAGAGATAAGTTCAGCACATCAAAGTACTCGCTACTCAAGTGGGAGGATCACAGCTAAGAACCCAGGTGCCATGTACAAGGCCAACCATGGTCAAACAGGCGCACAGCCATTGCATCAGGGCAGGAGGGAGGGAGTGGAGACAGGCAGATTTCTTGGGCCTGCTGGCTGTAAGCCTAGCTGAAAAAACGTGAGCTCGGGTTCAATGAGAGACCCTGTGTCAAGGCAATAAAGGTAGAGAGTGGTAGAAGACACTAATGTCATCCTCTGGCCTTTGTAGGCATGCACAGGTGTCACTACCCTCCCCATGTGTACATATATACCTCTGCCACATGCAGGAAACGTGAAGCTTGCAGGATACCGGAAGAACATGCTTACTAGATCCACATACTAAATTCCTGCTAATTGTGAAGGTTTCATTAGTTTCTTTCTTCACAACCGTGCTCCACAATTAGTCTGACTACCTTCAACAAAGCTGTTTGGAGGCAGTTTGTGTGCCAGGAGCCAATGGATCAAGCTGGAAGCCCTAGTAGCGCCCTACCCTGAATCTCTGGCCTGATGTCATCGCAGGCCAAATCCAAGCTGCATCTGAGCTGGACAGCTGGTCAACCTGAAGCATCCATGGCCTAGAACTTGGACAGTTCCTACAGAAGTCGCTGCCTGACCTACTCTCCAGCCATCCCTTCTTCTGGTTTCTCTTGAATGAGAAGTCTTGAAGGACATTAGGACAAAGCATAGCTTGGCCAAGACATCAGTGCCCCCAGGCCTTTGCAAAAACAAAACAACGAACAAAAACAAAACAAAACAAAAAACCAAAACCTGAAAGGTGCCGTTGGCGGTTTCTAAAGGGCAGTGATTTGGTGAGTGTGTGGAACCCCAGGATTCACAACTAGCTGAGCACTTAGTTTTTTGTGTGTGAATGCATAATTAGAGAGAATGAGTTAAACACTGATACACACATTTGCATAAGTTACGCTGTCATGGTCACACCACCACTGGGAATATGGGTAGGACAGACTCTATTGAATATTTGACTTGACTTTTAAAAAAAATTTTTTTGCTGTCAAAATATAAACCAGTCTATGGTGTCATCAGCGCTGTTTCTCTTCCTTTTCTTCATCTCTCTGAGGGACATACTCTCTTGGATGGAGTCAACCCATTTTCTGTCTCTGCACCAGCGTCAGCATCCCTCCTTCCTGTGTGTAACGCACCCCTGCCCACTCTGCATGTGTAGAAGACACATGGGCAGATCATTCAAGAGCATCTGGATGATTAGAAGCAGCTGGTGATGTTATCTTCTTTTTCATGTGAAAAATGTGGCGTCCCATAAAGCAGTCACATTTTTAATTAAAGTTGCAAAGTCCAGAAGCCTCTACAGTGTCACATGTAAAATGGCTGCCAGCAACTATGACATTTATGAGGAGGTTTGAAGGTAAATCGTTTCCGAAAGCATTTTTGGAGGGGCAAGATTTAGGTCGTCTGCAAGTTTAAATTTACCCACTCTAGAATCTGTCTTTCAACGGGGCTATAGTTGTTAGGTGTCTGGTTTTCACCAGAAATTTTACCACCATAGACAAGGGCCTGGACTCTGACCTACGGCTTGTGTACGGAACTTCAGAGAGGTCTCCAGAGTTATTAATAATAAGAAAAACTTGCATGAGCTTGACTGTCACACATCACAATTTGCTTTGTGTGCTTAGTCTGAAGCTGAAATCTTTCTAAAATGTTTGTAACTTATAATTGGATGTTTATACTTAGAAGATTCCAAAATTCTGGGAAGACCAGAACACAGCTTAGGGACTGGAGAGAAGGTTTGATGGTTAAGAGCTCAGAATAATATATACATATATATACATATACATATATGTATACATATACATACATACACATACATATACATATATATATATCATGTGCCCATTCTACTCTTTACCACAGACATGTACACAAAAATTCACACCACATACTAGAGAGCACATACCAGGAAACATAAGCAACACACACACACACACACAGAGCACACCACACCAGAGCAATGCTTCAGAACTTCCATGGTTTTAACCAAAGCAGCTTTGTCCGGTCAGTTTTCTTTCATCGTAGTCAGAGGCCACAGCTTACAAAGACACTCTCTTTTCACCTTCTTGTGAGCTTGTGTTGGAGACGGGGGTTGCACACCTATGTAGTGTGCAGGTGGGAGCCAGATGACAACATGGGATGTCCTTCTTCGGGACTTTGGTTTTTGAGACAGAGTCTCTCACTGAAGCTTGCAGCTCCCCTGTTGAGCCCCGGGTAGAGAGCTGCCAGTCTCTACCACCCCAACCCTGGGACTACAGATGTGACTTTTGTAATGGGTTCTTAAGATAAACTCAGGTCTTTGTGATTGCAAGGCTCACAGTTTGCTAGCTGAGCCATGTCTTCGGCTTCAGCTGATCTTTGAAACAGTCACCACGAGACTTCATATGACTCAAAGTCCCTAGAAGGTAAGTTCTGGAGTCTTCTGGCCTGAAGACGGCAGACGCTCAATATAGCGGAATCTCACCTCAGCTCAGCAGATGTACTGACTCTGAAATTGAGAGCCACACAGCCCCGTCTGAGTGCTGGAGCAAAGAACAGCCACAAAAACAGCAAGCATGGCCCCATCTGCCACTGCTTCCTGTGCGGAGATGAGATCACCTCTTTGTCATCCGCCATCTGCCATAGGCCCTCACCAGGACTGAGCAGTGGGGGCACCATACCCTCGAACCATCAAAGCCTGAGCAATGGGGGCACCATACCCTCGAACCATCAAAGCCTGTGCTGAGTTAACACCCTTCCCTTCATACATATCCTGAGATAAGGGAAGACTGATGGGTAAGACATAGATAGGCCTGAGGAATAATCATCCTGAAAATGGACACAACCCTCTGGGGTAGAGACAGGGAGTGTGGCTTGGTCTCAGCCATGCAAGAAAGGGTAGGGGGCACAAAGGATTGTGGGAGAAAATGGGAAACACAATCAATATAAAAAAGAGAAACTGTACTGGATTTCAGTGGGACTGACAGCCTAGTCTAACGGGGATATGTGTTCTGATGCCAAAGAATACCACTGTACCCTACCCGCTCTGCAATTCTCCTTCTAGCCCTGCAGCTGAACGGACACACACACACACACACACACACATACACACACACACACACACACACACACACACGTGATGCTGCATGTGCTGGGTATGCAGTGTGTGCTAGCATCAAGGAGGAGGTTGGGCTGAGGAAGGGGGACCACTGCGCAACCTGCTGGTCCTTCTCAGCTGGTGTAGACCCAGTAGCGTTCAGGCTACAAGGACAGGTGGGCCCTGCTATGGATGAAAGAGTGTGAGACAGTCTCCCCTCTGCACCAGGTGCTCCCGCGGTGGGTGGACTCCCTTAGCAATTGGTTTCCTAGGGCACCCTTCCCCTGCCTCATCCACCCATCAATCACTGGGAAGCCATTAGCTGAGCTGACTTGCCTAATTGCTTTCTACTATTTGCTTTTTGGTTAAACTTTCGTGGTGCAGCTGTACAGAAATGAAGGCAGGGAGGCACAAGCCCCTCCCCAGCCATGCACCCTGTAAGCAATGCAGGCACAGGGAGGTTGAAAGGCAGCATGGCGACAAGGAGCAGAGAGAATCAGACTTGAGGTCCCTTTTCTGGCTGCATCTGGCCACTGCTCTGTTGCTTTCCCTCCAGCCCGGGGAGAAAGCCAGCTAGGTAGCAGCTGCAGAGAATCTTCCTTTAAATAGCCCCCCTCCCTGTCCACAGTTCTCCCTGTCCACCCCAACCCTCCCCCATTCTGGCAGCTTCTTTTGGCTCCTGTGCAGTGGCTGTTGTGAGGCAGGCTTTCCATCCACACACGCACACACACACACACACACACACACACGCACACGCACACGCACACGCACCCTGCCTTGCATACCCATCCCCAGAGAAGCACAGTCCAGGGCTCATTAAAGGACCTAATCAATTCTGTGCCTCTCGCTGGCTCAGCAGATCGGCACACAGGCAGGGCCATTAGCAAGTGGGAGTGTGAACACACAGCCCTGTTATGAATCGATAGGCAGCCCGTGTAGAACAAGCCCCCATTTCTCTCCCATTAAGAAAATGCAACACAAACAGCTTCTTAGATAGTCCTAGGTTTGCCTTTTAGAAAGGGAAACGCAATTTTGTCTGCAAGTCATAGGCTGTGATAGACTGAGTGTGTGCAGTCGCCCTGGGAGGTCACTTGTACAAACATCAGACTTGGAATCATGGTGCCCTAGATCAGTGTTACTCACAATCAGACTCACACGCATGCACACATTCACACTCCCCCATACACACATAGACTCTCTTTCTCACACATGCTCACACTCACAACCATACACACATGCACACATACACATACACACACGTGTTTTCAGACACACAGAGAGAGGCTCATATAGAACCACTGGAACAGCACACCCATTCATACTTAGGACTTAACTAAAAGACATTTTTTTTCATGTTAGCTAAAAGTCATACTTACTAATAATCATATGTCCATGTGTTCAATATGTGTTTATTTGTCGCTGATATTTCCTTTAGAAGCATGAGCACTTCCAGCCATATGAGCTGGAACCAATATCTCCAGCTAAGAATCATAGTTGTTGGATATGAATCCCCTCAGCTTTTCTCAATGTTGTCACAGGTCAGGAACCAACAGCGAGCCAGCATCGTGTGACCTTAGGTGAGATCAGTCACACCCAAAGGCCTCAGAGGTGTGTGGGTCCCACCCAGCATCATGGTGGCCGGGCAAATTTACTGAACTCTGTCACCGTGGTGAGGGTAGTTGGGCACCACAGCCAGGAGAGCTCTCCCACTGTTAGTTCATGCCAGGGGCAGGTGGGATTCCGTGCTCAAGTCACTGGAAGCGAAGTGAAAGACCGTGTAGGGTACAGAACCACACAAACAAAACAAAAAGCAGAAGCAAGCCCCAAACGCAGGTCACTGGGGGGCTCTGAGGAGACCCTGCTGTTAACAAGCTGCCTGAGACTCGAGCGCGCACTCGCACACATCTCAAGGATGCAGGGTGCTGATGCCAGATGCTGTGCTAACAGAGCTCATGGCAAACCCGTCAACACAGAACGGGGAGAAGGGCCTTCTATTTTTAAAGAACGCCCAACATTCATGTTTTTCATATTTTTCTAGCCTATAATTACTCTTAATCAAAATACAAAAATAGTAAACAGGAAAAAAAAAAAAAGAGGAGCCGAATATGGTGACAGTTTGCCAATAACGAGAGAGAGTGTTCCATCTGTCTAGCCGCGAGTGAAATGGTGTAATTACTGCTCATTTTTCTCGTAATTGCTGAGTTATTAGCTTAAAGCTTACACACAACTGGTGAACAGCACTACCCATTTCTTAATTAGAGCCCCGGCCCTGCCACGCTTGAAATCAGGGAACCCCAGAGTCACAAGAGGAGCCATTAACCTTACCCGCCTTCACAGACTGGGCGCGGCCACTCCTCCCGAGTCTCTGGCCACCCACACCTTGGTGCCTCTAATTTTGCTTTAATGTCAGTTGAATTTTAGGCTCCCCATCTGAAATCCATCCCTGATGGTGCATTCAGAAGCCATCTTTGCTTCATGACATCCCAAGGAGACCACACTCTGCTGACTTCTATCCGATGGCCTGTTAGAGTTCCTGTTAGCATATTATTACAACCGGGCAGTTGTGCAGGTTTCCACAACAGGGAAAATATAATAAAAAGCAACTTTCCTTAATGAACCCTGTCCATCCGCACCAGAGCATACAGGCAGACAGCTGTGATCGATGTGCCCATCCAGGGTGTTAATTTATCTCCGGGGTACACTGAAGATGGACCAGTTTCTTCAGGCTTTTTTTTTTTTTTTTCCTTTCAGGAAAATGGAAACTGTAGATAATTGCCCCTGCTTGCGATTGTTCTGCAAGGGTCAACATTGCTGGTCTGATTTTATTTTTGGCCTTTCCCTCCTTGGCCTACATGGGAAGGTCTAGCTCCTGGTAGGTGAGGACAGTGTTGTAGGGACGGGACGTGCTTGATGCTGCCTCAGTCCCCAGCTCCTAGGACTTCCTGAGGAAACCTGAGTGTGTAGCAAGCCACCGATGGCAAGTATGTGCCCGTTGGGCAAATGAGGCTCTGGGAGAGACATCCCTAGGCTTCTGGCCTGGTGTAGTCTTCTGCTCTCCGGTCTAGAGATGATGAAGATACGGAGAGCTAGGTCCGTCCTTCCTTTAGCCCAAATGATGCTGGGGCAAGGAGGCCTGCTTGACCAAAAGAGTGGCCATGATAAAACTTGTACAGATTACTCACAGGATAAACCTCACACTTTCAGAAGGAGGAGGAGGAAGGGTCTCTCCATCCTGGGATAACCTACAGAGGACAGTTCCTGTTCGTCCTGCAGCACAGGCAGCACATTCTTTGTCCCTTTCACTTCTCTCCCTCTCTCTCTGAGGGAGAATATTGAACCTCTAACTTGAGATAAGCCTCAAAGATGGGGGGAAATGCATTTTAAAATCCACATCCTAAGCCCCAGGGCCTGTGCATCTGAGACTTCTCTGAGCTCCGTGAGGCATCACGTGCTTATCATGCCTAATCCTTTGGTTCTGCTTACCAGCTGTGCAGCAGAGATAGGGGATGTGGGGGGCTTACAGCCCGCAAAAAAAGCAGCCCAGATACCTCACCCCAAGCGCAAGAATGAAGCGGGTATTTGCATAATCCATCTAGACTCACCCGGGTTTCTTCTAGTGTTCTTATCACGTTTTTTTTTTTTAATCTATTAAATGAATATTAGGACAAAATGTATTTTTTTTTTTCTTTTCAGAGACTCCGTTTTGCTTGTATCTCCCGGCCTGTGGGTCTCTCTGTTTATATATTTATTTTGTAACGTTTGAAGAGCTGACCTTGTAGCCATGTTCTCGCCATGTTCAGATCAGTTCTTTTAACTTAGGAAGCTCAATTCTGAGTGATTATAAATTTTTTTTTTATCTAAAAAGGCCCTGAATAAATTGCTGTTCTGAAAATTCTGGCACCTTATCGCCTGGAATAGAAACAGAGAGGGAAGGCAGATCCCTGACACATACATGTTAGCTACGTGTTGAATACTCCAGCTTGCTTATCAGGAAACCACAATGAAGCTAGTTTTTAGCCCACAGTCTGTCAACTAGCACACACACACACACACACACACACACACACACACACACACACACAC
>OU015745.1:143771051-143791355 GCA_907169655.1 Acomys percivali | reverse complement strand
AGGGGCACTGGCAGGTGTTTGGTTTTGTTGTTTTGTTTGCCATCTCTTCCTTCTTGCTGCTCATAGTATGCGCTCCTACTTAAGACGTTTTTGTGGCTTTTCATTTGCCACAGTGAGGTAGAATATTTATTTCTATATTTTTTCCCAAAACAATCTTAGTTATTCTTAAGCCACTTGGACATGCTGTGTGGTTTTCAAATAAACTCAAACACTCTCTCCGGCTGTCTTCTGAGGGCTCCTGTTAGTCACAGCATCCTTGAAGTACTTTCATAGTCAAGTGGCCTCAAACCTTCACGTGAGCCTTAAAACACAGGCAAAGAACAGAATATTAATTCTGAACAGCACATGAGTCAGCCTCTATACTTCATGATGGCTGCCCAGGCAGCTTAAGGGCCTCGAAACCTGCTGCTTTTTCTGAATTACTTTTCTCACCAAGGCTGACCCATTTCCCAGAAAAGCCAGAGCTACCTCCCTCCTGCACCGGCCCACAAAGGTGGGTCCAGTCTCCCCTCGCTTACTGCTTTCCAGAGTTACTCTGTCTTCCTAAGCAAGAGCATCCAGAAAAGCCACCTGGGCCAGTGTCCCCTCCATGTCCCCCCCCATGCTGTGTGAGTCTAACCTGTACAGAGTAGAGGGAGAAGCATTTCCTGTTCACAGAAATCTTAGTGACCATCCTCACTGTAAATCTTAAACATCCCCACCCAAGTATCACAGCACACAGAGAAAGCTGGCTGGGCTGGACGTTATGCGGGGCATTAATTGATAGCTAACTGGGTGTTCTCTCTCGCTTTGCTGTAAATTTTATAACAACGATTTTGCTTAATTGCTGCTTCTGGTGCTGAAAATTCACTACGATTTGCATATTTCAGCTCATTTTAGATCCTGTTCGGGGAGAAACCGAGACCTACTAATTTAAAAATCTGAAGTAATTCATCTGGTTTGAGCCACTTTACCCAGAAGGATCATGGGAATTATGCTGGGTGTGAACCAGGCATAGATTCTAGAGACAATAGTCTCAAACTGGGACAAGAGGGGACAGTTGGAGACCCAAACTTGCTGAAGTTATTTAAATGTCTCTAAATAAAACGTTGCATTTCCCATTTTGTGCCTCACTGAATAGTTCTCTGCAAGAAGTTAGGAGAAGAGACCAGAGAGGCGGCTCAACTGTGCTCCTGCAGAGGAGCTGCGTTCTAGTCCCAGCATCCACACAATGGCTCACAACCACCCATCACTCCTATTCCCTCCTATGCCCTCTTCTGGCCACCTTGCATAGCTGTACAAGTGACATAAGCACACGGACGCTTGTACATACTCATGAGTAAATAATGAAAAGAAAAGATTTATTTAAAAAATAATTTAGAAGTAACATACTTCAGGGTGTGCTTGGATGATCAACAGTGCTGAAAGGCGAGCAGAGACTGGCAGACCGTGGTGTAGACAGCGTGGCGGTGACTCTTGATAGGCTACTCCTTCACCTTCATACAGTGTCACCCACCTTCCTCCGTCAGAGCACCCAGCAGGGCCACCCACTGCCTGTGTGGCCCGTCTCGTGGCACCAAAACCTGTTTCACTGAGGCTGAGCTTAATTATCAAAAACGTATTTGGATAGAAAGCAGCTTGTGTTGAGCCCCATCTCTTAGTTGTGCTTGAATGATGGTTCGGGGAACTGAAGTGCACAGAGATGCCATGTGTGGGACCAAATAGCTCCTCGGAGGGTTCGTCGCTCAGCACTTTACCATGTCTCCCTGGCACCAATTATTATATTCAATCACAGAGGGTTTGATTGTTCTTTTTTTTTTTTTTTGAAAAGCACCTCTGTGGAAAAACCACTTCTGTGGAATACCAAGACCACATAGAAGATAGACTTTCCCTGAATGACAGTGCCTCAATGCATGGCCTGTGACATCAGAATGTTGCTGAAGTAATGCAGACTCAGTACAGACTATGAAGCTCTGGATTTCAGCCTTTTCCTGGGCTGGCTGGATGAGTGTGACATCCTTTTACGGCATGGGTGGTGGCAGTGATCTGCTGTTGCCAACCGGCCACTGCAAACGCCCCGCTGTGTTCTGTGCCCCTCAGCAGCGGATCTCTGATACGCTAAATGCATTTTGGGCTTGATATTTTAAACCAAGAGCAGGGTCAGCAGGATGTGAGGTCACACTAAGCAGAGACAGGGTCATGGTGCCCTGTTGCTAGGTTTCCTGCACGAGTCCTTATTTTCTGCCAATGGAAAGACTATATTACCAGACCATGTATATTTGTATACATTTGGTAACTTTAATGTGTGCAGACCTCATGTTTCAATATCAAACTTGGGGGGTTTGGGACATAGCTCTGTGGTTAAGAGTTTGGTTCCTAGAAGCCACATCAGGTGACTCACAGCCACCTGTAACTCTGGTTCCAAGGAACCAGATTCCATCTTCTGACCTTGGCAGGTACCTGCTCACACATGGTGTACATACAAACATAGGCACACAAATACGCATAAAATGCTTTTTTAAATTCAGACCTGAGTAGCTTTAATAGGAACCCTGCCTCCAGCTCTGCTCTCTGTGGCTTTGTAGTAGCCGGTGGGCAGGTGCTCCATGTGTGAAGGGCTCCGTTATAGGACCAAGGGTAGGTGATCTGTCTGTGAAGGGCTCCGTTACAGGACCAAGAGCGGGGACACCACTGAGTGGAGGGTGCCCTCTCCTGAAACTCTCTAGCTGCAAACCTCACTTTTTGCCACCCCACCCCCTTCATTCAGACACAGCTCAGTGATCCAGGTGCCTGTCAGCTTCCTGTGTCCATCAAGGGCGGCACATAGCAGGGACGACCTGACCGTGTTGGGATGATACTCCGCCCATTCGACCACTGTTCGTTTTATTCTTTCAGACTTGATATTGCTTTGTAGAAACCTGCCATGCCTGGCAAGCTGAAGTGTTCTAGAGTGCTGTGGTCTTTCATGGCCTGATTGGAGCCGTTTTAGCTTGCTGTGATTTCACAGGCAAAATGGTAATTGTTTGATTAGGATTTTTTTCCCTTGCTGATTAAGTAAAGCATAATTATGTTTGTTGGGGGGGGCAGGAAATGATGAAGTTAGCTGATTTTCAAAAGCTACTTAAGAATGTAAACATGGGGGTATTAATATTGTCTGTGAAAGAAAGCGATCTGTGGTGAGTGCACAGTCAGCCGCCCCTAGGCCCGTGGAGGAGGGGGGGCCCACTTGAGGGGACCCGTGCCTTGATCCGGGAAGGCAGTGTGCTAGGTGGCAACAGCACCCAACACCCTGGTCACCCCTTCGCTGAGTGACCTCACAGAAGGTCTTAGTCACAGGTGGAGTCTATATTCAAGCAACATCCACTCTGAGCCACTTAGGAGATGTACATTTGGTGTATATATTGTTCATTGAGTTCATGCTTGAAGATGTATTTGAATTTGCCAATATTCAAAGTATTAATGGTCATGCAAGACTCTAGACTTGGGGCCAGCAAGGTGGTTTGGTGAGTGAAGGTACTTACTGCTAAGTCTAGCAACCTAGTGTTTGATGCCCAGACTCCTGCAAATGTTCCTGTCAGCTTCCTGTGTCCATCAACGACGGCACATAGCAGAGGTGGGGCATGGGACTTCATGTGTGTTTTGCATCCCCATTCACAAACCCAATGAATAAATGTCCATAGAAAAATTTAAATATTTAATTCCTGTTGAATGCCCTGCCTCCGCCCTTCCCCCCTCCCATTCCGGAGCCTGTTAGCAGTAACTCTGGTGGCCTACACCCCTACTCTCTCTATTCTCCAATGGCCCTAGAACCTTCTCATTCAGCAACTGAGAAGAATTGATTAATTTATAATCTTTACCAAAAGTAAAATGATTTCTTTCAAGAAAAAATATGACAACATATTTTATGCCAATAATGTCTTTAGTATATACATAAATAATATGGTTTTTGTCCACTTAAAACAGGTCCAGCTTTTCTCAAGTTGGCCTAGAGATGGGTCTGGAAATCTGTAGTTTGCCAAGCAAGTTTGGTCCCCAACCTGCTCTTGTAAACACGGGTTTATTGACTTGTGGCCACATCCACTCAGTGTGTGTCACCTTATAGCTCTTCTCAGATGACAACATTACACTTGAGTGGCTGCTGTGGGAAGCATATGTTTCTCAGAGCCAAATGTCTTTGCTGTCTGTCCTTTTCCTGAAGTTCACAGACCTTCAGTTTAGCTGTCACACACAGAGAGCTTGGCAATCGTCACCCATTAGGTTTTTGTTTTTACAACAATAAAAATGGAACAAATGGGAGACCAGTGGCTTTTGTGAGGCCATCAGAAGGTTGATGTCACTCCGAAATCTGGAGAGGCAGGTAGATGCAGAGTGACGGCCAGGATCAACTACAGGAGCAAGAACAGGGATGCATGACTCGAGAGGCCCTGGGGGTCCCTTGCTCTTCCTTTGTTTCATCTCCAGGAACCTTATCAAATGATCACAGGGATAAGAGGGAGAGATCTGCCTGGGTCACGGCAAGTAGAAAGTAATCTTTGCAACAAGCCCAGCGTGCTCCACGTACCCCACAAGCTATACTCTAAAGGAAAAGTGCCTTTCAGAGTTCTTCTCCCACCGGAAGGAAGGATAGGCAGCCATCTATGGCAGCCCCCTATAGCTTTCTTGCCCCACACTAACAGAAAGATGAGAAGGTAGGGGTCAGGGAGAGCTCCCCAAATTCAAATCCTTCTAGAGGTCACTGTGCTGATACCCAGACATGCTAAAAGCTAAGGTGTGGCCACAAGATATACAAAACTTCCCTTCCCAACACTTCACCAATACATCAGTAGGAGCCCAAATAATAGCAACTCACAACTAACAGAAAGGCAGACCAGACCAGACTAGACCAGACCAGACCAGACCAGACCAGATGACTCTGCAGAGATGCACCAAAAGAACAGGAGAGAGAGAGAAAAAAGATAAAAACAGAATCTCCTGGATACTTAGCCACAGTGTAACAAACACGGCCCTGGGCTAGATCCACAGAACCCCCACATTCAGAACCTGAATCCAGTGGCTCAGGTCTGGCTTGCCTTCATAACACACCCAGAAAATGAGAAGCAAGAATTCACACAGGAAGAAGGGAGGAGCCTCGGGACTCTGGGCCCTGATGTTTCAGGAATTGGGGAGTTGTGTAGAGATTCAAATTAATCATGGTTAGTACACTGAGGTAGCAGTAGGACACAGAGGACAAGATGAGAGAAGCATGTTGGTGACAGAGGCAGCTATGGAGGCCAACTGGCAGGTGTGCTAGGAACATAGACGTAACAGAAGTGAAGGGTGTCTTTTGCGGGCTTGTTGGCATAAAACCAAGCATGGTGGAAGGGGAGTCAGCAAGCGTGAGGGTGCCCAAATAGGAGTTCTTCTACCTGAAAGGCAATGAGGAAGAAAAGTGAAAAAGATGGCGGGAAAAGAAAGTCTTGGGGTTGGGGGGGATCAGTCACAAGAAGAGCAGCAGCAAATGTTCAGTGAATGTAAGGAGAAGGAACACAAATGGCTTCATGTCAGTGTCCGAGACAAGCCTAACTCAAAATGGCAACCGGGGTGCCTTTCCATAATTAAAGGGTTGACAAAAGTATACATTCATAGAATGGAATATTACTCAGCTGTGAAAAGGGGTGAACGGTCAAGTTACTGATGGACAGGGGAGAATGTTAAAATGTGTGTTGTCAAGTGAAGGAGGCCAATCTGAAAATGCTGCCTGACTCCAACCATACAACTCCAATTATAGAACACTCCAAAAGAGGCAAAATTATAAACTGAAAAAATCAGTAGTTGACAGGTATCTGAGGACCTGGGGCTGGGAGAAATGGATAAATAAATGAAATGGGCTTAGGGTAGAGTGGAAGAATGCCCCCTGTTATACTATCAATCAATGCTTGGTATTACTCATTTGTCAAAACCCTAGAGCTCAGATTCTCAGAAGGCATGTAAAAAGCAAGGCTCGGTGTCGCCTGCCCGTCTCTAGTCCTAGCACTGAGAGATGGAAACAGGAGGGCCCCCGAGGTGACTGCCAGCCAGCCTGGCCAATCAGTGAACTCCAGGTTCAGTGAGAGACATTGTCTCAGAAAATAAGGTGACAAACTGTAGAGGAAGACATGTCTGGTCTCTCTGCGTGCGCACCTGCACATACACACACCCTCATCCCCACACACATGCACACACAAAATAATATTTTAAAAGATATACTAATTAGTGTCAATCAATGTAGGATTATCAACTATGACGCACTTGTTTGCTTGTTTGTTTCTGTGTTGGTATCATGCGCTCTAGGTAAGCACAATGCCCACCCGCTCAGTTACGCCTCCACCCGCTTTGAAATGTATTTTAAGGCAGTGTTTCTTGTAAGCTGACCGGTTGTCCTTGAGCTCACCCTGGATCCCCGCTGGGATTGAACTATGACCCTCTGACCTCAGCCTCCTGAGAAGCTGAATTACCATTTTGTGTCACTGCACCTGGGCACGATGAATTTTACAACACCCATGCGGTTGTCTCCATCACCCAGGTGTTTGTGGAAGCGTGACAAGGAACAGTGATGCACTGCTCTTTGCTGTCTGTTGACTTAAATTCTCTCCAAACCTACAATTATTCCACTGATGGTAAAATGGGCAGAAGGAACCTTTGCTAACTGCTGTCTAGTGCTGTGAAGTCTCTCTAGGGCTCGCTGGGCTTCCATGACTAAAGGAGGGAGAGACCCTGCGCATGCATTTGTGTGGATGGGATGCAATCACCAACCCATTTCTGCAGTTAAGCCCACAGAGGTCACATTTCACTTAGTTAAAGACAGCACCATACCCTAAAATCAAACTCAAATGCAGGAACCCCAGGGTGCTTGTAGAGAAATAAATTGTTTTGATCTGCCCTATGTACTATTTGCACTGAAGACCCAACAGAGGCCTCTAGTCTGACCAAAGTGGCCTATGACGGTGGCAGCCCAATGCATGGGCAACCCTTCCATCACACTAAGAGCAGTGTGTTAGGAGATCGTGGTTTCTGAATCTAAGTCAGCAAATTAGATGGTGGAATAAAGCAATCAGTAGAAATGACTTTTTTTTTTTAAGAGTCCCCGTGTTGAGGATGGATGACTGACAAGGAGTTTATCTCAGGGAGAAACACTAGAGCAGAAACAGGCTGTTGATTTTGCTTCTGATGCAGCCTCCTGTTGACTCCCTGTGACTCTGTGATGGGCCATGCACACCTATACATATTTATGACATTTTCAAGAGATGAGGCACAAATGAACGGTTTTATTTTCCCTGAAGAGTAATTCTCAACTATAAAATTGTGATGTGAGCCCAGCCTTAAATCACTTGTTTCCCTTGAAAACCATCTGAGTTCAATATTTTTTTTTTCTTACTGTGCATATTTAATAACACCCAGGGTGCTGGGATGGGGATGTTCAAGACGTTCTCCTGCTGGGAAGGATTTCCATAAGGCTGTATGGGTTACCTGGCAGGCTCGCAGCCTGTGTGTGCTTTCCGGTCCTCCCATATAGATGTTCCCTCTCGGTGCTGTAGCACTCTGGGTGGACAGCACTTTCCTCTTACCTGTACAGACTTAGAACAACCAAACTCAATAACCCCTTGACAAAAGGCGGCCTTCAAGAACCCCCCACATGGCCTCGGGTTTAGCACCAGCCTCTGCCAGCGGATGTCAGAACTCTGGCTTTAGCATGTAATAATTATACTTAATAAGCGTCATCATAATGTTTTTACAGGCAGAACGCATATTGAAATTCACCCTCGTCCCGTTACTATCTCTTATCCTCTCTGCATTCCCATTCATCCATTCCTTCTCTGGACTGGTCCCTCTTCTGCTTTTATGTCCTTCTGTTAGATGACCCAACACATTTCTCAGGATCCCTTTCAGGAGCATAGACATGGGTGGGGGTGTCATGGCTAGTGTCTTATTATCCATATGTCCCCTAGAAGGCTGCTGTTTGGGAGAAGCAGTCCTACAGTCCTGTGTGTGAAAGTGACTGGTGAGGAGTACACTGGTGCCATCATCATCCTTGTAGATAGAAGACGCTGGTGGCCTTTCTTCTCAAAGTCTGGCTTTTGTGGTCCCAGCCATGTGTTGGTATGACAGTATTGGGATGTCTCCAGTCATCCTAGTAAACCATTGTCAGGCTCCGCCTTAGGAGACGTGTGAGGCCGACCACTGCAGGCCAACTATGCGGCTCGCTGTCACCTGCCTTGTGTCGGTCTTTGTTGGAAAAGAATCATAGGCCTGTCGAGGAGTGAGAGTGAGGGCAGCCACACATAGAGGCCATGGCTTGTGACACGAGCCCAGGCTGACTTGACAAGCAAAGCACTGACATTGGTCTTCTCCCAAAAAAGGAAGAATTTTAATTAAAAGTACCACTAAGCCTGTAGCTTTTCACCTGTGAGAGGGACCTTTGTGGATTCCTGTCCTTGGCATACTGATTTGTGTGGCCTTTGCAGGTCTTGTGTAGGCGGCCATGTTATTGAGAGTTCATGGAAGCAGCATCCCCTTTCTGTCTGAGAGACGCTGCCATGTGGCAGGCACCCCAGGCTGCAGGCTCTTGGAAAGCTTTCCCTCTGCCCACCCCATCCCATGATGTTCCCTGAACCTCAGTCAGGTGTAGGACTGTGCTGTAGGTAGCCCATTTGCATATGGGAACTCTCTGCCCTTTGACTACTTTAAGGATCTCTGTCATGCAAACACACAGAACAACACTCATTATAAAATCCTCCCCAAAACCAAACCAAAACAAAAACCAAATGCTGATAACCACGTGTACCTGCTCATGGAATAGCTGGGGCAGGGGGATCACCATGGGCTCCAGCCTAGTCTGGCCTACAGAATGAGTACCAGAATAGTCTTGGCTAGAGAATCATCCTTTCTTAACAAATAAAAGCAAACAAATAAACGTATTTACCTATAAAGAGTTAACCAACCAAATACTACTACTTTTTTCCTGGTTCCAAAGTTGATTTTTTTAAATTAATTTATGATATAGTTCTAATAAAATTGAGCACACATTCATGAGTCTGTGTAGTTTTGCTCTTTTCAACAAGCTAATCTCTTGTTGGATGTCTTTGTTTCATTTAGATATATTAAAATAGTACCATAGTGTTGGTTTGTGATGGTTGTTAGCTGATTAGGGTCCTTGTGGACAGGAGCAGGGCAGAACATGCCACCCACAAAACTGGTGATAAATTCTATATGAGGAATTCTTATGGTAAAGAAAAGCTATCAGCAAGAATAAGCTATATTTGGGGGCTTGGTGGGCTTGGGGATGGTCATCAAAAAGGGCACACCCTTGTCCTGAGCTAAGCAGTGATGGGTTGCTCTCACACCCTGGCTATGTTCAGTGGCAGGGCCACTAGAGGACCCTGCGCCTAGAATTAGGGTGAGGACCATGGGGCCTTCCTCAGCATGTGGTGCATGCTGTGAGGACTGTGTGGACTGTTGCTCATCCTCCTGTGGCAATCTGCTCTCATCCCTCTCATTCTGCTTGTATCCTGGCACCACAGACAGCCTGGTCATGATAACAGGTACAACGCTGCCTGTGCCCTAAGCAGCCAGTCCAACACAGTGGCTAGTGTTCATTGCTCTCTACTCTGCTGACCAATGGCTTTCCAGGTTACTCATTTTGTTTCCAAGCCATAAGAACCATGAAGGTTGATCTTGAGTGTCAGATTGGTTGGTGTGTGTGCGCCTCCTTGGAGACACAGTTGTTGGTCTGTTTGTTAGAGCAGTCCCATACAGCTTTAGCTGAACTGAGAAGACTCACCCGAAAGTGGGCGGTTCCACTCCATGGGCTGGGGATCCAGACTAAATAAAAATGCGAAGGTGAGTGAGCCGAGTGCCAGCATCTACCTAAGCGCCTCTTGACTGTGGCTGCAGTGTGACCAGCTCCCTCCCACCACAGCTACCATGTCTCCCCTGCCTTCCTGAAGGTACTGCTGTCAATAGTTTTGCAGTAATAATGATAAAAGCAACTAATACAACTACCTCTTCAGAAAATTATCAGTGCTTATTTTACAAATGATAAGAATAAGTCTCAACAACAAATGTAAGTGCCTTGTTTATCAGAGTTGGTTGTTGCCCAGGTGACGTTCCCCCCGCCCCCCAACTCCTTACCACCATGGTGTAGATCTGTCTCATGATGTAAGGGAGGTGAACAGTCCACCTTCTGGGGCCTCCTGGTTCTGCAGACATCCCCAACTCTGTTACACAGTGTGTTATCTATCCAAGTCTACTGCTGACTAATACTGCCCTTTCCAGGAGAGCTCCCCCTTTGGCTTTGGGAGATGGGGGGCTCTTTCTATTCATCGCACTTAATGTAATTATGTTAACAGACTCCTGAGGAAGTGTTAAACCTCAATTGGCAACCAGAGATGCCCTTAGTCTTGATTTTGAGCTACAATTCCGAACCAGTTGGGTCAATGAGACGCGTAATTGGCCTCAGACTTTGTTTTGCACACACTCTGGCCTCTCTGGAGTGTAGGCTCAGGCCAACATCTTTAGTCCATTAGTTCGTCCATGGTTACTGATTACCTGCAGTGAACTATCCCCAGCTCCTCCATCCCTGGAGATGTTCAAAAGAAAGGGTGAGGTGTGTGTGTGCACATGAGTATGTGTGGAGGCCAGAGGACAGGCTCAGAAGTTGTCTTCAGAACTTCATCAACCTTCCTGGAGATGAGGTCATTTTTACAGGCTCGGCCCCCATCAAGTGACTTTCTCTTATCTCTGCTTCCCCAGAGCTGGGTTATAGCATGTGTTGTTGTGCCATACATTTTTTTTTTTTTTACCTGTGTTCTGGGGATCAAATTTATATCTCACGCTTGCAAGGAAAGCACTTTATCAACTGAGCCACTCTCCAGTCTGTGAGGTCTGTGTTTTCATGGGGCTCATATTCTGTGAGGGTAACAGAAAACCAATTTTTGCTCAGAAGTGATTCCTATAACTGTAAGGAAGGAATTAACCCAGAGTGAGGAGGGGGGATGTCCTAGGAGAGGGTGGCGGAGATGGTCATGAGAGGCCTCTGGGGGCTTCCAGGAAATGTGATGTTTTAGCTAAGACCTGAGAGAGAAGTGAGCCTCACAGAAGGGATGGCATGGCAGGTGAACACAGGCAGGAGAGAGTCCTGCACGTGGGAAGGAGGGGCGAAAGGTTGTTTAGAGGGAGGACAGTTTACAGTGAAGTGGGGCAGACAGGCAGGGTGACATCGAGCTGAGTCTTGTGGCTGTGCAAACCCTGCACGCCTTTGAATTTTATTTAAATCACTGCAGGAATCCATCTTACAAAGCAACAGCCTGGCCTTCCCTGCCAGTGTGAGGCCACTTCTTCTGATTAAAAATGTTAAAGTACACAAGCCCATGTAGCTACGTGATGTTTGACAGACAGTTACCCGACGGGGCCTTCTCCATTACCCTGCATAGATGGCATCCGGGGGGGGGGGGGCTATTGCATTCATTGTCAGTCTAATCTTCCACCTAGAAAAACATAATAGAAAAGTGCACTTGGTTCAGAAATTCCTCCTAAGTATGGCCACCTGGGCACTGCAGACTCTCCCTCCACATGTAGTCTATGTCACCTTCTGAACACCACCAGGCAATGAGGACCCAAGGCAACTGCTGTTGCATAGGATCTGTGTGAAGTCCTGTCCCTTACAGAGCAGGTGATTCTGTCCTCCAGGGTGACATATTGAAGAGTCCCTTATATTAGCCTTTATAAAACTGAGATATTGTCTCCAGATATCCTGGGTCTTCCTGTGTGTAGTCCCTTCTCCAGAGACAGGGCTGAAGAACCTGTGTCAACTAGTTTCCTTCTCTGGTACAAATAGAGACTTACGTTCCGTAGCATTCTTGCTGTCATGGATGGATGGCTCCAGTAGGTGCCAGGCCTCCATGCTCAGTGGATAGAGTTAGCGTGACCCAGACATAGTTTTCAAGTTGAGGAAATGAGCCCCTCCCCTAGCCCAGGAAGATCTGCAGTCAGTCCCCTACGCTCTCTGCGTCTCTTGATCTAAAGACGGTCATTGGTCCAGGAGGCAGAAGGCAGTTCTTGATCTAAAGACGGTCATTGGTCCAGGAGGCAGAAGGCAGCCATGTCTGCTCTAGATGCATGGACCACTTGTCAGCACGCTAGGTACTTGGCTTTCTCACCTCACTTCTGAATGGAGGGTAGTGTAAAGAGCAGGAGAAGGCAGTTTCCTGAGATATGGGAAGAACTAAAAGATCACCCCAATCTCTTCTCTTAAACTGTTGCAAGTTGTCCTCAATCATAATGCGCCCAGACCTATGGTCTCTTCCTATAGTTACCCGCCGCTCCTCCCAGCCTCATGGCTGCTAGCCATCGCCACAGCCATTCTCCTCCTGCCTTCTGACGAGCAGACCCTGCATGATTGGCACAACCTCTGTGCTTATTGGCCGGCCCGTCTGCTGTCAGAGTGAGGTTACTTGTGGGTGCCACAGGGTGTCCCACTGTGTAGCCCTCTGTCCACATATCTTCACTTGCAAATGTTCGTTCCAATGAGTCATTGGTCTGGCTCAAGGTGTCTGGCTTTTGTGACACCATCAATATTGGATGGTTATCGGGACTCCTCCCGGTTATCCTGTTGTTGTCCTGTGTCATCGAGATCCTGGAGATTTGGAAAGGCAGGACTGGCCCTTTCCCATATCCCAACCATTCACAGATGATATCCATTTTGAGATGGGCTAATTCAGAGGCCCGGATCTGGGCCTGCGTGTAGCTGAACTGGTCAGCAAGCCTGCTCTCCCTTTTCCACACCACCAGGGCAAGCTCTCCAGAACTGTTCTAGCTAGGCCACCCAATGCCTCCATCAGCAAGAGGCAGAGTCAGCTCTCCTGCCCTCATGCTCTGAGGTCATCTTACCCACACCCAGGACTCCACAGCCAGCTCTACTGTGCTGCCCAGTAAAGGTTCTCGGCCCACCCTCCCAAGTGCTGCAGCCTGTGAGGGGCTGGGACAGCTCTCCCATTCTCACAACCCTTGGAGCTCTTTCACCCATGTTTTGCCATCAGGGCCAGCTCCACTGTGTTGCCCAGGTGAGGTGCAGGGCCCTCTCTCCCAAGGGCTGCAGCAGTGAGGAGCAGGGCTAGCTCTCCTGCTCTTATGACCAGACGGGCAGCTCTCTCAGCTACTGCAGGTGGTAAGCGGGTGAGGGAAGGACATCACATATACAGCCCCACATACACTGCGCCCATACCACCTCATGCCAGACAACTGGTGGGGCCAGCTCTCTCAAGTGTTCACCCTCAGCCTGGCTCACCTGCTCACCCTAGACCAGGGCCAGCCCTACTATGCTGCACAGATGAGATGCTAGGCCCACTCTCCAGAGTACTGTAGCCAGGGAGGGGGCAGGGCCAGCTTTCTCCTGCTCTCATGACCCCAGGATCAGCTCTTCTGACTGCCTTAGGTGGCAGGGGTGAAGGGGCTGAGGGTATATAAATCCTCCACCCGCCCTCAGGCCATCTCATTGCAGAGAAGGGGCCCGCTCTCTTGCTAGAGGCAGTGGGGAGTGCTGTCCCATGACTTTTTAAGGCAATAGTATATACACAAGAATGTGGGACCCCAAGGTGAGGTGGTAACATAGACAAAGGAGAGGCCCTCTATGGTAAGAATGGAGGAAGTGCGATGCCTGTGCAAGATGGGCAGAATTAAGACAGCGTTCCACAAGTTGTAAGATGCAGATTTCAGCACCCCATGATATTTTTGACTTTCAATTCAATACAGTTGTGTTGGCACCCCTCTCCCAGCAGCTATCAGCAGACCCTCAGGGAGGGGTAAGGTCTCAGGAGCCCGCTCTCCGCTTTCCATGAGGAAATGCCGACAGCCCCAATCTCACATGGGTCTTGTGCCAGAAACCGCAGCTTCAGTGAGCTCATGAGTGCAGCCAAAGAAGCGGTCGCAGCATTATGTCCCCATGTGCCCATCCTCCGGCTCTTAGGTTCTTTCTGCCTTTCTTCGTAAAGATGTCTAAGCTACATCACCCGCTCTCAGCTCGTCAGAGGGTGAAGGTCCGCAGCAAGTGGTTGGTGTCCACAAGTTCAGTGGCGAGGCATTTAGGTGGCGGTCATAGGCTTGGGTTCTGCACAGCACCAGGGCCACACAGCAGAGTCACGTGTGGACAAAGATGACCTCTAAAGTCGCCAGGTTGCACTTCCTCAGCTGTGATACCTTCTATCTTAGAAGCTGGGTGCCTTTTTTTTTTCTTTTTGTTCTTTTATTTTTCTTTAGGATGGGGAAGAAAAGAAGCATGAATTAAACATTAATTGGCTGCTGAACTCTCAAGCTTGTACTTCAGATGCGAGAGCCGTGGGGTAGATTGCTGGCATCTCTCATTGATTACATCCATGGAAAAGTGACTTGTTGATAGACTGCAATCCCATCACATATAATAGTTACTTTCATGGCCTTTGAAGAATGAGGCAGAAAAATAGTTACTTTCGTGGCCTTTGAAGAGTGAGGAGCTGTATGCTCCTGCGGGGCTGCAGTGTGTCACGTGGGCTAGCGTGCCCATCTTCTTCTCCCTTACAAACGCCATCTCCAGCTCTTAGTTATGAGAGTGGAATATGCATGTCCTGAAAATTAGACCACCTGGTGGCAGTGACTGGTTGTCATTTCCTTTTCTTAAAATACATGGTTTCATTTTCTTTACTCCATGAGCAAGGTTTTCTGTCCCTGCCCTTGGTCAACATAATTTTCTTTGTCCTAATTCAGTTATCTTGTGAAACACTTGCCGGAACATAGAATAACACAGACTGAGTAATTTCCATAGGAAAGTAAGTCCTTTTGATTTTTCCTTTGCCCATAGCACAGGGGAAATAAATCTATACTCTTTAGAAGCTGTCTTCAGACATGATCCTATTTGTCACCTTGCAAAGTAATCATCATTATCTGTCACTGTCTAGGAGCCCGCAATAAAACAAAGATAACAATAGGAACCTGTTGTTTTAAAACCATCCATCCCATCTCATAGTTCTCTTATCTTTAGGTGAAATTTATTACATCTGTTTATAAACATCAGCATTGGTGTTTATAAGTGCTTTTACCATCCTGGGTCATGTTTGAGATTAATTACAAAGGCAACAATCCTATTAGACATTCCTGATTATTATATTAAGAATATCTACACAGAGGTCTTTGCTGAGCATATGACCATATATAGTATTTATGCTACCTGTGCCTCCTCCTTCCTCAGGTCACCATCAAGGAGAATTCCTGGAAAGAGATATGCCAGCAGAAACTAATTATTACTGCAGTACCGTGGAAAGGTTGGAATGTTGCAGGTCTAGAGGCTAATTATCTTATCACAGGCTAGCTTTAGACCCCTGGACAGCCATTCCTTTCAGCCCAGTGACAGAGCTAACATCCTATGACTAATAGATAAAAACATTTTGCAATCTATTAACTTACCCAGAGGCTAGCTTCCACAAGCTTGGAAGCTAAGAATGTGATCAGATAGTATCTGAGAGCTATGGCAAAGCTTCCTCCATCTTGATGTACCCACCTCTCTGATGTACCCACCACTATTTTAAACTCCCCTTGGCTTAAGACTTTCTTTGTTCTGTAAAACTATACAATTTCGTGAAAAGTTTGGTGTAACCTAAATCTATGTTCCCAAGCCATGGCCGCTCAAATTTAGCTGGAGAAGAATAAACGATGTGATGTGAAAGCTGTGCTCTTTGTGTTCAGGAATCTAAACCTGTGGGTCCAAACCCAGCAGCTGGAGGGCCCCGTGGTGGGCTGGCTGTGTACCACTCCTCCCATCCCCCCAGTAAGGGCTTTTGCACGTGCTCTGCCCACCTCTGGCCTCCACATGGCCACATTTCAGACGTTTCTGCTTACTCTCAGTTTTGCAGATTTCTGCAATATCAGCACCAATGCATCTAGTCAAATGGAAGCCGGCCCGGTGAGCTCAGGCTGAGGGAGGAGGCAGTCAGACAGCGGCACAGTGCACAGGAATAGCTCTTTGCGATTGGCTGCTGGGAAATTGAAAACCTAGGCTCACTTAATGCTGGGTCTTTGATCTTAGCCAAATCCGCAGAGACAGCTCAGAGTCTCTCATGGAACCACGGCATGGATTCCCTAACCCAAATGCAAATAGATGTTTAACTTTCAACTCCAGCTTAGGCCCCCGAGGCTCTATGAGTGCATTGAAAGAGCAATCTGCCTCCTAAATTGAAAAATAGTAATTTGAGAAGAATATCTCAGTGAATGTGTTGAAACTTGAATGGAGATACATGTTAAGTAGAGAGAATATTATCTGTAGGTTTTATTAGAATTTAGGCATGATTTCTCAAATAGTAAGTTACTTAAAAAAAAATAAATAAAAGCTTTATCTTTCTTTCTTTGTAACACTGTCACTTAAAGACCAAATGCTGGCATTGTTTGTTTATTAATTAATTAATTAATTTATTAATTTATTTATTTATTAAGTACTGGTCATTGAGCCTGGGGGCCTCAATACATGTATACGTATCAAGCATTCTACTCGGAGCTTTAGCCTCAGCCTCTGTTATCTTTATTATTTAAGTGACTAATGCTCATAAAATCTGACGTGACTGACTCTCAGCAAATACAGAACTTTCCAGCATGAATGTGTGTGAGTCGCTGACACAGGATTGGTGCCTTGTTTTCCTGTTGAGTGTTCCTCTGTGGCCCGCTGTTGCCCGTATTACTTCTGGACAAAGTCAGGCCTGCCCGCTTATCTGTTGTAAACCAATTAAAGGGACATCCTTAAATAGCAAAGTATAAAAAGGAGATTTACCCAATGTGAGCACATTGAGAAGGGGTCAAGGAGTCCAGCAAACCCCTCAAGTGTAAAAGGGCCAGGGATATGCACATCTGTACAGTCCTGGTCAAGATGTCATCACCCACCATCACTGTCTGGGTAGCCTGATGAACTCTTAAAACTGTGTGAAATCTCTGTCAGGGAGACACGATGCCCCTTTCAGTGGGCTCACTTTCCTCTGCCTAGTATTACATTTCTGAGGAAATTCCCACTTCTTTGCAGTCCATTGTTTCAACAGTCTAATAGGTTGGGAGATGGGAGTGTCTGCTTAGAACATCTTCATTTTCATTCTGTCAGGCCAGCTGCACCGTGGACCTAGCATTCCTCTGTGGTCCACTTTTGAGTTACAAGGCTTCGTGTGATTATCAGGTGCAGGGATTTACTTCAGAAACTGAACCCTGCAAAAAGCGTACAGACAAGGCAAGGCGATGTTCTCAGATTTCTTTGCAAAGCTATGTTTCAAGCAGGGACCTTCGTCTAAGCTTCTCCTGCCTTCCTGGGGCTGCCCACAGCTGCACTGTCTGGGGACAGCTGGTCAGTTTGAGGGCCTGCAGCCAACAGCAGCAGTAGGAAGCCCTGCCTCAGGCCCTGCAGGAGACCTCCAGAGTCAGACAGGATGTCCAGCAAGCCCTCCTGAGTCCAAAGAAAGACTGATCCCAGTTAGAGCTGAGCAAATGTTAGTCTACGAAAGAAAAGGTGCTAGAAACAGAACACCCCAGAGTGAGGGTGGTTCCGCATGCCGCAAAGGAAGAGCCCAGTCTGCACCTGCAGTCCAGGAAATGACGCAGAAGAGACTGCTGCAACACCAGGCTTGCCTTATTAGGGCATGATTTTGGAGTCTTTAGGTTTGGACTGGCTGAGGGTTGGGCTGCTCTGATTGGCCGGTGCTCAGTTGCTTGGTTACCAGGGTACTCAGGTGACAGCTGCCTGTACAGCAAGCTAGGCTGCAGTTCAGAATACCCAGAGGCCATTTGGAGAGAAGCAACTCCTCGGCAGTCAAATATGGAGGCTTGTTTAAAACAAGCACGTTTGCGTTTAATACGTGATTTTTCTGCAGTTGGAGAAGCATGGCTCTGGGCTAGTAGGTCTCTGTCCCTCAGTCTTCTCACGGGGCTGACCTGCTTCCACGCAGAGCTGTCACTCTTATTTGTCTGTACTGTACTTCCAGGTCACTGAGCAATCAGTCTGGCCATTTCATTCCATCAGCTGATTCCGCTAAGAGGCGCTGGACGTACTCTCCCTATGAAACAGTCCGCATCCCTCACTGTAATATGGATGCGCTTCAAGTAGGGACACAGCACAGCTCTGCAGACGTGTTACCCTTCGGAAGACTTTCTTCTAAATCCCACTAGCCTGATCTGGCTCTGCTGGGCTCCAGCGCCTCTTACCACCTCTCTAATCATTTTGTATTCTCAATGCTGTGGTTCATCAGACTCTCCAGGATGATATTAGGCCGTTCTGGCTCCCTAGGTCCCGACTCTACAGTTTGCTTTGGTCTTTGGTGCCGAGGACTGAGTAATGGGCACAGCTTCTTGGGAGTATTCGGTGATCTGCTGTGTGTAATGCACTTAATGAATATGGAATATGCCCTCCTCTCGGGGCACCCTCTGCTCCACTCTTTCCATAGTGTACCTATTTCCGGTTCCGCAGTAGGTGTTTCTGGTTCCACAGTAGGCATTTGCCTTCCTAGAGCCCTCTGTCTTTTCCTGCTCACACTTCTGACACCTTGAGGTCTTCATCATAGTTGCAGCTCACACTGAGTTAATTCCAAGGTGCCCATTATCTTCTCCTTTTCAGTTTATGCATATTATCAATTTATTCATATTATTTAAATATCACAAGCTCCAATCAGGATACTGTAAAAATATTAATTTGCATCTCTCTCTCTCTCTCTCTCTCTCTCTCTCTCTCTCTCTCTCTCTCTCTGTGTGTGTGTGTGTGTGTGTGTGTGTGTGTGTGTGTATCTAGGTCACACAAACTTATTCGTAGTGGCCCTAGGAGAGAGCGTAGAGATCAGGGATAAGGCAGAGACAGACCTTTGTGCACAAGGCCAAGACTTAAACTGTGCTCCAGTCTTTCACACAATGATGTCTTCTTTGCCCAGCCTGGCACCTGGCTTTCTTGACAGCAGGGAGACACCCCTTGGGAATTTTTTCTTTCCTTTTACCATGGGAATTACAGGGATCAAACTGGATGTCCTGAGCCTTAGTGGAAAGCACCTGTGATCTGCTGAGTCATCTCGTTACCCCCCATTTTCGCGGTTTTAACACAGTCACGAGAAATGGTCCATCTCCTATTTTTTGCTGTTATCTGACATCACTGTGTGCCAGGAATGTGTTACTTTGTGCAGTTTTATTACAGATCTGACCCGCCCCAAATTCAGGATATGTACTCAGTATGAGACTGCTTCACCTGGGTTCCTTTAAATCCTGGGCTTTGGGACCCTAATCCAAAGACACAGAATAGCATTTCACTAAAGTAATCACCTCATGGTTCCACTGTATTTCACTGTTTCCTAATCTCACCAACATATGGGGTGAGGGAATTAAAAAAAAAATAAGCAGATCAAATAAATTGCATTTTACAGTATCCCTAGGCCTTAATCTCTTACTCTAGAAGTGCAAGTGGATTTGAATGAGTTTTTCTTGTTCGTTTGTTCAAAGAGAAAACAGAATGCTTCTTTGAAATGTGAAGGTGTCAAAAGGAGGTCCAGAACGGATTAGCACTGGCTGTGAGTGGCATAATTTGAGATGTTTCCAGGTGAGCCCTGTGTGCCCTGGAACTATTGGGTACCACATGCACTACCTACTGGCAGGAAAGTCAGATGCCAAGCTGTCAAGAGGAGACATTGTTGTGTGAAAGCCTGGAGCAGTGTGTAAATCCAGCAGTCACAATGTAGTCCTCCCAGTCTCTGCCAGGGCCCTGATCTCTGCACTCTCTCCTGGAATGACTGAGAACAACCCTAGCTTGCTATTGGGACCCAGGAAAGGACTTTTGGGGTGGAGTCCAGCCCCCTGTGGGCTACTTGAATGGAACTGCTCTTTGACGATCCTCCCGTGACTTTTATAAAATAAGGATAGAATGTTCACTCCCTGGGTAATAGGAGACATTTTAAAATATCCCAGGAAGGCTTTGGGACCACATCCTGTCACCTAGCTCATCACAGCTTTTAATGGTACTGGAAGAAAGTGGCTTCTCGGGGTCTGGACTGAACGTGAGGCTGCCCAGAAGACCTAGAGGATCCAGGGGACCTAACACTTCTTTCTCCCTGCATTGCTTTTCTTTCTCCTTCATCCCTGCTTTCACTCGTGTCCTGCTGAACTTGTTGGCATCTGCATCTCCTTTTCCAGCTTCCAGAATTTAATATGCAGTGACTTTCCTTTCCTTATGGATATGAGTTCAAGCTGTACATTTCTTTCCATTCCACAACTGAGGCAGCACTCAATGGGATTCTTGTACAAATGTTTTGCCTTTTTAAAATTTTTACGATCCACTGTACC
>OU015745.1:143761051-143768551 GCA_907169655.1 Acomys percivali | reverse complement strand
CATCCTGGTGGCGCATCACTCTGTGTTAGTGCCAAGTTCTCTCCTACGCTAATTACGTATTTGAATAAGCTTTCATATGTCACGCATTATGTATTGAGTGTGACTTCATTCATCTTAAAGGCAAGACATAAAGCAGACAGAAACCCAGCACCTGTGGTAAGACATCAGCACCTTTGTCCTTGGCAGGTTCCATCGCTATGACAGGGAGCTTAGACCCTCAGGGTACCCAGGCTTCTCTGTGCTACTCTCTCCCTCTCCTTACCAACATAATCTCTCTTCCTTTCTCTCTGCATCAAGTGCCAATCTGTTCGTATCTGGGCAGACCCTGTTACCTGCTCTGAACACCCATGCACAGGGTGTACTGCCCGGCACCCAGGACAGGACACACACACTGTCCCCTGCTGGCCCATCTCTGGTCAAACAGCTACAACCAAATTAACCACATGGCCATTCAGAAGGAATTTCTGGGGGAGCAGCTTTTCTGAACATCTTGATGGGAGTGGGGAGCTATAACCCCAGGAGTAACTGGGCCATTCATTCCAACTTGTAATCCTGCTTGGCAAGCCTTTCTCTTCCCAGGGCCATTTTTTTTTCTTTCTATCCTGTGCAATTTCCTCTCATGATCCTTCCTTTCGCACTCCAACCCAGGGATGTGTATTTGACCCTCAAGTAAGCTTTGAGAGCCAAATGCTTTTGTTTAATGTGAAAACCAGGAGATGGCCTCATGCTTCAGGATGCGTAGGAGCTCAGTGGTGCGTTTCTGTCAGTGAGGCAAGAAGGTGCAGGAAGAGGTGAACTGGCCATGGATCCCCAGCTGCTGGGCATCAAGGTGAGAGCCTGGGCCACCGGGCAGCTTCTCTGGCACCCAGTTTTCTCATTTCTAATGTGATAGAATACATGCGGGCACACACACACACACACACACATCACACCACATCTGAACAAAGGGAGGGAGACAGTGAGACAGCTGAGGAAGAGAATGATTGCCTGTGGTGATCTAATGAAATAGTAACAGTTACCCCTCTATTCACAACACTCTCAAACCCAACTTCTTTTGTTAGCAAATATTTTGAAGTTACCCTCTGCATCCTGAAATGCATAAATAATATTACTTGTTCTGCCCACTCCTGATCTACAGGACCTAGGTAACCACCTCGGGGCCCCAAAAAGCAAAGTGACTTCCTCCTCTTTCTCACTATTAAAATATACAGCATACACTAGACCTGAACTCAGGGCAAATTCAGCAAACACAAACTTCCTGTGTTTTTAAGTGAAACAGTGTCTGTCTTGGGTTCTTGATAAAGATCCGCAGTGTCCTCACCCACCTGAGCATCCACAGGACATTGAATGTTAATGAAACTTGGCAGGGTGTCTTACCTTCAACCCCTGCCTCCCCACATTCTGAGACTCTCTGTGGTCCCATTAGAGTGGAAACGCTGAGCCTCTACTTGTTTGTGGGACACATGGCTCAGGGTGGTGGTACCATCTCATGAGTAGGAGCCACAAGCAGACACTGATTAGCTGCTTATCTCTTGTTAGGCATCATGCCTATATTTTGGTTTTCTGTTCTTTTAGTCTTTTTGCTTTTCACATTCACACCAGGCCGGCCTAGAACTCACTATGTAGCCAAGGGTGACCTTGGATTTCTGATTCTCAGGTGTCTTCTCCTGAGGGCTAAGATTGCTGCTGTGCACCTGCAGGCCTGGTTCATTCAGTGCTAAGGAGCAGAGCCAGGGCTTCCTGCACACGAGGCTGGCACTTGCTAAATTGAGCCAAATCTCCAGCCTCTCCCGCTAGTCTTGGACATATTCCCAGAAGTTAAGGGAGGCTTAGAAAGCAGAGTAGCTCAAAGCAACCTCATCCAGGAGGTGTAGCTGGTAGCGCACAGGTGAGGGGCCCATCCACAGCCTCATCCTAGGCACAAGCTCCAGAGTGAAATAGGGGAGAGTGTTGATTCAGACTGAGGTAGAGAGAGGAAGGAGTGAGGGTGGAGACAACCCTGCCTCTTGCAGTCTCTTGTCCCTGAGCAAAAGCAGCACAGCTTGCCCACGTGAGCGCAGAGGAGGATAGTGTGCCAAGGCTTCTGTGCTGACCCTTCCAGCACCGTGCATCTCCTGAATGGCTCCTTCTCTAAAGCGGGACAGCTGTGGGAAGTGCACACACTACTGCTACCCAGCCCCTTGGGGACCTGGACTTGAACTCAGGGCTTCAGCCTTTCCCTCTACTTCCCGGTCGGCCCTGAGATGCGTCCTCATAGAAAGGTCTTTCACCTTGAGCCCCCTGTTTTCCTGGCTTCTTTTCTGACTGTGTGAGCGAACAGCTCATACTTCCAAGCCAGCTACAAGGCTTCCCTCCCCCAGAGATTCTAGGTAGCGGCGGCGAAACAGCTCAGCAGGTAAAGAGGCTTGCACCTAGGACTGACATTCTGAGCTCACTCCCCAGTGTGCACATGGTGGAAGGTGACATCTGGTTCCACAGCTGTCCTCTGACCTCCACATTTATGAAGCAGCATGTGTATAAGAGTATGTACGTGTATGCACACACACACACACACACACACACACACACACACAAAATAAGTAAATAAATGCAACAAAATACTTTTAAACATTTTAGAGCTGGATGTAGCTTAGTAGTGGAAAGCTTGCCTAGAATATGCTAAGTCCTTGGCTTGATCCCTAGTACCATAAACAAAAAAATTGTATTTGTCATTCCATTTCTTTTCGAGGCCACCAAGGTGACCCCACAAGTCTTAGTGGCAAATATGATATATAATATATAGATGAAATATATACTGTATAGTGTACATAGTGTGTACATAGTGTATATTTACATATACAGTGTATATATAGTGTGTTTGCTTATATGTATATATACACATATGATTATGTGTATATGCACGCATGCACACACACACACACACACACACACACACATTTCCACATGCCAGGTGACACAGGCTGAGCAACCCCAATTCATGAATTCAGATCTGAAATCCTCCCAAACTCCGAAATCTCTGGGCACCATCATGGCCCTTCAAGTGGGAAGGCCTGAACTGTGAAGTTTCGTTTCAAGCACAAAATTATTAAAAAAATATCATGTAAAGTTACCTTCTGGATATAAAGTGTATTTGAAACACAAAATGATTTTACATTTTAAACTTGGGTCCCAGCTGTAAGATATGTATGTACATACCAAGCAAACGCACCTTGCAAGGACTCGGTGGCTTTGAGCAGGCGACGACCAGGCTTCCCGGCTCAGACTGATGCTGACAGCGGTGGGCAAGCTGGGAGAGTGAGGCCACCTGTGTGGGCTTAAGAGCGTTCTGGCTGTGTTGTGACTTAGAGCTGTAGAGATCCTGTGGCATGGTGACTGCTCTGCCTGCTCTCTGAAAGTTTTCCTGGGTCGAAGTCAATGGCCTCAGCAGTACTTCCTGTGCCCGCCTCCCACGCCACATTGCTGCAGGCTTTCCTTGAATGCTGTTGTTTGCGTCTGCTGACTTTCTGCACACACCGCCAGGCAGCCTTCTCCCTCCCCGCTCCTGTTTCTTTCCCTAGAGTAGTAAACTCCTAGGTTCTTATGCACTGCACCCAGAGGTCATCCCCCTTTCCCTCTGGGGACTACAGAGGTCACCCCACAAGCCTGGCCAGTAAATATAGGCCTTCAGCTTTCTCAAGCTGAGGCGCAGTAGAGTGCCTGGGTTAAGATCTGTGTAATTTTGTGTAATTACATTCAATTGCTCACTCAGTCTCTGATCACTTTCTAATGAGCTGTTATTTTCAGAGGTGTCAGGAAAAAGCAGTTCGGGGAGAGATGATGATTTAGGAGATAAACAGCAGAGGGGAGATGGGCAGCATCTAGGATCCCAGGCCAACTTTCCCCACATGGGAGCTGCGCGGAGCGAGGGCTTTAGGTGTGCGATTGAGCAGACAGAAAAGGGGAACAGGAGGTGAGCACAGCCACCGAGAAGAGCCACCATGGGGAAGGGGGCCAAGTTTCTTCAGTCCTTGAAGATGTCATAATGTCATATACACCCTTTCCTTCCATCTTCACATGCATGTGTGTGGCGTGCACACACATGTCAGAGCATGGGATGGAATCCGTAAGCTGGCTGTTGGGAGTCATCTTTGATTTCTCTTGCATTTTATTCGTTAAGGAAGGCTTTCTCAATCAAACCCAGAGCTCACTGATGTTTCTAGTGTAGCTTACCCAGCTTGCTGTGGGAATCCCGTCTCCACCTTAGCCACTGATCCCGCAAATCACATTCAATAATAATTTAAAAAAAAATATGTGCTTTGAAGAGTTTAAAGGATGTGGCGTGCCCAGATGTTGCACGAGATTAGGACAGACACAGATGGCTCCGGCATCGGACTCCCTATGTAACTTTGAGCTTCTTTTCCAGTCCATCCCATTGACTCCCTGCCTTTGCATTCTCATAAACAGCAGCATCGGCAGCATCTCCCACCCTGCCATTAAAGAACCCTGAAAGAAAGTCACTGAGAAACTTAGGATTTGAACTCAAGGGAAAGGGGCAAACCATCCCATGGCCACAAAGCATTCTAAACTCACATGTTATTAAGACACAGACCATTTAAGGAGTAGCCAATGAAATATAAGCATCATTCCACTGAGCCAAAGCTGATGGACAAGCCAGGGAAAATGTCTCCAGGGGCACATATGAGCAGCGGGCGACCACTGTGGACTGAGAGTTCTCAGAAGCAGACATGAGAACACACAGTTCACTTACGCTCTTAGTAATTACTTTCTGCCTGTAAGAAAACTGTGAAATCCAACACACTACGGGAATTTCTTTTATAGTTTGTGTTTTTCAAAAGTCTCTATTCTCTGAAGAGAGCCGTTGTTGGTACCAGGGTGAAGCTCACACATTGACCTCCACTGGCCTTGCTTTGCATGCTGGGTCTTGCTGACTGGGGTCACGATGTGGGTGTGTCAATGGGGTCCAGCTCCTTATTGGCTAAAGCAGCGAATATAAGACACTGTTTGGTGCAATGTTGGCAAGAGCTGCAAACTTGCATGTTTTGGGACTTTCCCCCCTCTCTCTCATAGTAGCATTTATCAGCATTGGCTAATGCAGGACCAGACCACCCTTCCTTCAGCTCCGTAATTACAGTGCACCCTCTCACCCTCTTCTTTCTTCAAATATGTGGCTATATGTAGGCTGAAAATGCCACATTTGACACCTTGCTGAGTCCAGACTACATGGCAGCATGAGAGTGCTACGGATACTCACAGGAAGTGACATATGCCCATTCTCTCACTGTTCACCCAACCTAGCATCCCCAGGAGGCTCCTTGGCTATCAGAGCTCTCCGAGACTCTCTTGATGTTTCCCTAGGTAACTGCTTCACAGAGTAATCCATCCTGTGCAGCAAACGGAGGAGAGCCCTCTGGGCATGGAGACCACATGCGTGCCCACCCCGAGAACCCTGCCTCTTCACATCTTCACGCTTTGATGCTTCTAAACCAAGTGACAGTGGCATGCATCTTTAACCCCGGCACTTGGGAGGCAGAGGCAGGCAGGTCTCTGAGTTCCGTGACAGTCTGGTCTACAGAGACAATTCCAGGACAGTCAGAGGCACATGGTGGCAGGGGGCAGTAGTGGAGGGGAAGAGATGGAAAGGAAGAAGAGAAGAGGAGGAGAGGAGAGGAGAGGAGAGAAGAGAAGAGAGAATGCTTCCATAAGATCTGGCTGTAGGGCATTTTCTTATTTAGTGACTGATAGCATGGGCCCAGCCTACAGTGGGTGGTTCCATTTCTGCACTGGAGAGCCTGGGTTTTTCAAGAAAGCAGGCTGAGCAAGCCATGGTGATCAAGCCAGTAAGCAGCACCCCTCCATGGCCTCTGAATTATCTCCTGCCCTCAGGTTCCTACCCTGTTTGAGTTCTTGTTCTGACTTCCTCTAATGATAGCCTATGATCTGGACATATAAGCTAAATAAGCCCTTTCCTGCCCAACTTGCTTTCAGCCATGGTGCTTCACTGCAGCAATACAAACCCTTAAGACAAGCTGATTTAATCAAATCAAAATAGAGGAAGCAAAACTGGAGGTACCCACAACACCAGCTCCCAAAATCTCTGAGCACAGTTGTCTCATCCACAAAAGTGAGACATGAAGAGAATGCGGCATCTGGAGTCTGCAGCAGTGAACAGGGCCAAAATGGAGACCAGCTCCGTTCACAGCCAGCATTACGGCAAAGCACAGAGGGACACGGGGAACCTTGGGCTCGGTGCCATTCCACCTAGGTGGCAATGCTCTGGGATTGAAGTCACTTGGGTGCATGCTGGTCTTTTGATGTCCCTTCCCACCCCCAGTGTCACTTGCTCAGACCAGCTGTAGCTTCTCGCTAGGAGGAGAGAGGATGTGTGCGGGTAAACAGCCTATATGGCAGTGTTCGTATTACTGAGTAGGAACTTGCATCCTGGGTCTTATCAATCTTTACCGGGCTTTTGACCAAAACACCAAATCTTCACGGTACGTCTGTGATGGTTACTCAGGCTGCAATGCCACAGACTACCTGTTAAGGGAGATGGCTGCCTTGTATTTCTGAGCTGCTTGATGTTTGCAATAGAGAAGGGTTTCCTCCCACATCTCAGACGTTTTGCATACTCATCAGTTCATGTCACTGGCTATGCCAGTAAGGGTCATTCCCCCACATGCTGTCCATAAACACCAAGTTTCAAAGTCGCTGCCAAGATTTGGGTCATGGGGTCCCACTCAAACTAAGGCCCTAGCCAAGGACAATACAGGCGGTAAACTTTAAACCCCTACGCAGATCTAGCCAATGGACAGGACAGTCTCCACACTTGAGTGGAGAGAGGGATATGACTTTCTCACACACTCTGGTGCCTCACATTTGACCATGTCCCCTGGAGTGGGAGACCTGGTGGCACTCAGAGGGAGGACAGCCAGTTACGGAGAAGAGACTTGATACCCTATGAGCATATACAGGGGGAGGTAATCCCTCTCAGGAACAGTCATAGGGGAGGGGAATAAGGGGAAAATGGGAGGGAGGGGAGAATGGGAGGATACAAGGGATGGGATAACCATAGAGATGTAACAAGAATAAATAAATTAAAAAAACAAAACAAAAAAAAACAAAGTCGCTGCCAAAAGTGATAGAGTCCCAGGTTGCTTTGTGAAAATGCGGAAGTTGGTATAGGTCGTGAAGGCGTGAACTTCGGATAGAAGGAGGAGGAAATGTGTCCTGTGAGGCTGTGACAAGAATATCAGTGTATCTGTCTTGTTATGACTGACATCTGTCCTGGGGACTGGACCCCAAGCCAGGGGCGCAGTAGATAGCTCAGTGGTTAAGCGCACTTACTGAGCTTGCAGAAGACCTAGTTTAATTCCCATATCAGAACGCACACACTCACCTGAAATTCCATTAGAGAAATCTAATGCCCTCTTCTGTTCTCTACAGAAAACTGTACACACACACACACACACACACACACACACACACACACACACACACACACAC
>OU015745.1:143745733-143757099 GCA_907169655.1 Acomys percivali | reverse complement strand
CTTTTAGGTTCCACACAAAGCAGCCACCCCAGAACAATGTATGCAGCATAAATCACGGTGAAATGAGTTCACAACGGTGGGTCAAGAGGTGGGGGCGCGTCAGCTTGCGTAAGTGCCAAGTTCACTACGGCAAAGACTAACAGGAGACGGCTCCTGCAGGCTGGTCAGCCACGTTAAACTGAAGCGTGGTTTGAGATCTGCTTCAGGGGGACACGAGTGAGTCTTTTAACCCTTGACGGCAGCTTGAAGCTGGAAATGCTCATACAAGCTCATTAGGTTTCTGAAGAAGATTGAACTACCAGTAATGTGCAAAAGGTGGCAGAGGCTCGCGGTACCAAACCTAGAGCAGTAGATGCCCTGCAGAGGTTCCTAGGAGACAGGTGCCTATGGAGAGAGGTGCCCCTGCCTATGAGGCAGAGTCAGAACTGTGCAATGTGGTGTACCCATAGACCTCGTGATCTGAGGGCTGTCTCATCCACTGGGGTATCTGGGAAATGGCCAGGGACTGCCATGACTCCTCTGCTTTGCCACTTTAGAATGGCCACTTGCGGTTGAGCCATTGCTTCTACGGCCTCTGCAGCCTGGTGTTCTGGTAACTTAGCCCATTTGTGCTGCTATGACAAAATCCGTGGAGGCTGGGGAGGTGAATCAGCCGGTAAAGTGCCTGACACCCAAGCGTGAAGGGCTGGAGTTCAGATCCCCGGTGCCCAAGAAGGAGCTGGGCGTGGCAGCGCACACCCGTAATTCCAGCTCCTCCGAGAGTTAGTGATGGGAGGGTCCTGGGGCTCACTGGACAGCTGGTCTAGCAAAACCATTGAGCGCTAGGTTCAGTGAGAGGTCCTGTCTCAAAAAGCAACGTGCTGCAAGATAGATGAAGACTCTCCACACTGACCTCTAGTATCCACACATCTGCACGCACACACACACACACACACGCACACGCACACGCACACGCACACGCACACGCACACGCACACGCACGCACGCACACATGCACGCACACACACCAAACACTGGTTAAAGTATATTATGTAACGTATAAAATTGTAAAAAAATTAAATATATTGAATATATAAATGAATATACAAGTAAAATAAACAGCACCAAATCCAGCAAAAAATTGTCTACAGCAATACTCATCTGATCTCCATAGCTAAGTGGGATCAGGCCTTGCATGGAAGACTAGGAATGTATAAACAAAGTGTATTTGTCATGTTTGTGAAGACTGATAAGTCCAAGACCAAGGTCCTGGCAGGTGTGGCATCCTCACAAGGTGGAAGGAATGGGAGGCAGAGCAAGACAGGCCTCCTTTTACCCTCAAGGTCCTTTGCAGGGCCATGAAGCCTGTTCATATGCACAGGGCCCAGGATTTCCTCGCCTCCTTGAGAGCAAACCCTCTTCATACCAGCCTTGGGAATGACATACCCATAAGACTTTCAGTGGAGGGCACTGTCATCAGATTGCAGCAGCCCTGTCTGAACAGGGGTGGCACACTCTGGAACTCTGTGGCACTAGAATTCGCCCTTTTAAAACTTGGCCCACCAGATGAGCTTGCAGTGTTCAGGGCTCAGGTCTCACCTGCAAGCATGACCATTCTGTCACACAGGCTGCTGACATCACAATGACTCCTGCAAAGGGACCGAGGAGCTTCCCTCATCCCACAGTTTAACTTCTTAAAAGTATTGCAAACCGTTGACACTTTATCCGAGTGCATTTCTTCTCAAAACATAGCGATACCTTTGAACACCTCTGATCCTGTATCTACAACTACATCTAATAAAAATACCCATTAGATAATGATGGTGGTGATGATGGTGGTGGTGGTGGTGATGGTGGTGACGGTGGTGGTGGTGGTAGTGGTGATGGTGGTGACGGTGGTGACGGTGACGGTGGTGGTGGTGGTGGTGGTGATGATGGTGGTGATGGTGGTGATGGTGGTGATGGTGGTGACGGTGGTGGCGGCGGCGATGGTGGTGACGGTGGTGGTGGTGGTTGGTGGTGGTGGTTGGTGGTGGTGATGATGGTGGTGATGGTGGTGATGGTGGTAACGGTGGTGGTGGTGGTGGTGGTGCTGGTGCTGGTGGTGCTGGTAGTAGTGATGGTGATGGTGACGATGATGATGATTTTGAGACAGGGTTTTACTATGCTTGTTCTGGAACTCACCATATAGGCCAGTCTGACCTAGAACTCATAGAGATCTGCCTGCCTCTGCCTTCCCAGTGCTGGGATTAATGGATATAATATCATGTAGAACTAAGTGTGTTTCCTTTATGCTGGACACAATAAGTGAATTTTTAAGATGATCTCCCAGGACCCGTGCTCTGGTCATCTCACCTCTTTGGCACCTAGGACAAACCTATGGACCTTTCAGCATCTCATTCATATGAGCATGTTACATGAGTAAGTGTAAAACTTACTATGGGTCAACTGAATAATTTTTACAAAGTGTTGGTAAGGAAAAAACCCATGTGTATAGCAGCAGGGGCTTAGAGAGATCACTTACAAGCTTTTGACTTTAAAATGGGCTCGTCGAGGTATGGGATGCAGTGCCACCACAGAGTATTTTTGATTTACAATGTTTCTATCTGGAGGCAACCTTATCGTAAATTGAATGGCATCTATGTGCAAAGAAGACTGGGCAGATGTGCTTAAGGCTCCATTAGACCCAACCATGCAATAGCGTTGACACATGGACCCTTCAGACCTGGCTGGAGAAGGAGGGTGCTGCCAGGCAGGGCACACAGATGGCTCTAAAGAGAAGAGAGCAGCCTCCAGCAGCCACTAAGCATTAGGGGTCCCCCTCCTCGGTACCTTACAACAAGAAGGAATCAGGATCAGAGTCAGACCTTCTTGAGAGCCTTTACCACGAGGACTCAGCGTTCTAAGTTCAGGCAAAGAACAGCCTCTCTGTTAGGCATCTGGTAGATACACGTGCGAGCTATGTGGTTGATGTGTTTGTGGCAATGGGCTCAGCTTTTGTGTATTTTTTTCATAGAGGCAGAGAGGATTGCACAGGCCCCTCAGCGATCAAGCAGGGCCATTTCTAACTCTGCACTGTGTCCACCCAGACCCACCCCCTCCTCTCTGTGCTGTGCGAACCATGGTTCGGTTCAGAAAATGCCCTTATACTTCCTCAGCCTCCATCAGAGGGACCTGAGAGCAGCTAGGAAGCTAAAGGAAGGAAGGAGAAGTGGTCATTCCCACCTGCCGCTGCCACCATTCTGCCAGAGCACCTGAGAGACAGCCTCCTCACCTCCCTGTGTTTCTGGAGCCCCATCTGGCTTCAGTTTGCAAAGTCATGATTTCCAAGCCACCTCAAACCTCCTGGATGTCACCAGTGCCAGCTATCAGCAACCCTGCTTAGAATTCTAGTCACACAAGATCCCCTCCTAGCCCCTGAGGTCAAACCATTAGCCGTGTACTATGATTCACCGTGTACATCCCAATGGTCAGATCCCCCCGCCACCCCCAAGCTCCATGATCACTTTTTCCATTCCTCTCTCTAGTTCTGATACCCAATCCTGTTCTCTGGGTCACTTTCGATGCCCCAGTCACTAAACTCCAGTGCCTCCTTTTCACATTTTCCACTCTGGAACAATTTTCCAGCACCTTATTCTCATTAAATACTCTGTGCTAAAATAAATTATTGCCCTGACTTGCTCTTGGTTGACAGTCTTTATGCTATTTTTGAGCCTCAGAAGAGGGGCCACAGAACCTTAGGGCAGCTACGCCTTGCACTCCTATGGAGAGAGTAGCTTTGATCTCTGGTCCACTCCTCAGCTGCCACCCTCTGTGTAGAACGGTTCATTAGGGCTATGGTACACACAGCCCTTGGTAGGTAAGGGGATCCCAGATGGTATTTTATATGTCTGGGAATATCCTCAAATGTCATAAACTCAGTCAACACCTGAGAATAGCCTACTAACCCTCTTTTAATTAAAACATTGTTATACATGTGTTTTGTTACTTTAAAACAAATCGATAAAAACAAATTGCATCTGCTTTATTTCATCCTCTGGTGGCTTTTGGAAAATGCAGTAGATTTTTTAAGCTCTGGACCCATCTCAAATAACATGGCCCTTGACATCTTAATCTGTTTCTAGACACAATTATACGTCTCAAAGTCATGCCTATTTAATGATACATTAGATAAAGGTCTGATTTAATGAGTATTTAGGAGGTGGGAAAACTGTGACCTTGGCTTTTTGCGCACATCCTGCTCAGCCAAACATAATGGGGAGCACAGAGTGGGCCCTCTTGGTGTCAGGGTGAAATGGCTGCCCGAATAATGCTGGGTGTGGGCTCTGCAGCCTGTTTCTGTTGTTGAACCCCATTTCTGGTGGCTCCATACAAGTAGACATCAAATTACACATTTTATGCATATTACAAGCAGATGCTCTGCGGCCTCACTTCCAGTTGTAAATCAATTCCCTGGGCTGGGTTCTAAGCAGCTTGGGACTCACAAACCTTCACCCATGGTCCTGCCACAGATCGGGCATTAGATAAGAGCGCTTTAGGAAGGGGGGTTTGAATTTCCTGACTTAGTTAAAGATTACCACCAGCAGGATCCCCTTGGGAGGGATGGATGGCTCATTGGGCCCCATGGGGAGGGTGGTAATTAAGCTCCGAAGGCAGCACTGGTACTCAGCTAAAAGCCTGACTTTAAATAGTAATACACTCGTGTTGTAAAGTGGTAGGCCCTCGGGTGGCTGTTGACAGAGCGGGAGGGAGCTGGCGCCTTTTTTTTTTTTTTTTTTTTCTTCTATAAAAGCCAAATTGAAGAAACTGTTAGGAACTCATCTGCGTAAAGCAATCCCATTCTGCCCGAGGGTGCAGGCAACAGGGAGTGATCAGCCAACTGGCTTTCTCCCTCCTTCTCCCAGTGATGCTAGCATAACCACTTGTCACTGAAAAATTGGAGGCACCATATGCCAGGCTGCTTCTGCTGAGCAAGCCGGCTGGGAGCTACTGCCCCTTGCTGATGACAAGCCAAGGATTTCCTCCCAGAGTCAGGGCTGCCAGGAAAAGCCCACTTCTGCCTCCTAACTCCTGCTTCTCCCAGTCAGGATAACCTATTGTTCAGGGAACGTGTCAGAGCTGTCCTGAGTTTGGTCTGCCAGTGTGAAGCCCTTCTGAAGGATGCTGGAGGTGTTGCTATGGAAACTGAGCAGCAGAGGTCCAGGGAGCAAGGCTGGGCAGGGCGTGGAGTAAGGACCCCTGTGCCGGGCTCCACATTGGTACCCGCGATGTTGTGTAGGAAAGCTGTGGCGCTGTGGGGGCAGGGACATGTCTTCCTCCTTCATATCTCTCTCCTTTCCTCCTCCAAGCAGCGGTTTGTGTTGTCTGTTGTGTTTCTGTGCTCTGTTAATTATGCAAACCCCTTTAGCTTCCCCATGTGAGCAGTACATTAAAATTTTAGCCATGAGGAGAATAGCTTTCATGTGGTCTGACAGCTGGTTCCCAGGGCTTTGAAGGAGAGTGGCCTGCCTTTGATTTTTTTTTTTTTTTTTCTTTAGGAACTGGCTTTCAGGAGCTTGCAAGAGATGGGAAGCATGGCAGCATCTGGGCCCCTGTGATTAGCAAAGCTAGGTTGTGTCTCCCCACACCTGCCCCCAGCTCCTAGTCACCTAGTCTGGGGCCTTCCCAAGGGCAGGCCTCAGACAAGGGGGAGTGGGTAGGGTGTGCCACTGCAAAACAAAAGGACTGATGGAGTAGCAGCTACTGCCCTCTGACACATAGGGACTGTGAGGTAGCCTCTGTCTCTGGGCTGTCCCCTCTGAGGTGGGCGACTACAGGATTAGTCCTACCAAGATCTGGACTCATCTTTGTTGTTTTACTAGAGGCTCGGATGGCTTCTGACGGGGTTGACTTAGACTGAAAGGAAAAAAATGCTGGTCAGCGGGCCCTTCCCGTGATGAACTCTCTAAAGAACCCTCCAGTCCCTGCGGAGCCTTAGCAAGGAGCAAAGCACCTTCTCACAGCCCAACCCCCTCAGGACTCCCCCTACCCCCACCCCACTCCCCATAGAATGACCCAGAAGTTTCTCTTTCCTGAATGTGGTTGGAGTGAGGCCAGTGTCACAAGTCCAACTTTGGGAAAGGCACCTGCAGACCTTTATTAAACTAAATCAGTTGTAATCTTAAGATGACCAGTCCTGCTGGTCAAGACATGGCCACGGATCGGGAAGGGAAGCCCCTCCCACCACTTGGTCATTTTTTTTTCTGTTCTGTGTCAGGGGCTGTTCCCAAGGAGATGACACTCTGCAGTGCCAGCTTTAGTTTGCCCTAGTTATCCCCACGTGGAAATGGAGTATCGGGACACCAGACTTGCCATTCTGACATACAAGAGGGCGTGAGCATGATGGACTAATGTGGGCAGAGGTTCAGAAAAGGCTACCGAGCACGAGAGAGCCTCCCCTCACCTCCCAATTGCTTCTGAGGCTGAAGTTACTGGAGGCGGCTCTGTAGCCCAGTCCTCCTATTCTGCTGTGGTCCTCTCAGAAGGCCTTCACTGGACAGCCATGGTCCGCTCAGGGTTCTGATGCTGGGCCTGGAGGGCAGCGTGCCTGGCTTTGGCTGACTACAGGCCACCTGGGCTCCAGGGGGAAGCCCCAAGGGGATGTCATTCTGTCCCTTGTTCCTGCCTCTATGACTGATTGATTTAGGCAGGGCTTTTCTGGATATCGACAGGTAGGCAATCAAAGTATTAGCAGTGAGTTGGTGATGTTTTACTGTTTGTACATTAAAATACTCTGAGATGGGGAAAAACTTTTTCTTGTCTAAGATTCTTGGCTTACGAAGTATTATAAATTCTGCCATCTATTTTGCGTGTAAAAACTGTGTCTTCTGCATTGTTTTTACAGTGATTCAGCTACATTTCATTTGACTTGCTGGTTGTCCATCTGGTTGTAAAATCAGAGCTCTCACCTTAAAGGGAATAACCAAGTGTCTATTCTAGAGCTCAGTATGAGTGACTATGACCTAGGAAGAGGGATGTGAGTTGCCCCAAGTACAATGTTACTTTGTGGAAGTAGAGAAATGATATTTTACTTTTTTTTTTTTATTTACAGAAGACAGAAAGTCACAAATCAAGATATTTTCAAAAACATTGCTGGGGATCACAGATAGGTAGTCATAGTAAAGAATAAAATCCTTCTATAGATCAAACGCTGTCTGATGACATTGCTAGTTTAGGGTTGGTGGGATCTAGGAGTCTAATAAGAGTGTACTTTAAGGCTTTGACAGTCCTTAGGATGTTAGATCAGGCAAGGGGTAGCCAATGAGAGCGACCCAGGACAGTTTAGCTGTGGTCTGCCACATTTTAACACTTCTTAATCATGATTCTTTTTTCTAGTAACTTAGTTTGCAATCCTTAGGATTAGGTCAGACAGAAATCTCCTCAGAGAGCTTAGCATCTAAAGAAAACACCACACCGTGTAATCAGGGGAGAGCAGACAGGGTGCCATCTCTTCTGTGATCTTTCCTAGGATCGCTGCTTGGTAAAGATTAACCACACAACAGAGCAAGGCCCCAGCCCCCGGGGGCTCAAAGTCTATCTGTGATGTGAGCGTCTGGTGACCAGGCTTTCAAATATCTCGCTCTCAATGAGCCTTCTTTCGGTGTTGGGAAGCGTGTAACTTGGTATAAGTTGGGCTGTTGAACTGAGCACTACTGCGTAGTCTTTAATGGTTGTTTCTCAGAGGCATGACAGTTAGAAATCCAGACTGTTAGTAACTCCATCATACGGTCAGGGCCAACCCCAGTGCTCTTACACGGCATAGGGCAGACAGAGCTGTAAGCTAGCTCATATCTTCTCGAAGAAACAACAGTTTGAGGGCTCTGCCACCACATCCCAAAGTCTGTAGGTCCTGATTCTGTCACCTTGAGGGTGAGGAGTGCAACACAAGGGTTTGCGGGGAAAGACACACTCAGCCCATATCAAGGAGTAGAGAACATTTGAAAATCATTATCATACCCTCGCATCACATTCAAGGGGAGGAGGGCCCCCTCAGTCACAATCATAGGGAAGGGGAATGGGGTGAAAGTGGGAGGGAGGGAGGAATGGGAGGATGCACGAGATGGGTTAGCAATTGAGATGTAATGCAAATCATTTTATTTTTCAAAAAAAAAAAAAAAGAAAGAAAGAAAATCATTATCATATACTTAAAATGTATTAATACACTTATTTACTTGTCTGCATGTGTGATTTATGCGTATAAGAAGGGCCAGTTTTCTCCTCCCACCACGTGGGGCCGTGGAACTTCACCTAGGATGTCAGGCTTTGCAGCAAGCATCTTTACCTGCTGCCCCATGTCTCTGGCTCCATCACCATTGCTTTGCCGTTGTGTGACTGAAGGCATCAATGCCCAAAGGGTGCGCCTGAAAATATGCTTACTCCCAATTCACACTGAGTGGGTCATTTAAAGCAGCAACTGTTGGTAGCCTTTGCCTTCCAATTTTTTGAGATTAAATAGGGAATAATCTCCATCCTCTGAATGACCAAGCACATCTTTGGACATCTGTTAGTCAGCTGTAGAACAGTGTGACCTAGCCTTTATGTAAAGGAAGTGTGGCGGAGAGGGGTCTCCCTTGTGAAGACATCGGGCAGTGAAGGCTTTTTCTATCTTCTTTTGTGCCTTGGCCTGGCTTTCTCTTTGTGTCTAGTGGCTCACCTATGCAGGTGGCACTCTTGAAGGTATCAGAAATTACATAGTGTCCTGTCATTTGTAAAGGCATGAGCTAAGACTGCTAACCAAACGCTATACTGCTCATTGTGACACCAATAGTTATCAGAAGCATATATTTAAATGTTCTCCAAATAGCCAGTTTCTATAGCTACGGAGCAGTCCGTTTTCCAGGATCTGTGTAGGGAGGGCCGCAGGGCCACAGATATTGGGTAATTGATATTGACAGTGGGAACATAATACAGGGTGTGAAAAACAGAACCCCTGAGTCCTGTGGGTGTGGGAGAGGGACAGAAATGAGTTCTATCTGATAAATCAACATGGTTTCTTAGAGGAATTGCCATCTGACCACAAGTTTATCTCCTAAGGAGCTTTAATTAACGGTGAGCGAACACATTCATGAGATCGCCTTGCTCTGCATACCTCGGTGCGGTATAGAAAAGGGAAGCAAGCACACATCAAAAATATGAGGAACAGCCTAGAAGCCTGTCAGCTGGTTGTCATTCAGTACTTGGTAGAGACTCTTGGGTTGTGATAAGGACATGACAGATGGCGTGAAGCATGAAGCACCCCCAAAGTAGGGTGGGACTCAGATGGCTCTGGCCAAGGTTGTTTGTTCTAACATGATAGAACTGATAACACAGGGACATATTTCTTTTTATCATATTTCCTGTAACACACAGGGAAAATAAAAAAACAAAGAATACTTATGAATAATTGGGAAATGATCTATTTATTAACAAACCCATTGAGGAAAGTAAGGCAAACCAGGGTTCCTCTGCATTGTCTGGGTGATGTGCATGGCACTGTCTCAAAATCAATGATGAAAGAAGACGAAGGAAATATCTCAGTGGTACAGCAGTTGCCTAGCTCACGTGGGGCCCTACATCCTACATACAGCACTGCATTTTGTTTGTTTGTTTGTTTTTGTTTTTTGTTTGTTAAAATAAATAGAATTAACAGAAAGTGATCCAAGTGTCAAACAAATTGTGATTTTGTAATGGGCATTTGCTCTTTTTTAGGCTTGGGCCATATTGTATATAAAATTACAAAAAAAAGAAAAGAAAATTGGTATTCTTTCTCAAATATTTGCTATTTTCCCAGAATGGCTTTAAACATGATTTTACAGATCTGTGGATATTATAACAAGGGGCAGATATGAAAGGGGCCTATGTTCTTGGCAGACAGATCATACTGCTGTGGGAGAGGAATGGCTGTTTGTTGAGATGTGCTTGGAGTTCTGCAAGTACCCTCTTGCCTCTCTCAGCTGTAAATGAGAGAGAACCAAACCCTTGCGTCTGTGGAACGCTGGCCCCTTGGCTGAGAGGCAGAAGGGCTCTCCATGAGCGATGGAGGAGAGAGGGTTGGCCCTGTGCTGTACAGCTGCTTCATAGGTTCTTGTTGGGTCCCCTGCTCAGCTTCTCTATAGTCAGTCGTTTTTTTTTCTCTCTTCTTCAAAAACCTTTCCTCACCACCACTGAACATTTATTGAATACTCTGAGATTCAGACACACGGCACCTGGACTTCCCTCAAGGACCCCAAAAGCCATCTGAGCGGATGAGGACCACTTCATGCCAGGTGCAAGGGCCCTGAGTCGTGCCACAGACAGCTATGATCTCAACATCTGGCAAGTCAGAGACAGGAGTCTTAGCAAGGCTGGCTCTTTCTCCTGCCTCTCTCAGCTTCTGCTGATCTTCCTTGACCACCATTAAGTCACAGAAGCACCGCACAGATCTCTGCCTTTATCCAAACACGCCGTTCTCCTTGTGTGTCCATTTCCACATGCAAATGTCTTCTAGCTGTAAGTTGTTGGATCAGAAGGTCTTCCCACCCTGGCATCCCTCACTAGTTGCATCTGCAGCTATAGAGACATCGGTATGGAACAGTTGGATAGGAGCTGGAATTGGAGCTGGAGAGACCCTGGGTCACTCATACAATGGCTCTTCCTTGTTCTTTCCAATTAATTTCTCCTTATGGATCTCACTAACCAGATAAAAAATTTAGTTCCCCATGAGAGGTACGACTCATTTCTGACTAGCTTTACAAGAGGCAACAGTGTGCTCCGTAAGCCACTGTGTCCATCTCTCCGTGTCTCGTTCATTCTTTCTCTCAACCTCCCTCCTCCCTTAACACTTCCAGGTGGCACTGCACTGAGTAGTGTCCCAGAATATTTCAGGGACTCTCTCAAGGAGCTGTTCAGTGAGAGAGGATGGTTTGAGCTGTTAAAGAGTGCATTGTTCAAAGGGTTCGAGCCGGAGCCCTCTGAGGTAGCGCTTTGGCAGCGAGTGCCCTCCTGGAGCGTCAGGTCAAGCAGAGTCTCCCCCAAACACATGTTCAGAACAGGAGAAGGGATACTCTGAACCTTCACACAAAATTCTAGTAATCAGTCAAGAGCTTTGAAATCCAGGAGCAGATTCCATGGAGCCAGTGCCACTCTGACAACAGGAGGCTAGTGGCAGTGTTTAGCATCCTGCCTCTATAGCCATCAGTGCTAACTTACCTCTTTGAGTTTTGTATTTTTAATTTGTATTTGTATTTAATTTGTATTAATTTGTATTAAAAAGATCAGTGCTTAAATACTATACCATCTTCACCCATCCTAAGACCATAGCTTGTGCCAGGTTGAATACAATAGCTCTCTCTCTCTCTCTCTCTCTCTCTCTCTCTCTCTCTCTCTCTCTC
>OU015745.1:143735647-143745723 GCA_907169655.1 Acomys percivali | reverse complement strand
CTCTCTCTCTCTCTCTCTCTCTCTCTCTCTCTCTCTCTCTCTCTCTCACTGTTGCAAGACCCTCATCAGACTGTTATAGTCTCATAGAAAACAGAAACATGCATAGGTGAAATTTCCTACTAATTCATGCCTATTGTGACATTGTATTTATAAACCAACCACAACAGGAGAGTCACAACAGCAATACAATATAAAAATGTATTGTGACAGCCTACAGACTGGGAAAAGATCTTCACCAACCCTACATCTGACAAAGGTCTAATATCCAAAATATATAAAGAACTCAAGAAATTAAACACCACCAAACCAAATAGCCCAATTGAGAAATGGGGCTTGGAACTAAACAGAGAATTCTCAACAGAGGAATATCAACACTTAAAGAAATGCTCAACCTCCTTAGTCATCAGGGAAATGCAAATCAAAACAACTCTGAGATTCCATCTTACACCCATCAGAATGGCTAAGATCAAAAATTCAAGCGATACCACATGCTGGAGAGGATGTGGGGAGAGAGGAACACTTCTTCATTGCTGGTGGGAATGCAAACTAGTACAGCCACTTTGGAAATCTATCTGGTGCTATCTCAGAAAACTGGGAATAGGGCTTCCTCAAGACCCAGCTATTCCACTCCTTGGAATATACCCAGAAGATGCTCCAGCACACAACAAGAAAATTTGCTCAACCATGTTCATAGCAGCCTTATTCATAATAGCCAGATCATGGAAACAGCCTAAGTGTCCCTCAGTAGAAGAATGGATAAAGAAACTGTGGTACATATACACTATGGAATACTACTCAGCTATTAAAAACAAAGAATTCCCAAAATTTGTGGATAAATGGATTGAGCTAGAAATGATCACAATGAGTGAGTTAACCCAGAAGCAGAAAGCCTCAAATGGTATATACTCACTTATATCTGCATACTAGCCCAATGGGCATGTCCCAGGAAAGCCTTCACTTACCAGGAAACTGGGACAGAGGGGAGGACTTCCTATTGGGACTCTAGATGAGAGAATCATGGGAGAATAGCAAAGTAGAAGGATCCAGAGGGTCCTAGAAACCTACAAGTAGAACATTATGATAGGCAGATTTGGGCCCAGGGGTCCCGCTCAAACTAAGGCACCAGCCAAGGACAATACAGGCGGTAAACTTTAAACCCTTACCCAGATCTAGCCAATGGTCAGAACAGTCTCCACACTTGAGTGGAGAGTGGGATATGACTTTCTCACATACTCTGGTGCCTCACATTTGACCATGTCCCCTGGAGCGGGAGACTTGGTGGCACTCAGAGGGAGGACAGCTGGTTACGGAGAAGAGACTTGATACCCTATGAGCATATACAGGGGGAGGTAATCCCCCTCAGGAACAGTCATAGGGGAGGGGAGTAGGGGGAAAATGGGAGGGAGGGAGGAATGGGAGGATACAAGGGATGGGATAACCATTGAGATGTAACAAGAATAAATTAATAAAAAATAAATACAAAATAAAAAAATGTATCAATAAGATGTAACAAAAGTTATATATGGCTGTGAGTTGTTTCTGGAACTTACTAGTCGTCTTCCCAGACCATTCTCGACCAGGAGACCTTAAAACTGCAAAAACAAAACAAAGGCAAAAACAAACAAAAAGTGGATAAGAGGGGACCTAAGTTGTGTCCTGCTAAAAAATTAATGTGTTCAAATGTTTATCCTGAACTTGAACTAAATTATAATCTAGTGATTAAGCTTTATTTTGATCTGCATAGTTTTTCTTTTGGGGGAAGAGCTTTTGAGTCCTGGTTGGTTTACAGTAGATCCTGCTGTAAAGAGGTCCCTTTCTGAGGTACCAGGACTCAGAACTCCAGCATGTGACCTGAGCTCATTTCAACACACAGCCCTGGCCAACATCTGCTGCTTTCCCGTGTGTAAAGCAGAGCACGTCCACAGTGGCTTCCATTCTGCCTCGACACTCAGCAGAACAGGAGACCCTGAGCTTGAACTTGTGAGTGATGAGGGACCTTCTCTCAGGGCAAGTTCATGGCACAGAGGGAGGGTGGGCTGCTGTAGGCCCTAGAGGTTGGACCATGTCACTCAGCCCTGTGTCCCCTGTAAGCACGTCTCACTGTGCAGATGCTTCCCTTCCAAATCATTATGACCCTTATGGACTTTTGTGTTGGGGAATCTTGCTTTAAATTCCTTCTATGCTGGAAGGTTTACTTGCCTGAAAGCCCCCTCCCCCTGCCCCTTCCCTCTTTTAATCCAGCTAGTCACCTTGCAGAAGGTTCTTCTGCATCTTTCTATCGTCACATCCACCAGTCACTCACACTAAGCTTTGATCTTTCCAAGGTCAGCGCCTGGCCGTTATGTGTCCCTGTATCCTCTGCTCTTAGGATGCAAGTATATGAGATGTTTCCCCGATATGCATTAATAAAGGAGATGAATATAGTATTATATGTAAATAGTTAAAGGCAATTCTCAGAATTCATGATGCTAATAATTTCTGTCTACTCCCACTGGGCATAAATCGTACATCTCATGTGCTGGTTAGGAAACGCACAGCAGAGCTGAGACGGAGACTAATGTTTCCTGAAATATAGTGGAGCAAAGGTTTGCCAATCATGGTTTATCTTATGTAAACTTCACCTTAACTTTGTATTTTTGCCTGATTTTATGGCTGAGAGCACAAATCTAATTTGTCCAAGTCCTTGAATCTTCTAAAAATGGAGAGACTAGGTGCAGTGGCTTTCACCTGTAACCCCAGCACTCGGGAGGCTGAGACGGGATAGGTGGTAAGTTTATGGCCAACCTGGGCAAATGAAACATTGTCTCAAAAACAAAACAAACAGAAACAGAAACAAACGAAAGTATTTGGTTTTAAACACCAACCTTTACTTTAAACTCAGTTCTAAGCGTTTACTATGTATCAGCTCAGTTAATTCTCCTCAGTGCCTTCAAGATGAGATGCATCCTTTACTTAGCTCACCGCAGGGTTAGGGTTAGGGTTAGGTTAAAATGATGGAGTGTTTGAATGTTCAGATCCGGTGAGGAGTGGATCTCAGTCCAGCAGGAATCCGGTGACTTGCCTCACAGGCTTTTACACATTAGTAATGAGGGCCACCTTTTGGAGAAATGACTCAGCTCAGATGTGTCCACCACAAGCATGAACGTCTCTCTCTGGTCCCAAACCAGCTTCTGTTCTCCCTATTTTCTTTTAGAGTGTTCCATGTATAGTCTAAAACCCAATTACAATGCTAAGACTCCTCAGGTAATACAGGGAGAGGTCATGACACTCACCTATTGTTTGCCATCACAGGACAGCAGATGAGTGCTACCACTGAAATACACAATACAGAAAACAATTAAACGCTTAAAAAGGATGGAGCAGCATGATAGATAAATTTAAAGAGGTCCATAACTCCCACGTATTATTGGCTTGGGCAGTAAGCAAGATAAATTATCTCTAAATGGAAGGAATATTAAACCATGCTGGGTGTGGTTGTGCTCACCTGCAAGCCCAGCACACAGGAGGCCAAGACAAAACACTGTCTACAATTGGAGGCCACCTTCGGGCTACATAGGGAGTTCCTTTCCAAGCCAACAAGACACTGTCAATAAAAGTAAAGAAAAAGAATAAATATGGGGCACCAGAGTTTGTGTGAAAGTCAGTCCCCACTTTCCACTCAACTGTGGAGAACATCCTGTCCATTGGCTAGATCTGGGTAGAGGTTCGAAGTTTACTGCACGTATTGTCCTTGGTTGGTGGCATAGTTTGCGCAGGACCCCTGGGCCCAGATCCGCCCCTCATAATGTTCTTCTTACAGGTTTCTAGGACCCTCTGGATCCTTCTATTTCCCCATTCTCCCATGCTTCTCTCACCTAGAGTCCCAATAAGCCCGGTGGCACTAAGAGAAAGGATAGCAGGCTACCAAGAAGAGACTTGATACCCTATGAGCATATACAGGGGGAGGAGGTCCCCTCAGTCACAGTCATAGGGGAGGGGAGTAGGGGGAAAATGGGAGGATACAAGGGATGGGATAACAATTGAGATGTAATATGAATAAATAAAGTATATATTAAAAAGACAAAACAAATTAAAATAAAATAAGAATAAGAAAGGAAGACAAAAGGAAGGGGAATGTGCGGGGATAGGAGACAGAGAGTGGGGACAGGAAGAAGGAGCATCTTTAAAGACAGCCTGCGTGAAGTACATTCATCACCCTAAGCACTTAATGACGAGTGTCACTGCCCTGCGGAGGGAATGTGAGTGCTGGGGAGGAGCCCGCAGGGCCCCAGGTGTCCTCCTGAGGCATCTCCCTGAGTCTGCCCCTGATGATGAGGCGCCCTTCAGCTCTGCCAGAGACAGGAGCATTTTCTAGTCAATCTTCCATTTCCCCCTTTTCATAGATGAGAGGAGGAAAAAGTGTGACTTTCTTCTGCACTGTCACAAATGACATTGACTTTTTTCCCCAATGGAAACTACTAGAAATAATTAATATCCAAGAATACCATCTTTATGCAGCTACTTGCTCCTGGAGAAATTCCAAGGTTAGAAAGTGTCAAAAGGAATTTGAATTGATTTTGCCACCTGGGGTCAAATTTTCTATTCTAGTCATAAGTCAATTTTCATAAAAAAAAATTTTTTTTACACTCCAGCTTGAGAATACCCTAATTTCAAGGGATTAAAAACCACAGTCACCTGTTTCAATGTTGATTTTTTTTTTTTAATGCAAGGCTTTGATATTTTGCTTTTCTTCTTATTTCCTAAAGCTCTAATAGTCTGTAGCAGCAAAGTTGATGCCAGTTCTCTCAACTCAGTTTTAAAATAGTACAAAGTGCTTTACAATAAGACCCATAATTTCTCATTTGTCATGTATCAGTAACTGACTATGTATCAGAATAATTAGAGGCTGGGAGGATGGCTTGGTGGCTAAGATCACTTGCTCCTCTTGCAGAGGACACAAGTTCAATTCCCAGCCCCTACATGGCCCCTCCTTCAGTTTCAGGGGACCTTACCTCCCTTCAGGACTCCTTGAGCACCATGCACATGCGGTGCACATATATACACATGGGCAAAATATTCATTCACATAAAATGCATGCAATTCTTAGCAATAAAAACCTAACCAAAGGGATTCATTTTAGAGAACTTAATTTCAGGGTGTTATCCTCTAACCAGGTAGGGTACCAGAAGTGGTGGCATGCTGTATTACTTACATTGGACATGTTTTAAGGGATGGAGAAATTAATGGTTGGTGGATGGATGCATGCAGGCACAGATGGGTTGAATGGACGAATGCACAGAGTATATTTACATCTGCAAATGTACAGATGGAGGCACAAACTAATAGATACGGTTAGTAGATGGAGAGATGGATAGGTGGGTAAATATGGATGGATGGATGGGTGGATGGATGGATGGATGGATGATGGATGCATGGATGGATGGATGGGTGATGGATGGATGGATGGATGGATGGATGCTCTCTGAATAGATCAATGAATGAGTGGGTGAGTGGGTAGATGTGTGGATGATGGGGAAATGCATGTGTGTGTGGCTAGAGTCACTTCCTTTTTCAATACTAGTACATTTGGATATGCTTTATTATATGCATAGTTAAGAAGCTGAGTAACAACAATTTTTAATGAACTTAGAAAATTAAAATATTTAGTAAATTTGAAATATAAAATGATAATATATAGTAAATACTATGTATTTAAACATTTGTGTAACACACTATAAAGATTATTCTGGTTATCTTTCACACGCAAGCATTTGAATAATCATAATTATTAAATCAAGGCAGAAAATGCTATGTGTTGTTTCTACAGTGGGGTGAAACAACAAATCCCCCTTTCACTCAGTTCCCCTGCTCTTTTTTTTTTTTTAAATCAACTACCAGCAGATATTTTTTCATTCAACTTATAAAGTAAACAAATTAAGTGATTTCTTTCTTTTAACACACACACGGCCAGACTTCATCTGTCTCTAGCCTGCGAGCTGCATTTTCCATGACATGCCTGAATTTCTGCTCGGATGGTAGGCATGTTTAAGAGATTAGGGGAGAACCATTTGGCCCACGCCATCTCTCTTTCTGGAGGCTGAGTGGAAAATTCTAGGCTTTAGTCTGGTAGATCCACCTGCTCTTCAATGGCCTTATGTCCAAGCAAGTTTACTGAGCCGTTGTCAGTGTACATGGCAAGTGAAACAATGGCAAGGGAAACTGAGCCATTGCCAGTGTACCTGGATTACACCCCAGTTGTAGCATAGAGATGCTTGTGGCAGGATGCTGAGGGGCTTTAGTGTGCTGAGGACAAAGAAAGGATCAAGGCATCACTAGAGGATGGACATGTTGAGCCGAGGCCTGGTTTGCCATTGGGATAAGGCCATGCAAAGGCCTGCGTAAGTGTGCCAACATGGGAGAGCAAGGACCCGTGAGCTGGGAGACATCCTAGGAGACAGGGAGGTGGAGATCAGTTGGGCAGTGTGGCTGCAGGTGCTGGCAAAGCTGAACTATGGTCTTCAGCAGGTAACAAGCCAGGTCTTTATGCATGTGGAAATGCAGAGCTCTTGCAGCTGGAGAGAACCGATCACATCTGCAGTGCAGTCTTGTGTTTTGAAGGGGTGTGGCAGAGTTAGAGAGCAACAGAAACGGGCAGACTTGGGTCCTGGTCCGAGGGAGAGAGAGAGTCACGGAGTTCAAGGCAGAAGGGCATGAGAACGGCAGAAGGGCGACAGAAAAGGGAGGCGTATGGAGGAAACAGAGATTTGAAGCCATTGCACATGCTGAGAGAAGGCGGGGCACAGAGGAAGAGAGGAAGTGCTGGCTCCTCCCATAAGATGGTGCCTGACTGAGTCTGGCTTCAGTGCTCTGACTGATTTTGAATGGCCCTCATGATCTCCAGGGAGGGAAAAAATTGTTTCTGAACAGGGAATTTCAAAGAAAAAAAAGAGATGCTGTTTTATGTTATTTGTAGTTTCCAATTAGTGAAGCAACTTTGTCCTTTCATTTAGCTCCCATTAGATCACTTACTGTAGACAACTGGTCAACTAAGAGGCCGGGAACTCTGTTCATGGCTTTTTGCAAACAGTTTTAACTTAGCCTGTTGCTCATTACGATAAGTCAGACAGAGGCGAGCCTGCTAAGGCCGTGTGTGAGTTCAGCCCAAGGATGATGACTGTGAAAAGATGGCATTGTGTGGAGAGGCTTGGGCTCTTTCTTTTTACTGGATTTGTATCTCAGCCCACCCACATTCTAGAGTATTCTGTGTAGTCTGTTCTATTGTAGCCTAGTATAATTTAGTGTGTTCTATTGTATAGTTAGGCCATTGGTGAGGCTGATACAGGGAACAGCAGAGAAGTAGGTCTGAGGAGTTTGAAATATGTCTGTTTCTCATTTCTTCTTTGGCAAAGGCAGTTCTCAGGACTAATAGAACCCTCGGAGTTAAAACATTTGTCAGTCACATACAGATTGTCCTTTAAAGAGCTGCTAGGGGGAGTAGGGAGAGAAAATGCAAAGTCTAAGTCCGCAAGCCTGCTTGATTCTTCTGACTGTTATTTACATGTAAACAATCTTCTTTTTTTTTTTTTCTCTTCCTAACAACAAGGAAGAAAGAAGGTTCCCGGGATATACATGGCCAAGATTTACCCTGGTTGGTTCTCTGATGTTTTATAATGAAAGAAAGCTTTGTTACATGAAGTATAGGCTCTTCAGAGGAACGTGAAGTCTTTAAAACTCAAAGCCCTGTCTGCAATATTCTTACAGCTTTTATATTTATATTGAAAGGCTGCACTGGAGCTTAGGAATAAATGACCATTTCTTACCTAGCAGATCAGGGCCCAGGTGAGAGCTGAGGTGAGAGAAGTGACTGACTATTGATAGAAAGAAGGCATTGGCCTCTGGACACCAGGACAGAATTCTTTTGGTTTACTAAGTCTTGGGTATTTGCTATGTGTGATATTGAAAGGCTCTGGGATGCTTGGAAGGCTGAAGATAAAGCAGATCTTAACAAATGCAAGCTAACACTACCTTAAGCATCACCATCATATGAAGACAAAGTCAATTTATGCCCATCAAGAACCGCAGTGTGTTCTGCATTAGAAGCCTGCAGACATGAGGTCAGATGTATGCTGATGCCTGTGAGCATGCTGGTTATGCATAGTCTATCTGTAAATCTGATTTATACATGGTAACCCATGCATAGCACAGTAAAATGTTAACCAGGGATTAACATTTTAAAAAGATTGCATTTTGGTAGTAATGCTCTTAAATTAATAGGCTGACTCTTGCTTTGTGTTTCTTTTCTAGCACATAATGAAATCTTTATGGTATGATTTTATTATTATTTATCATTATCATTTGCTATTATTATTATTATTGACTGTACTAGGGATTGATTTGAGGACCTTGCACACATCAGGCAAATGCTCTTCCACTGAGAGGCACCTCCAGCCTTCTTCCCCCGCACCACCCAACTTTTTATTTTGAGACAAGGTTGTCAAAACTGACCGAACTGTGTAGTTAGCCCAGGTGTGGCCTGAACTTGTGATCCTAAATAACTGGATGACAAGCCTGAGACACTAGCAAATGGATCCTTGAATGTCTCAATCAAACGTTAACCAGGACTATGGCTGTGGCTGTGCCAACATTACGAAGAGCTTTATAAAGCCAAATCAATTATCATGTGTAAAGTCACACCAAGAGTTTGCAGAAATACTGTGGTCCTGGCCAGGGAAGCTGTGAGATGCTTTGCTTTAGCTTTTGACTTTGAGTTTCAAAATGGAGCCATACCAGTTTGAGGGATGAAGATGAGGAATGACCAGCAGCCCCTGAAGTCACTGGCAGAGTGAACAATGTGTAGGATAAGGAAAAGAGAGGCGCACGCACGCTGTGTGTGTGTGTGTCAAGCCTGCACACAGGTGAGCTTCCTATTTGCTTTGCGTCTTTAGCACTAACATGGAAATTGCAACAGGAGACATTTGCGTCAGGTTTCTTCAGCATAGCTCCATTATCTTCCGTTGTGTGACTAAGCACCTTCCAACCTCACATGTTGTTAACCTAGCTCACCCTTCTGTGGGGCAGCAGTTTGAGCTGGGTCAGCTGCGTGGTTCTGCTCCCTGCAGGGCTCCAGCCGTGAGTCCTCAGGCGGCTCTGCCGTGGGGACTGCCTGGCTTTGCCTCAAGGATGTGAGAACTGAGACGTGCAGCTCAGAAGGTGTCTGTGAGTGAATGGTCTGTAACGTGTGGACCCTGTGGTGAAGGGAGAAAGCTACGGTTATTGACAAGAGCTGTGAAGATGCTTACAAAGGCCTGTACTGGACACGGAGGATACCCGGGGGCGTGGTGGGTGTGTGTGTGAAGGGAAGTGGAGCTGGACACATTTAGAAAGTGAGATCCTCACTGTGTGAGCATGAAAGATCACTATTAGGAACAGGAAGTGCTCAGGAAGTAAGGCTAGTGCTCTGTGTGCATGGAGGGTCACGGCCAGGAACAGGAAAACCAGGAAACCAAAGCACTGTGGCAAAGGTCATCAAGGCCAGACACCAGAGCCACATGCAAGGGAGGGAAAGAGGGTTGTCCTAGCAGGTACGGATGACCTGAGGGCCTCAGTACACAGGGGACAGTGACAGTGATGTCTCAGGCCTCAGGAGTATAAGCTGGAAAAGCAGCTGTGGCTCCCTCAGTGCGTTTGCCTTCCCAGCCGCTAAGATGCAGCGTAAATCGGGACTACATGTTTAGCAGAGAGACTTCATCAGCCACGCTTCTCAGTGTTGTGCAGTTTTAGTAAAATTGGTGGAAAGATATAGAAGGTCAAACCACAGGGAATGAAGCTTAGGAGACTCTGCGCTGTTCTCCTGTAAACTGACAACACATGTTAGAGCATCTTTAAAATATTTTTATTTAAATTTTACTTGTATTAATGTGCATGTGTGTGTCTATGCCATGTCTGTGTGGCCCACGGAAGCCAGAAGGACCATCAGACCCCTGGAGCTGGGGTTAGCAGGCAGCTGAGAGCCGTACCTTGTGGGCGCTGGGAGCCATACTGTGGTTAGCAGGCAGCTGAGAGCCGTACCTTGTGGGTGCTGGGAGCCACACTGTGGT
>OU015745.1:143701566-143716441 GCA_907169655.1 Acomys percivali | reverse complement strand
TGAGTGTGGCTGGTGGCTAACAGTGGTAGTTGTGAGCATGGTTGGTGGCTAACAGTGTTAGTCATGATGAGCTGTCACCAAAGATCACAAATAATGACAGGTGAACATGTCACTTGTGAGATGTGGTAATAGTGTTTTATCAAGGATACAGACAATGGCATTAAACACTCCTGGTTTCCCATCAGCCTTCAACATGTGACATATTCATGCCACTTTGAGATTCGTGTGTGTGTTTGTGTATGTATGGGTATGTGACGTATGTGCACATGTGTGGGGTTTTGTGTGTCCATGTGTGTGTGAACAGAGGCTAAGAGAGGACTGTTCACGGCTCTGCTCTATCATCCTCTGCCCTATTCTGTCCTTGATCCAAGCAGAGGCGTGCAAGCCCTGCAATCTTCCTATCCCCGCCCCTCCTCCCCACCAGTGCTGCCATTATAGGTGTGAGCAGCCATAGCTGACTTTTCGTGTGGGTGCTGGGGACCCTATGCTTGTGTGACAGCGCTTTTACCCACCAAGCCATCTCCACAGCTCCCACTTTCACATTTTTAGGGAGAGGGGTCTGTGAGAGAATAATCTGTGGTCCCCTTGCCGTAGAGGCCTTGGAGATGCTGCATTCCCCACCCCGAGAGTCAGGGAGAGTCGCAGCTTGACAGAGAGAGCAGGAGACTCGGGGAGGAATGGCTGCTGGCCTGGAGTGCTTGTGTGCTGCTGCACACTGGCTGAGGCAGTTTCTGTCTTGGCTCGCTGGGTTTGGGGGAGAACTAGTACCTGGGGACCACACCTCACCACAGCCCAGTTAGGCTAGCTGCATCTAGTCTCAGGGAAAGGTGTCAGCAAGTGCCCAGTGTCCTCCGAAGGACACTAGCCTCACCAATAAGACCCAAACCAACCATAAGGTCAGCCCAGGAGCGAGGGACCCTGAGGAGCACATAGCAGTGAAAGCTTGTTGTTAGCTAACTGTATAGAGAGGCGGGGAATGCAGGAACCGCTCACTGGGGATCCTCTGGAAGCCTCACCTCACCTCAGTGCTCTGTAAAACAGAGCACGGGTGAGGACAGTATGACTCTTTGTTCGGAGAGATGGGCATTTCTTCTCCATAGACCTGGATGTCTTCAAATGTCCTTGAGCACTTCTGGTGCCCTGGAAACATTTCTGGGCCAGATGCTGTGAGTGCCCTGTGTGGAGGCTGCACTGACTAGCCTCCTTGCAAGAAGCCCCAGAGGAGGCATTAAGAACAAAGTCTGTGTCTCTCCTGTATGCCAACCCCCTCTGCAGGCGCACAGGCACACATCTGCATGCAGGAGCCTCCAGGTCACCGGTATTTATCATGTCTGGGGGAACACTGTCATCCCATGAGGCCCATGATTAACGATAATGTGGGAACTGGAGGTAATTTGCTGACATGTTGGATCTCTGCAAGGCACCCAGGGTGGAAGCAGCATTTTTCAAACCCTGCTCCATGGGAGCCCCAGGGCCTGTGGGGACTCCAGGCAGGGGGGAGGGTGGAATTCCTGTGGCAGACACTCCAATCTGGGTTTGCTTGGCTCTGCGATTATTTGGCCTATCACTCCTGGGAAGATTCTAGATAAAGAAAATGCATGTGATCTGGAGAGAGAGAGAGGGAGGGAGAGGGAGGGAGAGAAAGAGAGAGAGAGAAAGAGAGAGAGAGAGAGAGAGAGAGAGAGAGAGAGAGAGAGAGAGAAGAAATCCCTTATTTTATCTCAAATGAAGTGTCCTCCCTCATTCAAAGGGATGTGCCGGTGGATTCTGGGAACACGTCCTAGATATACATGCATGTTCTGGGTTGTTTTGATTTGTTTGGAGCTGGAATTGAACCTAGGGCCTTATGCGTGCAAGGCAAGTCCTTACTTAGCACACCCACCATGTGAGTCCATCCTGAGGGCCATCTACATGCATTTGGGTTGCCATAGCAACAGCAATATGTGTCTGAACAGGAAGAATTCATCATCCTCACAGGGATTTAGAGGTTGGCACAGGGTTGGGTTCACTTCTTCCCAGGCTACTGATGAAGCAAAGACTCTGCCTTCTCTTATCGTGGGGGCACTCCAGGCTGGCTCCTATCTCATTCAGTTCCCTCTGGGATATGTCAGGTGTTAGCGCTGCCACTGGCCTCATAGAAGTGGGAAGGAGGCATTCTGGGTAGAGCTGGGTTCAGCTTTTTAGTACTATCCTCTCCAAAGCCACCTGGACCCCTACCAAGAACACACCTCAAGAAACAAGAACCTCACACTAGGTCACTCTTAAAGGTCCTAGCATTTCAGAATCATCAGTGAGGCTGGCAAGGACCTCGGTATAAGCCACATCCAAATCTCAGCAATGTCTGTCCTCCCTGCATCCTAACACAGTTGCTTCTTGAGTGTCTGAGTCTCTGTCCCTCTTGACGCACACACCAAGCACACTGGATTAGGACTCACTCTCATGACCTCAGTCAACCTTGATCACGTTTTTTTGTTTTTTGGTTTTTTTTTTTAGGAGACCTAAGGGCTTTGAGAGCTCAGTGTGTGAAGTTCGGAGGGCATGACCCAACACGTAACATAAAAAAAACCTGACGCACACATTCTTAGCCACATAGACCTGTAGGGTCACCTCACAGATGTTCTTCCTGACCTCAGGGTCAGCACTTGTAGTCAATGAAGCTGACACGGATGCTTTGGCTAAGGAGTCACAGTACCCACTCCAGAACGGCAGGAAGCCTGGCTGCCCATGCGCTGGCCCTCACGGTAAGATGTAGATTCTCATGCCGCCTCCTGTTCCTGCCAATCCTCTAAGTTTCTTTAAGGATTCCAACATCTGGTCCAAGGAAAATGGCCACTCTCCCATGCCACGCAGGTCACCTGCTTCTCTATTTCAGTCTGGCTGCCAGATCCACACCCGAGATGTATCTGGCAGGTAAAGCAGGCTGCTATGCTGGTTTTTAGCCTCTGCCAGTTTGATGAGCTATACCTTTGTCCTTCTAGAACCACCAGTATTATTTCTGCTTAAATAAACCAGTGCTCCCTATGGACATCTTATTTTCTGTGGAAACAGCCTCAACACCTGCTGGGAAGACTGACCCATGTGACTTCAGCAGCAAACACATGAAGTGTAAGTGCATGGCCACAGCCAGGCCAATCAGTGTGTGGACTTTTGCACACTCTCCTCACGTCTCTCCCATGGTCACATGCATCAGCTGCCCCCGGGTTCTATACCAAGATCCACATTGAGAGAGTCAAATACACTAATATTTTAAATGATCTACCCCAACACACACACATACAAAAGTACACGCACATGCACACAGACACACATGTATGCACATACCACACAGACATACACACACACACATGCACAGACATATACATACATACACAGATACACACATGCATGCACATACACCCAGACACACATGCACACACACACATGTATGCACACACACATAGACACACTTACGTACAAAGAGACAGACAGACAGACAAAAAACATATGCATACTGAGACATATACACAGACACTGATACACACACACCAACCAGAGATACACAATCTCTCTCTTCCTATCTCTCTCACACACACAAACACAAAAACCAAGGGTCCACACACCTTATTTTTAACTTCCTGCCAGATCCCTTCGATCTTTTCAAACCTCTGAGTCCTCAGGATGATCTTGCTGTTAAAAGTCAAAGGTAAATGATTTCAAAATGATTCCACCTTGTTTTTGTTTAGGTAAGAATGTGTCTAATACAATCAAGTGTGTGAGTCTCCTGGTAAATACAAAAACTTGTGCAAATTTAGGCTCTGGCCTGAGCAGAATGCTCGGCTCACATACCTGTGGCCCTAGTTTCATCACCAGCTTCATCATCATCATCATCATAATTACAATGATAAAATAAACATGATTACTTCCTCAAAATTTTCTTTAGTTTGAAGAAATTATTTCCTTTAGAATTGCTTTAAATATTTCTCAGTGAATTTAAAATATCATTGAATGTGGGAGAAAAAAACCTTTCTCACCCATCTTCTCTGGAACATATGTTTTGAAATGTGATGTAATCCTGCCTTCTAAATTTGGGCATGGAAGGACACAGTGTCCACATTCCCTGTGTGTGCACAAACACAAGCTCTTTTCCTCAACACGTGCGCATGACATAATGGGACCAAAAACAGCCACAAAGAGACAGATGATCACCACCCCATAATTTAAGATCCGCCCTCCTCTCAGCAGAGCCCCACTGGGGAAAGTGCAGCAGGCTCCCCTTTATCCAAGATAGCAGCTTCATCCTGTCTGGAGCTCTGTGGATCTTGTGTTGGCTCAGACCCTCTTAGCCACTAGATCTGGGTGGGATGTGGCCATTTCAACCATCAATAAAGCAAGGGAAAATAGTGTTAGGCTGGCCCAAGATGGAGTCCCCTAAGACACCAAGATGAATGACCTGTGTGGAAAATGGAAACAGAATGTTTTGCAGTTCTCAGAAGTCACCTGCCCCGTGTCTCACAACGTCCTGCTACCATAATGGCCGGAAGTCCCCTGATGTAAAATTTTGCTTACAGCAGTTCCTTTACCCATCGCGCTGTCTCGCCGCTCTCCCACCCAGCTAAAACCACTCTCTAACAAGCCTAAGCACTTTTTTTTTTTGGTAGGTCTGATCTCTCCTCTCCCGGAGAGATCCCCTCAGTTCATGGTCTGCTTAAAGCTTTGTCTTTTGGCTTCAGTGTGGTTCTGGTGGTCTCATTATGTCCTCAAGCCTCACAGATAGAACCCAGCAAATCAGGCAGCTGTGGAATACCAAACTATTAAAGTCCCATGAAGCATGTGGCAGAGGATTAGAAAACAATCCACCACATGTATCGTGGGTTAGCGTCACTTTTCGTGGGGCCAAGAGCCCTTCCATTTCAGATTTCAGATGAGAAATGACGTTGCCTTAAAGACCTGAACTTTACTGAGTCCTCTGTCCCTGCCCGCTGGGAAGAAAGTGGCCTTTCATTTCAGATATGAGAGTCATCTTCTGCCATGGGAACCTGCTTCCTTTATACACACGAGGTAAGACCTTCACACAGAGAGTTTACATGGATGGGAGTGTTGGCCACTCAGAGTTCATGTCCGTTATCTGAACCTTCCCACTCAGGAGTCTATATCATCTCGGTCTTACCTTCGTAATGAAAGGCAGATGTATCAAATAAGCCTTCACCATCATTAGATTAACTAAGATAATTCATGGTGACTTTTCACAGAACACGGGCCATCTCAAAATGACGGAGTTAAGACTACATACTTCTGTTAACCTTAATAATGTGTGCATGTTTGTTTGTGTGTGTGTGTGTGTGTGTGTGTGTGTGTGTGTGATATATTGCATGTGCATATATGTGGAGATCAGAGGTAAACATCAGATGTCTTCCTATATTGCCCTCCAGCATACTTTTTAAGACAGGGTCTCTCGCTGAAAGTGAAACTCACTGATTGACTGGCCTATCTGCCCAGCAAGCTCCCAAGATTCCCCTGTCTCTGTCTAACCCCCAGCACTAGGTTACAGGAACAGCGACTGTGCCTGGCTTTGCTGTGGGAGCTGAGGATCCAAACTTTGGCTCTTGTGTGCAGCAAGCACTTTACCCATGGGGCCATATCCCCTGCCCAGCAACATTAAATTTATGGCATCCCACCAAGCAGCAGCAACAATTGATCTTGGCGTTGTACTCAAGATGCAGTTGGGCTGGACCTGTTGGTGGATGGACAACTTGGCACTCTCTATTTGCCTGTGGATATGGTGACTTGCTAAGTAAAGCAGGTGGTGCCCAATGCAAGTGGTGCCCAACGCAGGAGGCACCCAATGCAGGTGGCACCCAATGCAGGTGGTGCCCAATGCAAGTGGTGTCCAATGCAGGAGGCGCCCAATGCAGGTGGTGCCCAATGCAGGTGGTGCCCAATGCAAGTGGTGTCCAATGCAGGAGGCGCCCAATGCAGGTGGCTTCAACATGATTCTCTGTGGCTACTGTGTCTTAAGGGCAGACATCTAAGGGTTCCACAACCTCAGGTGTTCTGTCCTGATTTCTTCCTATGAGACAAACTTGGACTTGACAATAATTCTTGGTTCTTATTACACTTACTGCCCTCTTACCCCCCCGCAGCCCCCCCCTCCCCGCTCAGGTTGGAAAGCTTTCCGTACTGAGTGAGAATCTTTTTATTCTCCATCCAAACCTGAAATACAATAAAACATACTCATTTAATTATTTTATATTGATTATAACATGTATGCCAATCACCTTGTTGTGGATTTTTCAGGTGAAAAAAAAAAAAGAATAAGATAGAAAGAGAATGTGCTGTAAAATATTCAGGGGCTGGAGAGATGGCTCAGTAGTTAAGAGCACCCTCTGCCCTTTCAAAGGACCCGAGTTTGATGTCCAGCGTCCATGTGGTGGGCCCCCAGCTGTCTGCAACTCCAACTCTAGGGGATCCGACACTCTCTTTTGGCCTCTGCTGGCTCACGGCATTAACACGGTACACAGACATACATGCAGGCAAACCACCAGCACACATAAAACAGGATTCAGAAAACAGAAATGAGCATTTAAAAAGCGGGGGGCCACTGCAGTTCCATACCCAGGGAATGAAAATTTTAAACATGTTGGAAGAGATTTGGTCAGCTATTTTCCTATATGCAGAAAATTACGTTTTTTTTCCCCCCTAAAAATGCTTTCCCCACAGAATCCATCAGAGAACCTTTGTGTGGAGTATTTGTACTTGAATTTCATGGAGAGCTGTCTGTGAGTCGTTTTTAATGAAGGGAAGGTTTATCTTGGCTCATCAGATGATGGAATACAGTTCATTGTGCAGGGGAGAGGAAGGCCTGGTGTCGGGAGCCTGAGGCCGCTGGTCACACTGGGTTGTGGGGTGCGGGGAGGAGAGATGAGTGATGGCGCTCACCCCACTTGTTCTGCCTTTCAGTCATTGTTAGGACACAAGGCATAAATAACTTACAACGACATTGAGAATGCATTTATTCCCTACCTCCCTTTCTATACGAATTTACTGTCACCCATTGTACGATTTCTTTGGGCATCTGCTTTGATTTTTCTAAAACATACTCTTGTTAAATGGCTTCACATTTCAAGGCCCCTTAGCCTGTACCCCCATCCTTACTGTATTTTAAAATTTTTAGTCCACTCTATTCTAACCATGTAAATACTGTTGACTCCAGTCACCTGTGTTCCTTAGCTGTATTCCCCTTTCTATTTTGGACATCTATGGCACCCATACTCCAAATCACAGGAAATGTTCTGTGAGAGGATTCTAATTGATTTCCAGGAAGGGGGCATCCCAGAGTGAGTGTGTGGGCCCAAGCCTGCAGCCCAGGCTTCTGCCACCCTGAGAACGTCCCTGACCAGCCCCCTGGGTAGGAGCCCCACTTTCCTAAAACTGCCTCTTTCTCTTTTCCTTTTCTGTCTCCTGCTATCAGGGTTTAAATTTCCATATTGTTGTTTAGAAAAAGACTGCTTAAGACATAGCTATGAGAATTTTTATTTCTAAATATAAATTCTGAAAAAATTTTCCTCTCTGAAATAAAAAATAATGCTTTTACATCTATCATTTATCTATCTATCTGTCTGTCTATCAATATCTATCTGTCCATCTGTCTGTCTATCATCTACCTATCATCTATCTATCTATCTATCTATCTATCTATCTATCCATCCATCCATCCATCCATCATCTATCTACTATCTACCTGAGGCAAGATCTCATGCTGCCTAGGCTGACCTTGAACTTATTATGTTGAAGAGGATGGACTTGAACATCTGACCTTCCTGTCTTCACTTCTCCACTGCTGGGGTCACAGATGCACACTGCTGTCCCCAGGCTTCTACTCCTAGACCCCAGCCTTCTGCCGTGTGTGTTGGTTCTGAGGACTAATGCTCACAGAGGTCCCCATGTTTACATGGCAAGCACTTTACTCACTGAGCCTTCTCTCAGACAAAATAAACCCCTTAAGTTCCTTTTCTTGTTTCTGCACGCATGTGAGTAAACTTGTGTGGGGCAAGTGTACATGCCCCTGTGTGTGCTTAAGCACATGGAAGCCCAAGGCCGATATTGGGTACCTCCCTCAATTGCTCTTCAGCTTCTGTACTGAGACTGAACACAAAGCTCACATTTTGGCTGGTCTGTGTAGCAGCCTGGTGTGGCATTGCCTTGTCTCTACCTTCTGTGAGCTAGGATTAGAGTCATGCTGCCATATGTACATGGCTTTTTCTTGGGACCCTGGGATCTAAATTCCAATCCTTATGCTTTGTGGGGCAAGCGTCTTACCCCTGTGCCACCTCTTAGCTTCCAAATCAACGGTCTGACTCCTGAGATGCTAAGCGAGGGGTGGACATGGGAGTGTGGAGGCAGGAGATGAGGACCTGGCTTCCAGTCCTCACCTCCCTGTGAAACTTACACATGTCTGGTACCTCCGACTCCTGGATTGCTCCAGGGCTCTATGAGCCAAACCAAAGCAGCTCTCTGCAGTCATTCCTGCTAGTTCCTGGCTTCAGAGTAGAGGTTGGTGGTCACAGCACCTCACAGTCACCCAGAGTCGTTGAGTCTCCAGTGGTACCGCCCTCCTGTTTCAAGACTTTGGGATCACTGGTGAGCTGGTTTGTCATGGCTGAGCCTGGGGTCCCCTCATCCCTCGTTCTCACTGGTTTGAACACTGCCGACAAGCCCAACAGCTGCTTTTTCTCTTTAATCAGCTCCTCAACAGGCCACTGCTTGTTAAAACCACATTTTTTGCAGTATTGCAAAATTAACAAATCCCTCTTCCAAACACACAAGACCATCAGATTTAATTTCTAGTATGTAAAAAAAAAAAATGCCGATTCTTTGCTTCATCTCCCAACATTAAGCTTTATCTCTTTTAAAACTCATTTTCAATTTGATAAAATATAAATAAATAAAGTCCATGCTATCACTCATGCTTCTTAATATCCACTTGCAGCAAAGTGCATACTTCTGAAAATAAAGCACCTGCTCTTTCATATAGTTATTTGATGGTATACAAAGATACATCCAAGAGTGAGTAGTAAGTTTTAATCAGTGTCTGAATGAAGATCAATTAAACTGTAGTCATTAATTTAGGGATTAAATAGTTGTGTGTATGAGTGTGCTGGACATGTGTAAGAAGCTTTGCCTAGGATGAAGAGAGATAAATCAAACAGTTTTATAAAAACCATGTGTCTTAGGGAGGGAAGCACCTCACATTCTAATTAGCTTGCTAAACCTCCTCTGAGTGTCATTTTTCTTGGCTGTTTCAATACAGATTAGGAGTTAAAGATAAATGTGGGAGCCCTCTGGTGGCCAAAACAAATGGCTTTAGATGTGAACTAGATACTTCTTCATTGGCTTAAATTCTCGGTTCTCAAGATCCAGTCATTTTAAGGTTATTGAAAATATAAACTTGAAAACCAGGAGATTGCTTCAGGTGTGACGCAGGGTAGGGAGCTTGCCTACCGTGCAGGAGGGTGGGGAGACGGGTCCCGCTCCTGCAGGAGATGCACAGGGATAAAGATAGAGCAGAGATTGAGAGAGTGTTCAACCAATGCCTGGCCCAACCCAGGACCCACCCCATGGAAGAGAGCCAACCCCTGACACTAGTAATGATACTCTGCTGTGCTTGCAGACAGGAGCCTATCAGAGTGGTCCTCTGAGAGGCTATACCCAGCAGTGGTTGGAAACAGACACTGAGACTCACAGCCAAACATTGGGCGAAGCATAGAAAGCCTAGTGGAAAAGTGGAGGGAAGGATAAAAGGACTTAGAGGCGACAAGAGCTCCACAGAGCCAGTTGCCCAGAGAGGTTCGTGGAGTCTGAAGCACCAACCGAGGACCATGCATGGACTGGACCAAGGTCCTCTCCATAGATGTAGGTGATGGGCAGCTCAGGCTTCATGTGGGTCCACTAATGCAGGCAGTGGGGGCTGTCTCTGACATGGACTCTGTTGCCTGCTTTTTGATCACTTCCCTCTGATGGGACTGCCTTGCCAGGCCGCAGGGGAAGAGGACAAACTCAATCCTTATGTGACTTGATGAGCTGGGACGGGTGGGTAGGGGGACTCCCCTTTTCTGAGGAATAGGGAAGGGGGGAGCGGGAGCAAGAGGAAGGTAAGGTGAGACTGAGAGGAGAGGATGGAGGGGGCTATGACTGGGATGTAAAGTGAATAAATAATAAATAAAAAATAAATAAATGGATTTTTTTAAAAAGACAACAAAACGAATGACCAGAGCCATCTAAGCAGCAGAGACTTCACAATGCAGCTGCAACAGGGAAATGTCTGTGCTCTTGGAGGGCCCAGTCAAGCCTCTGCAAGTGCATCAGGTCACCAGTGGTACAGGGGCACGCTGGGTCCTACAGCAGCAAGGCATCCTTGGAGGACATGGTTTACATGACATCCCAGAGTCCCTGGGCGAAGTGGACACATGCAGAGTAGTGTGCCGACTGCCTGCAGGGTCAGAAAGCCATCTTTGTAAGGATAACACTCCGTGCATGGTCAGGGGAGGAAAAGGTTTTATGTCTGGAAAGAAGGAATTAGCACTAAAAAAAATAATAATAATTTAGACATGGAGATCGGCTGCTTAGAGGTGGTGGTTTCCCATCACTGGAGCAAAGGACAGATCCCCTGGCTCAGAAGCACTGGAGGCGGAACTCCCGCACCAAGTTCACCTAGATAGCAAGGACTCCTCCATTTCTCCCACCTGGGGCTGAGGAGGATGTGACCAGCAGTCACACGGGGAGCTGATGGTGTTGGAGACTCATTAAGTCCAAGTGTCTGGAGGAGAAAAGGTGACAGGGGCACAAGAAGACTCGGGTTTGGACTTGGGTCGAGGTAATCGACCTCCAGCTGCAGGGAGGCAGAGTACCATGTGTCACGGCTGAGAGCATGAAGGCTCAGCTTACTTCTGCTCAACACTGAGCTGTGTGGGGATTCACACGGGCCTGTGGGAGGCTGCTGTTGCCTCCGCTTTGCAGGCCCTGTGACCGCGTCTGCACATCTCGCTCTTTGAGCTTCTGCAGGCATGATCCTGTCGCACAGAGCAGCAAGGTTTGATCTTCTGTCCCTGCATGTTAAAAAAGCAAACAGACCTTAGCTGCTAACAATCCCACTGAAAATACTTTTAGCAAAAAGTGTTTATGACCTGTTAACATTGTCTGGGTCACCAGCTGGCTGCAGTGGCATTTGAAGAAGGCACGTGGTTTTATTCTGGGCTCTAGGAGCTCATCTTCAGTGGAACTTCCGCCTGTGTCCTGTTAGCAAACGTGTGTGTCCCATGCTCATGTGGCTCTTACACACTCCTCGTGTGCAGTCCTTTGTTTCTTACTGGGAATGAAATCCAAATCCAGATTCCAGAGTTTGCCTGCCCCTGTGCAGCCTCGTCCCACCTTCAACTGCTGCTGTCGCCTCACAGAATTATCTGTTTGGAACAGCTTTTCCCATCGGTGCTCATGCATGTTTCATTTTTGCAATTTTGTTGTATGCAAATAGTGATAATTACCCTCTCTTTTTAAAATATGCATGCTTCTAATTTTCTCTTATCAAGCTGGCTGCTGGAGCATTCCATCCTCTCTCTCTCTCTCTCTCTCTCTCTCTCTCTCTCTCTCTCTCTCTCTCTCTCTCTCTCTCTCCCTCCCTCCCTCCCTCCCTCCCTCCCTCCCTCCCTCCTACTTTCTCATCTTGTGTGTTTGACTTTCTTTGCATGGTTAACTGGGGATGTTTCTGTTTTGTCAATTGTCCTAGAACTTGAGACTTGTTCATAGGTTCTCACGTTAAGATAAGCTATTTCACACGAGCTCTTGACTTGTGTTTTACTGCTGTTCTGTGGCTTCCAGTGTCCTTGATGACACTGAGGACCACCCATAAGTGACCTGGTTCTCAAGAGCTTTCTGCTATTTGCTCCTCTTGCGTTGAGGTGTAGATTTTCTCCACATTTCCTCTCCAGCTTCAGTCAGTTGCTTCCATCATTCCTTTTCGCTCATGTTATTTGTACAATGTACAGGATGCTGGGACTTCTTCCAAGCGTGGCGGTTGCAGCATCACAGGGGTTCTGATATGAGCTGTGCTTATGAACAATTTTCCAGATTTGGCTTCCTTTGAGAACTCCAGGTGGAAAAGCCCCGTGGTGTTAGTTTCATCACACAGAATATACTCTGCTCTCCATTGCTTCCACTTGCAAAAGTTTAATGAACTCTTCTGACATGGTATCTTCAAGATTGACACTTTTCCTTCGGTAGTGAAAAGGAAAGTGAGAGATCTATCTTCCGGTTGAGAGTTAGGCAGTTACAGGTAGGTCTGCCCATGGTGTTGTAGAGTTAGGCAGTTACAGGGAGGTCTGGCCACGGTGCTGTAGAGTTAGGCAGTGACAGGGAGGTCTGCCCATGGTGCTGTAGAGTTAGGCAGTGACAGGGAGGTCTGCCCACGGTGCTGTAGAGTTAGGCACGTTACAGGTAGGTCTGCCCACGGTGCTGTAGAGTTAGGCAGTTACAGGGAGGTCTGCCCACGGTGCTGTTTATGCCTTTGTTGTTGCTGCTGTGATGTGCTCAGTCTGCTCCTTCCACGCCACCAGACCTCAGCTTTTCCTTTATCTTTTACATTTTACTTTACTTACTTTGATTTTCCTGAGGGGCAGGAGGGACAGGCACATCTTTTCTGTCTCTCTGGCAGATCCAGCCACACTGTCCTTTGTCATATGGATGCTATTGACCCTGTTTTGAGCTTGTCTGCTAACCAGGGGCATGCCTACAGCTACCTATTCACACCGACTTCTTTTGCCTTCGCACATCCCGAATGCTGGAGTGCTTAAGCGGTTTTCACATGACAAAATAGTGCAAAAATCAGCTCTCCAACCCAGGAGTAGACTTTTTTGATTTGCAGTGTGCCACGCCCAATTGTGACTGAGACGTTCTGCCTGCTGTCTCTCCCTTTTGGTTGTGCTGCCGAGTGTGGGCCATGTGGGCTGGCTTGGTAGTTTAATGGCTAGTTCTAATGCAAAGCTGTGCTTGCCCTTCGTCTCCAGGGCATCAGTCCTGGTCAGGGATGGTGGGCGTGTGCGCCGCCCAACTTTACTTGGGGATAGTTTTACTGGTTCCCATCCCACTTATATCTGTCGTTTGATGGTTCTAGTTCATTAAAGGATTAAAGACATTCATCACCTTGTTACAAACATCCATGTCCCTTCTCTTAACTTTTACAATTTTTGAGACCGTCACCCTTGGGTACAGTGTTTACATCATTTCAACTCCTCCCTCTCCCTCCTCCAACTCCTCCATGCCCCTCACAATTCCTTCTTACTCTTTTTTCTTAAACTGTTATGATTATATAGTTATGTTTACATCCAATCCCAAGTGGCCAGCCCTAAATAACACACACGCTAATGTGTGATGCATCATATATCATGTGTATATTTGTGAGGCAGATAGTAGCTGCTGAGTCCGCTTAGTGTCGCTCATATGCACAAGTGTTTAGGGCTGACCATTTGGAGTTGGGTAAAGCAGCAGAGAGTTCATCCCTGGAGAAGACCAGTTCTCTTCCTCACAGCAGCCGCTGTTTGGCTGTGTCTCCCTTCACCTTTGCATATAGCATTTTAGCTGCTGTAACACATAACATTTTTGTTGTTATTGTTGTTGTTCATAGTTCAAACACCATAGTTAAACAGTAAATGGGGATAGCTGGTTGTTTTACTGTGTGTTCCATAATTCATTTTTATTATGAATATTTAAAAGATGTAAAATGAAAACAAGTGAGCATCCGTTCATTAATTGCTGCTTACGCTCTGCAGTCGATATTTACTGTTTGCTTTATCTATCAGGTACCCATTTATTGATCCTCTACTCATTGATTTATCTTATGCCTTGATATATTTTGAAATAATTTGCAGATATCACCCATCTTTATCCTGAAAATTGGCATGCCTACCCCCAAATAGAGTTTAATATAAGTTGTCAGGCAGGAGCTATGGCTTGGCAGTTAAGAGCACTGGCTGCTCTTGTAGAGCATCCAAGTTTGATTACCAGAGCCCACATGACAGCTCACACGTGTCTGTAGCTCCATCTCTACAGCGTTTAACTCCATCTTCTGGACTCCATGGGGACCAGGTATGCATGTGACGCACATACATACAGACAGACAAAACACTCAGACACATAAAATACTATATATGGCTCTAATTTTCCTACTAGTTTTCCCCATAATTTTCAGCTAGACATCACAGTGGACATTAGTGCTCCTATCTGAATACACAGTATGTAGTCTTATAACTGAGTCAGGATTGGGCTGTGTAAAACATGTTCCTGGGGATATTTTACAGGTCTTGTGCTGTCTTCAAAGTTGAAGGTTATTGTGAGAAAATATGGGGTCCATATAATCTTGATACCTGTGTAATTTTGATTGACTTTCTCTTGGGGATTTTTTTTCTTGGTTCTTCTAATCATAAAATATTTTTATATCTTCCAAAGTCCTCAAAATTAAGTCTTCTTATAGAGAGAAGCTCTTGCTTACAGGCAGGCCAGCTGTCTCAGCAGGTAACACATTTGCCAAATAAACCTGTTGACCTCACTTTAACCTCTGGAACCCATGAGACGATGGAAGGACAGAATCAACCCTGCACAGCTGTCCTCTGACCTCCATGTGACACTGGGACATGCACACACATACCCATCTCCACCATAATAAACAGTTTCTGCTTCCATACGAATTTTACTACTGGAGCTGTTTCAGCTGCATGTTCGTCTTTTTGTGTGTGATGAAATATGAAGGTGATGTCGTGTACTTTGAACGCTAGTGTGTGTGTGTTGTTGGTAAAACAACAGTGTACTGCTTCCTAGTTTCCCTTCAAGCTTCTGTGTTTCAGGCTTTCAA
>OU015745.1:143682001-143701556 GCA_907169655.1 Acomys percivali | reverse complement strand
TGTGTGTGTGTGTGTGTGTGTGTGTGTGTGTGTGTGTGTGTGTGTGTTTCGAGTCATGGTTTCTCTGTGTAGCCTTGACTGTCCTGGACTCACTATGTAGATCGGGCTGGCCTTGAGCTCACAGCGATCCACCTGCCTCTGCCTCCCGAGTGCTGGGATTAAAGGCATGGGTGTACCACCACCGCCCAGCTTTTGACTTGTCTTTTAAAATATCTATTTTTTATCCATCCATCCATCATCTATCTGTCTATCATCCATCTACGTATCATCTGTCCATTTATCTATCTAATAATCATCTATTTATCTATCATCTATCTATTCATCTATCATCTACCTATTTATCTGCCTATCATCTATCCACCTATCATCTTTATCATCTATTTATATGCCATCTGTCTATTGATCTACCATCTCTTGCTCCCTGACACCTATATCATCTGCCTGCTATCTATCAATTTACCACTTACATTCCTGGTTTTGTTGTTAACTTTCTGCTCCAGGTTTTTTCTATCCACTACAATGTCTTCCTTGTCCTTTGGCCTGTTTTCCCTCTTCTTGTCTTTCCTTGCCCATTCGAGACTTCAGCCTTGATTCACTATTTGTTCCTTATTCATTTGTCAGAGTTTTATGGCATAGCATAGGCTAGCCTTGAACTCACTATGTAGCCCGGGCTGGCCTTGACCTCCAGCCATCCTCCTGCTCAGGATCCTGAGTGCTAGATCACAGGTGTGTGCACACAACACCAGCCCCATGGCATCACTGCCCTTGAGGTCATGCACATGTCCTTTGGCTCACAGGGCAGGAGGCTCCATTGCTGGCATCTCCCTATCTCAGCTCTTCATGAGGATGGCATGCACTCTGATCTCTGGAGTAGACCAGAGAAAATAGGAACTCAACCTTACTTATCATGAGTTGACTCTGCCATGGTGATAGGCTGTCTATGGCTCATAAAGTCTTACTGTTTTTTTTTAAGTCTTACTGGTTTGATCTATGATCATACTTATTATATGACGTTCTTGCTCCAAACTGGGTAGGAACTTGATGGCAATTTATGAACACTGATCTTTCTCTGGAAGCCTGTGGGGAGTAAAGTTGCCAATAGCTCTCCAGCCAAGACCTTTCCCTAGTCCATTTACAGTAATAATGCTCTATGGGCAACCGTGGCTAACCTAAAGACAACTTTAATTTTTCTTCTGCCCTGTTAGTGAACAATCTCATGTTTGACCGTTTCTCAGGAGGACAAGTGTGGCTTGCTCGACACATAGTGAGTACTTTCAGATGCTAAGTGGTTCTTGATCTAAGGTTATCTGTCCCTAAATGCTTCTTTTTGGAGTGTGGTGTGGTCTTGAAGAACCAGCTGTTGTGTGCTTGAAGTTATTATTTTAGATGGTATTTATCTGTCATTTTCTGACAGATATCTGACATATTATCATGTCACTGGCATTCACATCAAGCAAAGCTCAGGTGGACAGCAAAGATCTCATCACAAAGTGCTGGTCTAAGCTGTGACCATTGGCTCCAGTGTCCTAGGTTTTACTGCAAGTTGGCACAACCAAGAGTCACCTGAGAAGAGAGATTCTCAGTTGAGGGATAGGCCAGATCAGATTGGCCTGTGGCTGTGTGTGTGTGTGTGTGTGTGTGTGTGTGTGTGTGTGTGTGTGTGTTTATGTTGGGTGGAGGAGGAGGGTTGTCATGATTGTTGATAAGGGCAGGTGGTCCTGGGCTGTAGAAGACAGCAGGTTGAATGAGCTCTAGGAGCAAGCAGTAAAAAGCGATCCTTCATGACCTCTGCTCCAGTGCCTGCCTTGAGTTCCAGCCTAACTCCTCTCAATGGTGAACTGTGACCTATAAGTGTAAAGTGCAATACCCTCCCCGCCATGATGCTTTGGGTAAGAGCATTTTATCACAGCCACAGACCGAAACAAGAGCACCAAGCACAGCAGCAAACGGCTGAAGGCAGCGGGAATATTCTGATAGGGTTTTGAAAATGCAAAAAACCCTTCATTTTGTTACTGTTAGAACTTTGTTCATGGGAGAGATGAAGTCATTTGCCAGTCAGAATACAAACTCCACCAGCACTGCGCACATCAGCTTGTCAGAGAGTGGCCTAGTCCAGAGTAACATGCTGGGACTCTTGTCACCCTGAGACGATGTGGCAGGATTGTGAGGGATGCTTTTCGGGGGAGTTCCTCTCCTCTTCTCGGGGAAAGCTTGCCACTTGAAGGAGAGGGAGGCTGTTTATCATCTGAGAGTCCCTGAGCTTAGAAACCAGGTCCGTAGCTGACACCCTGAGTTTCATCTTACACAGCGATAATATGGGTTTGATGGTGCCTGTGTATGTAGGACTGTGTACATGAACACATGAATGCACAGGAGCGTGTGTGCACACACCATAGAGCTCTTAATATTCAGAAGCTGGTGAGAAAGCCATGTCTCTCTAACACAGAAAATATTACAAATATCAGAAATTTATTTCCAATCTCATTTTGAATTTAATATGGAATTATCTGATTATATCCAATTCAACTGAAACACAAGCTACTAATTTCAGCCCAACCCAGGATTTCGTGGACTTCCCTCATTTTTCCTGTATCGAGTATAACATTTGGCACAGATCCTAGCTCAGACATTCTTCGCAGCTGGGTTGCTCGGTGCCAGCTCTGATGGAGAACTGTTTGTCTCATGCATCAAAAGGGAGAAACAGTCAGACAATCCTAGTATTTCTTCCCTTTTTTTTCACCAGTGGAGGTTTCCACAGACCAAGGCCTTAAGCAAAGTGCCTCAGGTTGCCAGCCAGAGCACAAACACCATACAGAATACGTGAATAAAACCTGGAACTTTCTATTGGCAGCCAGCTTGTGTAGTTCATGCTTTGCATAAAATTAAGTTTGTTAAAAGGAAAAGTATAGTTCTCTTATTCATTGTGTGATATGTATGTGTGTGTGTGATCACATGTTTGTGCACATGCGGGCAGTACATGTGCCTGTGAATGTACATGTTCATGAGTGTGGTGGCTGCACCTGATCTCAGGTCTCTGTATCTCTGTGTGTTAGTTTTGGGGTCAGAGCCTCTCGCTGAACCTGTGGCACACTGACTCTGCTGGTCTGACTGGCGGGAGGACTCCAGGGACCCACCGTGTTTGCCCCAAGTGTGACAGTCACAAACTACTGTCCCTAATTTCTCATGGGTCCTAGGGACCAAAATCAGGTCCTCATGGTGACATGGCAGGCATTTTATGAGCAGAGCCATTTCACCAGCTCCTTTTTTTTTTCAAATATAAAAAGTTCACAACATGAAATAAAAGCTGAATGTGGTATCCATCACCACCACCACCACCATCATCATTATTTAAAATTCCACTTCAATAAATAGCTTAAACCCTTTCCTGTTCCTACACGAATTTCTCACAGCGGAACTTGGGAAAGGTAACAATTCCTCAGAAATTAACTTCGAATATTGAACATTTATTTCACAAGTTGGACTGATGCATTCCCTGGGTGTCTCCCCAGCGACTCCTTCCCCTTCGGTGCCAGTTGCTTTACTGTTGCTGTGATGACATGACATGCCATGACTAAGACAACTTAAGGAAGAGAGAGTTTATTCCTGTCCATGGTTCCGGAGGATGGAGTCATCTGGATCCATCCTGGCCCCATTGACTTCTGGGAGCCTGAGAACCTCCAGGAACATGTGGGTCCCACAAGGACTTCAGGGAATGTTGGTGTCATTTCTCTGTGACTGTCAAATAGGCTTCAAATGGAATTTGAAGCTAACTGATGTTCCTATTTAAACTTTACTTCATAGTTAGTGGGGCTTTACTGAGATGGTGACATGCTGCCTCTGTTGGTTTTTTTTGTTGTTGTTGTTTGTTTGTTTGCTTGTTACACTAGTGAGATGATCTTGACCCAGCATGCCAGAGATGGTTAGAGGGAAGTTTTATGTTGTTTTTTAAACAATTTACTTATTTTTCTTTATGAGTGTTTTACATTTGTGTGCATATATGCATCACACGCATGCAGTGCCCTCACAGGCCAGAACGCAGTCAGACCCCTTGGAACAGAGTTACAGGATGTTGTGAGTTGCTGTGTGGATGCTGGAAACTGAACCAGGATCATATGGAAGAGAAGCCAGTGCTTTTAACTGCTGAGCCATCTCTCCAGTCCCAGTATTGTGGGAGTTACTCTTTAAAAATGGTGGTGACATAGCTCAGTCAGCAGAGCTCTTGGTGCACATGTGTGAGGACCTGAGGTCAGTAGCCAAACCTGTATGCAAAAGGCCAAGTAGGGTGGACAAGGCAGATTCCTAGCCCCGGGGATGTGGAGACAGGCAAATCCATGAGCCTGCTGTTGAGCCAGCCTCACCTACTTGGTGATCTCCAAACCAGTGAGAGACCTTGTGGGCATCATTAGGGGTATGCTTGGCTCTGGCAGAAGACTAGGGTTCATTTATCATCAACCATGTTGCCTAGCTCACAAATGCTTGTAACTCCAGCTCTGGAGGATTCTGATGGCCCTGACCTTTATATTCACAGCCATATACACTCACCCCATACACAATGACACATATGCATACACAGAATTTTAACATAAAAATAAATACTAAAAACCATATTGAAGTGCAAGGCTCTTCAAGGGTGACCTCTGACCTCCACATGGACATGAAAACCTGTGCACATATTCTTCAGACTTGTGTACACTCACCTCCACACAAGCACATACACACAGATGCACAAACACCTCCCCCCCCACATACACACTACTGGTGAGCTCCATTTTGATGTTATGGCTGATCATATGAACCTGACTTTTATCTCAGTGACAAAGGACCCTAGTCATGAGACATGGTGGCACAGGAATCTGGCGTCCCCAGCAGGAACACAGATGGGAGCACAGACCACATGACTAGCGTCCCAGAAGGCAGCTGGAGTTCCAAGCCTTCCGACTTTCAGTGAAGCCATATGCAGCAGTCTTCTTAATTAGGAAATGTTACAGTTTGCCAGACACCAAACATTGCCGAGAGAAAGGAGGGCATCTCGATGGCTTCATGGACCCTAATGTAGCATAAATCCAAGCCAGAAACACTATGCGTATCTATGCTCACAGCGATATAAAATTAATTAAAACTTTTCTTGGAACTCTTATTTTGAAAGGAGCTAGCATTGCATGCTGGGAAAAGAAGTTAGGTAGTCATGTGACATGCATGAATTAGCCTCTTCTCAACCTTATCAGCACTCCATCTCACCCCCATGACATGCTTCCCACAGATGTGATGAGAAGTCAGCCACACCGCTTCCAGCATTCAGTGTTTCACCACCATGGTATCATCACATATCACACCTACTGGCCTTGTACATTGTTCATATGCACACAACATACATATACTCAGAACATGTAGTCATATTCACTTACTTCAGCATGTGCATGCATACATACATATACACACATATGAGCATACACACCAAGTACACACATGCCCACGTACATACTTACACAAACACACAAAAAAATGCCTGATCACACAAATGTACATATTCACACATGTATGAGTACAAGTGTGAGCACATGAACAAGCACACACATGTACATGCAGATTAATTAACTTAACAAGAGAATTCTTACACCACTACTTGAGACAGATTCCAGGGCTGTTTCCGTCTTTCCCTGCTGGCTCTGCACATGTCCCTATGTAGGCCTTATGTATAGAATCATTATGCCAAGTTTTTAATGTGAACACATATGACCTAACATTTCCTAACACATGGTTTCCTCATCTGAATAGTGTGAATTACTCTCTGTATTAACAAGTTCTGTAAAAAAAAAAATGCCCTTTTCTCTTCCTTGGAGGTAAAATTATTCAGTTTTGTTCATGACCTTTATGCCCTGGACCCATGGCTAAGAGGAAGATAAGACCAGACACACAAACAAGCCACATGGTCACGTTCTGTACAGAATAGGCGCTGTGACATCCTAACAGAAGTGAAGGGACACAGGGCGCTGTGCCAGGAAAAAAGAAACAGGCAGCAAAGATCTGGAAAACAAGTCAGTCAGTGTGGCCCAAGCAGGAGAGGCCTCAGTCATGAGGAAGAAAAGATGTGTGCACACAGATGAGTGCTGTGCCCAGGGAGACAGGAAGCTAGACGGGAATGTAAAGATAGGAGTTTCAGGAGGATTTGCAGGAGGAGAACAAACTGAGTCCTATGCCGAAGCCCCTTGAGTATCTTCTAGCAGGATGGAAGGAGCTCATGGATGTCCTTGGCAGCAGGAAGCTCTGGAGACTGAGGTGACAGAGGAACAGTCCTTCGTTGTACTGTGATGGATCCACCCCTGCTTATTTACCCCTGACCATCTGTTGCTTTTGTTACTAAAACAAACTGGGGACAAGTTGTTGCCTGCCACCCACATTTTAGATAATGAAGTCAAGTCACAGAGCTTGTCTATAGCTCTGCTCTGCCCTCAACCCAGCTGCTAGGGATTGGGAGAAGCAGGGTCCACTCGTTTTGACAGCATTCTGAGAGCAAGTGTGCCACTCAGCTTGGCCAGCCCTGATACCAAGCAACAGCAAATGAAAGCTTTTCCTCAGACTGACCCAAAAGCATCCATTCACCCAGGAACCTTGTAGGATGCTGTTGTCTGAAATGATATGTCAGTAACGGTGGTGAGACCTTTGTCATTAATGTTGTCCAAGACCAAGATGAGTCAGCAGAGTTGGTGGGACTCCGCAGCTTGTGAGGGTCATGAGAGCAGGCAGTACGTGCGCTCTGTGGCCTGCTGCTTCCAAGGTACATGCGAGATGCCAGGCACAATGTTTGCCTTTAACAGATCTTTGCCTTTTATGCTGAGATAATTTTACTTGGATGGAATCTCAAGCTGTACTTTACATTGAATTGGTAATTTGGTGAGATTACAAGATTTAGGGTTGAAAATTATCTCAAACACTATCTTGTCCTCCAAACTCAACCCCAGAAACAACAGAGTTCCTCTGTCACAGTCAGTCCCCATGCAGATGAAACCCTGGATCCCCAGCTACCTAACGCAGGACATGTCACCCCTGCCAGAACGTCATTAAATCAGGACTTGGGATCCATCTGGAGAGAGCAGAGCAAGACGGTGACTCCGGGTGAGGGCTGCAGGGCTTCAGCTGAGGCCTGAACCTTGAGGACTTGAGGCTCAGGCCGGGCTGCCGGTCCAGCCCAACTCTTCCTGGAGGTAGTCAAGGTTGGGGACTCTCTCTGGCTCTTGCTGTCTTTGCTCCTCGCCTGCTAATGGGGATGCTCAAAGACCTCATCTCAGGGGATTGATAAGTTTGGGAGTCTTCATGGGTAATTCATAGACTCACTGTAATACTGACATGTCATTTTAAAAGAGCTATTTCCACATTCCTGACATTGGCCCTTTTCAGGAATTTGAAAAATAAATATTCATCCTTTCACTTAAGAAGGATTTTCAGTGCCTATTTCATCTTAATATAAGTTCAGAAATATCTGCATTGAGTATAACAGGCCTTTTTCCTATGTAGTTCACACACACACACACACACACACACACACGTGTGTGTGTGTGTGTATGTGTGTGTGTGTGTGTGTGAATGCATACATGCACAGGTGACTCCATTTGAAAACTAGCCCCTTCTTGAAACTCCAAATGTGCAGTAACTTAGGTCTCCCATAATTAAAGGTAAGCTGTCCATTTGGGCAGGAACAACAGAAACATTGACCTCGGCCTCACATACGGAGAATCCGGACAGTCACACACGGCTCCACTCTCCTGTGAAGCTAATGCTGGGCGTGACAGTCTATGGCTAATTGATTTCTCCCAGGGGAGCTGCAGCCCTGCTTTTCGCTGGCTCCTCTAGGCTCATAAACTGCCCTTGATGTCACTTCTCATTTACAGCAAAGCCGATGTACCAAACATAGCTCTGGCGCGTGCCCCAGATCTGCTGCTAACCACCCATCAGACAGAAGCAGGATTCAGTGTGGGGTGGGGGTCTTCCGTGTGTATGCACACCACTGCATTCCAGCCTCCCCAGGGCAGCCAGCTGCCCTGTTTATGGGACCAGAGTTCTAGCATTTAAGCCTAAGAATACAAGAGGGTATTGCAATGAGAAAAATACAAGCTAGCAGCTAATCCTAGGTGGATTAACCCTAGATTCCACAAACTTGAGGTCAAATATTGGTGGGAAGGGTGTGTCTATATTGAAAATACGCAAACATTTTTCCTTGCCATTTCCTAAATGATACAGTCCAATGTTATTTTGCTCAGCATTCTCATTGTTTTTGGTTTTATTAGTCATCTAGGGATGACAAAGCATACGAGAGGGCATATGTAGGTTATATGCAACAACCGATGCGTTTTTAGACAAGGGTCCTAAGCATCCACCATCCTCTAGCTCCGGAGGGTTCTGAAGGCAGATTTCGCAGACATCAAGAGGTGACTGAGATGACTGTCATTAGTGCAGGTGGAGATTTTCAGGGACAGTTCTCCGAGGCTTCCTGAGGAGGTCCGGATGGCGAGCCTACCTGTAGATGGAGACAGTTATCCAAGGCTTCCTGAGGAGTTGCGGATGGCGAGCCTACCTGTAGATGGAGACACGCATTGCAGTGACGTGGAAGCATTTTTGGTTGACACACGCGCTGTAGAAATCTCCGCAATAGCCAGAGGGATATATGCAAAGGAGGTCTCCTAGAAAAAGACCCACGCAGCACTTCCATGCCTTTGCCGGCAGATGTGTAAGAGAGGTTTAACGAAACGAGGGCAGCGGCCTCCAAAGACGATATGGATGCAAGCAGATATTTATAAGGAGATAAACCAAAAAAACCTTTATCTAAACCTTGTGCCTTATATTGATACAGAAATTAACTTAATGCACCATAGACTCAGGTGTAACATGTAAAAAAAAAAAATAGAGAGAGAGCATGTTGTTTTGTTATTATGTAATCCCTGATAAGTCAAATAAAAATTACAGAATTTGAAAGCGAGTTACCCAGAAGCCCCAGCGACTGGGGTTGGACTGGCTCCTGGAAGGTTCGTCTAAGCTAAGCCGATTCTGTTTGGGGGGCTGTAACCTACACACCAGAACATGGTGGTCCTCTGACCCACTCATGGGCTTTGTAATAAGGTCTCACCTGTGTCCTTGGTATCTGTCCACTGGAATTCTGTTCCATCACTGGGAAGCTTTCTAGCACATCATGAGGTAAATGTGAGTCTTTAAAGGCGGATGTGTCTGTGGGCGAGATCTCACCACTTACTCCCTGCCGGCCCCCCTCCACAGTGAGCACAATCATAGCTGCCCTCAGGCTGCAGGGAGCAGGGGGAGGTCCTGTAATGTGGGGGCCGGGCGCTCTCCGTGTCTCCATATGTTTACTGTGGAGTCAGGTGTTTCTTGTGACAGAGTATTGCTGACAGTCAATACTAATTTATAATAATCAGTAATTGTCCAAATAAAAGCACACTCCTACTTCCTCAAACGCAGGGCACGTCTGAATCGGTTTTTGTAATTAGCGTGCATTATTTTGCTTAATTATTTTCACTCGACAGCCTGATTAGGGAAAATTGCTCGTGTTGGTTTTCCATGGTATAATGTTCCATGATAAAGAACGATTACAGCAGACTCCGGTGTCCCCAGCTTGGAACTCTGAGAACACCCATGATGGTGGCCTTGCCAGGAGGTCCAGCCGGTTAACTTCAAGACCAAATTAAAATATTTCTGTCTTTAAAATACGAGACAGTTTTAACTCTGAGACCCTCGGTAGCTGGCAGGCCCTTTCCATTTGCTCATGGCTACACCCTTGTCTTCCCAGGGTTGGCATGGGGGTGCTCTGTCTTCTGAGGATGCCAGGTGAAAGGGCACCCTCTCCTTGCTTATTTTCATCAAGATATCTGCTGTGGTGTCATCTCCTACTGGCTGTGTGGCACTCGTGTGCAAATGTGTGTGTCCTGGCACTGCGCACTGTTGAAAGGAGAGAGTGATGATGCCATTGGCGAGAAAGCAATTGCGTGAGGGTGGCTATTTCAACTGGAATTGCCTGGGGTAGTGGCTTAGGCTCAGGACAGGCAATCCAAGGGGACAGGATTAAAGGCTCTGTTTGGAACCAGAGTCCCCAGCATTCTCTGAAGGTCACGGCTCCTCTCGAGTGAACACGTTTAGCTTTGTCTTTTGCTGGGTCAAGTGAAGTAATCCACCTCAGATGATAATTCCCTCTCGGGTGCTGCTGTCAATCTCAAACAGGAATGTCTGCCTCACAGGCTATCACTTTGCTCAGGGACGACATCATTTCAGGTGAAATATATGCCTCAGATGACAAGGTCCATCTAAGGTGGCATTACCTACCTCAAATGATAATACACCTTGTAGATGATAATATCCTTCCTAGGTGGCGTGGTCTACGTCAGATGACATCATCTACCTTAGATAATGTTGTTCTTCTAAGAGGGCGCCAACTGCTTAAGGTGATAATTTTTGTATAAGGTGATGGAGTAGTCCACCTCAGGTGACATCATCTTTCCTAGGTGACATTGCGCAGACGTTTGCTCACCATTTTCCTAGCCAGAGGGAAGATGGGGGAGGGCTAAAGACAGCCATGCCTGCTACAAGTAGACAGTGTGAGTACAGCAACCCTCCTTAGGCTCCTGCCTGCCTTCGTGCCTGATTGGACTGTAGGAAAATGGTTTTCCAGGGAACACAGATATGTATGTGGGGGCTGCAGATGTGGCGGCGTGAGCACCAGGGCAGGGTCCAATGGGCAGACACCAGCCTCTCCGCAATCCCTCATAGCCTCATGTGCCTGTTGTCAGAGCCCACCCCACCTTATCTCTGATGACCTCACTTTATTTTTGAGGTACACCGTCATAGAAGAGAAATGTGGTTGAGTTTTGCTGTACTGGTAAAATGCTGATAGCTGGAGATAAATATTCTTTTTCCACAGATAGGAAAGAATAAACAGGAGGAAAGACATGCCCTCCTAGTTAAGGGAGCAGGCTTTAGGCCCAGTTCTAGGAAACAAGAGTTAAACAGGACAGAGACACGCGGAGCGTCACTGTTGCCACCTTTGCAGCAGATGATGCTACCGAGCCCACAGGTTTTACTGATGTTTAGTAAAATGTGCTCATGGCACACCAGAGGGTCCTCAGCACTTCTCTGTTCTGCCCGTTTGCAGTTCACTGCTTGCCTTCTGCCTCAGGGTAAAGGGGAACACTTTGCCTCATACGGACAGAGGGTTCCTCCAGCCATCAAAGCTGGCTGCATGTTAAGCTCCAGGAACTGTTAATATTCCCTTAGATGGTAAAAAAAAAAAGTGGGGGTTGCCAGATGTGACCCATTTAGGGATCGTAAGGTGGGAACCTGTCTCCCACTGTCAGAGTGAGGCCTGGGTATAGCCACGAGATCCTCAGGACATCCACAAGGCCCTTCTAGGGGAGACGCCAAAGGACAGTGGGGAAACGGACGCAGAGGAGATGTACTGGGAACTCCCCACTCTCCCTCCTGTACCCCGATCCTCCCTCCTGTACCCTGCTCCTCCTCCTGTACCCCGCTTTCCTTCCTGTACCCAAGGTATGTGTGTATGGCCTTGCATGTGCTAATGACTTTTACAGAGACACACGTGAGTATCAATAAGTCTATGAGGATTTATCTCTATATATGTATAAACCTCTGTGTATGTGTGTGTGAGCATGTTCACACAGGTGTGTGTGCACATGCATGTGTGCCCAGTTGCATCTATGCTAAAGGCAGACTAGGAACTATGAGATTTCAGCACAATCCGTGCTTTAGAATTTATTAAAGCAGAAAAAACTGTAATTTTGTTTTGATTATGAGATGAGCAAGAGCCTCAGGCTGAGATAATTTATATCTCGGTAGGGCTGGGGAGTGAAATTGGCTGTAAGACAGCATCTCTGATGTCGAGGAGCTTAAAGTCACACTGCACCCTTAGCTGCCATGTCATAGGGCAGCAGAGGAAAGGTTTTCATTACAAAGCAAAGGGTTTTTTCTTTTAACGTAAATTATTTTGTGATTCATTATTTTGTAATTTATTTTTATTATGATTTATTCAGATTGCATCCTGATTGTTATCCCCTCACTTGTATCTTCCCGTTCCCCCCTCCCTCCCTCTTTCATCCTGTTCCCCTCCCCTAGACCTGACAGAAGGGGACCTCCTCCCCCACTGTAAGACCACAGCCTATCAGGTCTGAAAAGGTTTTTAAGTGTTTGCTAATATCTTTTTTCTTTTTCTTTTTCTTTTTTTCCTGTAAAATATAGCTTAAGCCACTGTACTTATAGATTAAGAAAGGCAATAGTGTCTTATTTTAAATTAGTAACTCTGGACCCAGGGGCCTGTTTTCCCATCACAGAATGACCACCTATTGCTGTGTCCCCTGCACCCAGGCTCTCATCAAGAGGATGAGAGGACCAGTGAGTTGGCAGCAAAGCAGTATCTACCTTCCTGCTGCCTGTGCTCAGTGCTTGCTGCCTGTGCTTGGTGCTCAGTGCTCACTGCCTGTGCTCAGTGCTTGCTGCCTGTGCTTGGTGTTCAGTGCTCACTGCCTGTGCTCAGTGCTCATTGGCTGTACTAGGTGCTCGCTGCCCGTGCTCGGTGCTCGCTGGCTGTACTTAGTACTCGCTGCCTGAGCTTAGTGATTGCTAAACATTATATTCATTTCCACAGGATACAATGCTTGCTTCAGCTACCCAAGGAGCAATTGCTGGGATTTCTCTACTCTGTTGTAAATGCTGTTAACTTTCTGAAGCTGCACTCACTTAAGGACCCCAATCCTCAGTTGTGTCATTTACAAGGTGATGGGATGACTTCATTATATCCTGGCATTGGTTCCAATTCTTCTGTGGTTATCTGTGGGGGTGGCTTTGGGCCCCCGTGAAGTACCAAGAATCCATGGATGCTCATGTCCATGTGGTAAAATAGCTCCGCATTTGCCAAGAACCTAAACGCCCCCTGTTAGGCCCCCACAGCTCTGCGCTGTTTCCAAAGCCCGATACCATGGAGATGCCATGTGATGAGGTCTGTGCCGCATTTTAGGGATGAAATGATACAAATGAAAAGGCTTGCCCATGCTCAGCATATATGCGCCTATTAAAAATGCGTTTTAACTCCACACTTTGTATTGTTTGGCACGTGTGTAGTGTGCTCTGTTCACGCTCACCCCCCACCCACTCCCATCTCCCTCCTGTCCTAACCCTCTTCACATTCGCGTCTTTTTGCTTTTTTTAGTGACCCGCCGGCTCGGCTTGTACCCAGGCTGCCCATGTGATTGCAGGCTTGCAAATACCTGTGGGAGCCTGGTGTGCTCGCCAGGGGTATGTAACTGATGACAAAGACCTGCTCCTCCCTCAGAACCCAGGAATAGCTGGTAGCTTCAGAGTGGACCCTGTGAGCCCCGCCCCTACCCATGGCTGACTGTGTACAGATCCTGTCTTTTGAGGCCCAGCTCAGGCACGCAACACCATGGAGACAGAGTTTTGCAGCCCTTCTTCCTGTTTTTGAGCTCCTGAGTTACTTCCTGTCTTTTTTCCCTCAATGTCCCCTGAGCCATAGAGGAGATAGGATAAATGTCCCATTTAGGACTGGACACAGAGCCGATACTTACTCTCAGCACTCTGAGTGGCAGTGAGGGGGTGTGTCTCTGGTTAATGCCGGGAATAGTTTTTATCTCTAGAATAAAATGAATAATTAGAAGGAATGTTGACACCATGAAGTGGTTATGTCCTCCCCAGCCAGGTTTTCACTACCAGGCAAGTTCTCCCTTTTACGGAGTGAACCTGAAGTCCACGCTGGGAGCAGTTGTCACCCCACAGCAGCCTCTCCGCTGTTGCACACGTGGGCACATCATGCCTGGCCAGTCATCATTGTGGTTTGTAGGCTAAGTCCAGTGATACCTTCTCTCCCCACAGCAGGTTGTGTGGACTTCCTGGCACTATGAAAGCTGGGTAACAGGAGCCAGCATCCGGCTCAACTTCAGATCGCTTTTTTCAGCATCTTGCAGCCAACGTGTGTGACGTATCAGCAGCAAAAAGGACTTGCCATCTAGTTCCAGTGGGCAACCAAGAAGAATGCTAAGAGCCTGTGCAGTTTAGGGAAACCTCTGGGTCCTTCTTGACTGACAGTTTATGGGGAGGTACCCTATACCTGGCACTGGAATTTTTGTTTAATAAAATATAGATTCTGAGAGCAAGATTAACCAGCCAAGCTGAATATGGCTTTTCTAGCTATTTTTAAAACACATACATACACACACACAGACATTTGTAGATACAAATGTATGCATGCTTTTTATAGATGAGACTATATGTTATATATATATATATATATATATATTTGGGTTTTCAAATATATATGTGTACATACACAAATATATGCATTTGTATATACAAATATATATGTATATGTGTGTATATATATTTGTGTGTGTGTGTGTGTGTGTGTGTGTGTGTGTGTGTGTGTGTGTGTTTTCAAGACAGGATTTCTCTGTTTAGCCCTGACTGTCCTGAAACTCACTGTGCAGACCAGTCTGGCCTTGATCTCGCAGAGATTTGCCTGCTCCACCACTGCACGGCTTAACTTATATTTTTAATTGGCTTAGAAAACAGTGGGTTTGCATGTGGCTCTTCATGCGTCTTTTCTTTTTGCTAGCCCTCTCTCTCCCTTCCACCTTCTCCCCAGATCTCACTCCTGTTTCAAGCTTCCTTGCCGTGCCCCTCATTTTTATGTACATATCACCCAGATGAGCACGTGTGCCTCTGCCTGGTCAGGCCAGAAAAGGAGAAGCAGATTAAAATACCTTCTGTGCCCTCCGGACTTGCACATCTCCTCAGTGTCCAAGGTTACTGGGAAAGAAAAGGAACTGTGGTGTTGCCAGGGAGACCGGCAGCCTGTCAACAGTGTCTGCCTGAATCCTGACAAATGGCAGTTACCACATCAAGACTCATCTCTTCAGGTTCCGCTCAGATGAAAATGCTTAACCTTTGCTGCTGAAACTGTGTCATGATAATTACTTAGCAAAAGATCTGATTAGGCCACAGTGTTCTATGTCTATAGACACACGTGTGCGTGTGGTTTATTACATGTTATATTGGTGGCATATTTGAAAGTGTGGTTTTCCTACAAGACCCAAAACCTGCAACACTGAGTATTTTTCTTGAGGCTGTCACAATTGTGAAAAAAAATCAACAGTGTGATTTTAGCAAGTTATTATCTAAAAATCTTTAAAAATAACAACGTATAAAATGTTTTTTTAATTTTAATTTGTTCAATTTACATCCAATTGTAGCCCCCTCCCTCATCTCCTCCAGGCCCCACCCTCCCTCCCTCATCCCCCCTCCCCTAGTACTCAGAAATGGGGAGCCCTCCTCCCCTATCATCTGACCTCAGCCTATCAGGTCTCATCTGGACTGCCTGCATCCCCTTTCTCTGTGGCCTGGCAAGGGGGCTGGTGTTCAATATGTGGAAATCCATCAATGTAACCCATCATATGAAACAAACTGAAAGAAGAAAAGAACCGCATGATCATCTTCTTAGATGCTGAAAAAACATTTGACAAAATCCAGTACTCATTCAGGTTAAAAAGTCTTGGAGAGAGCAGGGATACAAGGCACATGCCTAAATATAGCAAAGGCGATATGCGGCAAGCCTATAGCCAACATCAAAGTAAAGGAAGGGACACTTAAATCAATTCCACTGAAATCAGGCACAAGACAGGGCTGTCCACTCTCCATATCACTTCAATATAGTACTTGAAGTCCTAGCTAGAACAATAAGACAACTAAAGGAGATCAAAGGGATACAAATTGGAAAGTAAGAAGTCAAAGTATCACTATTTGCAGATGATATGATAGTATATATAAGTGGCCCCGAAATTCTACAAAATGTCTTAAAGCTAGACTTCATACACTAACCTTCAAATGACGCCACTGATTTGAATACACGGGTTTAAAATGTGGATGTCAACACACGTTTTTTACTTTGAGGTACATGCAGTTAAAGATAGGAAATAAATCTTATTTTGAATGCTAGACCCACTTCACTGTACAGTCTGCCTGGACCACAAAGCTGAGAAGCCGCTGAGCCTCAGGTTAGTCCACTTTCTTTCACTAAAGCGGTCCACTTGGGGAGAAGCGCTTTAAAAATAAGGCTCACTTACCTTACAGCTGCAGAATCTGAAAGTCCAGGACTCACATTAATCCCTTCCAAGATTGACATGCCTCCAGGGACCTAATTACCCCACCCCCACCCCCAGTAGATCCCATCTCTTAATAATTCACTCTGCCATGTCTCATGTGGCTACTCCAGGGACCAAATTGCCACCAGCGGAACCCCCTGGGAGAGACATCCAAGCTATATCCAAACCATTGCAGGCCTTATCTGAGCCTACCGGAAAAGAGTATAGAAACTGACTGTGAATGGCTGCCCTGGGTGTGAACAGGTCATGTGACAGTGGTCATGCCGTAGCTATCACTCTTGGTCTAAAAGTCCATGGGGAAAAAGAGGGGTACAGGCATGGTAGGTGCTGCGTTTAGAAATCCCCCTGCCTTCCTCACTCTAATAGCATCTGAGCTCCCTCTAATGGCTCCCTCGGAGCTGTCTGAGACATACAAATCGTTCATTGACACACAAATCAAACCGTAGTCCTGTTTCTGATGGAGGCGGCTCTGCAAGGAACCCAGGAAAACAAAAATGCACCCTCTCACAGAGAGGTTAGTCTCACTGTGGTCATCAGCAGAATTGTAGTGACGTTTGCTTTTAGATCCACATAGTCTGAATTGTCTTCCCTACTTTTGTGCCTTGTTCACAGTTAACAACTCTACTGTAGTAGTGGTTGGCTACAGATAACCTGAGAACTTCTTGCATCCATCCACGTGATACTCTGTGCACAGTAGCGGGAATGGCTTCTGTGTCAGGGTTAGTTTTTATAGTGCCTTCCATATCAGTGGATGTTTTGTGGGAGGGCTGGAAATGCATACTTCTCTAGCCAGGGGAGACAATGTAAGAGCTATAAGAGCTGTGCACGCATGCAATACTTTTGCACTCAGGAGGTGGGGAGTGGGGATCCTTGGGCTGTCCTGGAGCTTGGAGAAGGAAGCCACACTCCATCTCCTAGTAAGCTGGCTGTTTCCCTGTCAACCACCGAGTTTCCCAAAGGCCAGCACTACCACTGATAAGAATAGACAGGTGCCCGGCTTCTCTGCCCTACTGCCCTTGATCCAGAGTGGCTCAGCTTCTAATGCCCAGGGGAAACTGGGAAGGACCGCAAGTGTGTGTGTGTGTGTGTGTGTGTGTGTGTGTGTGCCGCAGGCAACAGTGGTGCTGGACATCACCCCTGGTCCTCAGCATCTGGAGCATGTACAACTCCCTGTACATTCCTGCGCCACTGAAGCTGTGGTTGGCTAATCATATTACGTGGAAAATTACTGGGAACACCACACTTTCAAGGTGGTATCCAAGGGTGCAGCCATCCCTAGGCTCATTCCTGACTACCCAGCTCCATTGATTTGCTGGGGCCACTGCAGCAGCATATCACAAACCAAGTAGCCCAGGAAACAGAAGGACATTGTCTTGAGATCCTGATGCTAGAGGTTGAAAGTAAGGTGTTAGCTGCCTTAGTTGTTCCTGAGGTTCTGAGAGGGGGCAGGGAGCAGTCGGAGAAATGTCCCCACAGGTGCAGGTGCTTGAACACTTAGTCCTCAGTCGGTGGCATTGTTTGGGAGGTTATGGGGCCCATAGGAGATGCAGTCTTGCTGAAAGATGCATGTTACTCGAGGCATGTTGACACTTTACAGCCTCACCCCACTTTCAGTTCTCTTTTTTGCTTCGCGTTTGCTGTTGAAGATGTGGTCCCCCGGCTTCCTGCCCTGGCTGCCTGCTGCCGTGCCGCCCCAGCGTTACGGACTCTTATGCCACTGGGACCATGAGCCACAGTAAGATCTTGGTCCCTCGGGTTGTATTTCATCTTAGTACTAAGGCACAGGAACAGAAAAATGATGCAGAGGATCTACCAGGGCCTCGCTTCCAGATCTGGCGACCGAGAATCACCCGGTCTCTGTCTTCAGCTCCATGTGTCTAGAGCTCACAGTGTCCGGACTTAACTCAAGTGTCCAGAGTCCTTGCTGTGTAAGGGCCCATCCTGAGTGCTGTAGCTAATTGCATCTAAGGGCGCTCTTCCCAGATAAGATTGCATTCTGAGGTCGAGGCATATGAATTTTGGGAGGACACAACTCCCGCGTTTGTGTAAATCAAGTTTTCCTCTTTATTCTTGTTGTTTTACAGATCGCCCATGCCCTGCGGTCTCTCTCCTGGGCCCTCTGCCCGCCTTGCAGCTGTGAGACAGCTTTCAGTTATGGGGCGACTTTATCAGTGCCTTCTTGGCTCCTGGCATGCAGGTTAGGCCAGGCTGGGTCACATGACACAAGGCTTGCCCACTCCCCTAACCTGGCATTGTTGTCATCATCTGAAGGGAACCGAGGGATCTCGAGACTCCTACTCTTTCCTTCAGGCCCCTCATGGCTGCCAGTGGCCGCCTCTGTCTCCAGCACACCATAGACGCAGCCAGAGTCAGACCAGTGTGTTCCTGCCTAACTTCTTTCCCACGCACATGATGATTATAGATGTATTTAAAAATGGAATTGTATATATAATTTGTGACCAAGACAATTTTACCAAGTGTGATGTTATAATCATTCCATCAAATTGTTCAACACGACTGAAAATTAGTCCTGCTGAGCTGTGAAGTCATCATAGCAAACTTCTTGTTTTAAGCTTAATGGTTTTATTTCGTGTTCCTCTTATTCCTTTATAGAAAGACGCTTTTTTCTATATGACTGTATTTCCACATTCACTTTTTTTTTCCTGAAAAAATGTTGTGGGGTATGTGGTAAATCTTCAGGAATATTTACTCCAAAGTTCATAATTGTTAGTGAGGGCACAGTGCAGCCACCAATCCAGACTACTCTGTGGGTGGTGGAGACAAAAGGTTCATTTTGAGGAATTCAATGTTGCCTTGGCAAAGAGAGACCCACTTTACAGGGTCTCTTTGGAATGCTAATTTAAAGCCTCAGCCTTGCTATTTACCTGATCAGAATCCGGCCTGAGCTGAGCTCAGACTACAGCCCATGGTCTTGTCAGTGACACTGCCATTATGGATCTTGGGGGTGCCCACTCTGGACCTAACATTAGGTACATGGCACACTTTTCTCACTCTCAAAGCCAGGAATGCAGAAGCATACACATTTGCATTGAGGTCAGCAGAGAGGTTCCGCGTGGTTTTACTTCTTACATCCTCACAGTAAGTTCATGGTTTCAATGTAATGGAGAGCTTTGTGTGATGGTGCAGGTGACAGTGGTGCCGATGGTGGTGATAGTGGTGATTGATGGTTATGATGACGGTGATTCTGGTGATGGTGATGATGCTGATTATAATAACGTTAATTGTGAGATGATGCTGATTTTGGTGATCAAGGTGGTGATGGTGATAATTATGAGGATGGTGGTTTCGTTGTTGCTGATAGTACTGCTGGTAGTAACGGTGAGGTTGATGGTGACGGCGAGGCTGGTAGTGAC
>OU015745.1:143634420-143650639 GCA_907169655.1 Acomys percivali | reverse complement strand
ACACACACACACACACACACACACACACACACACACACACACACACATATATCCTGAGTTCAATTCCCAGCAACCACATGGTGGCTTACAACCATCTATAATGGGATCTGATGCCCTCTTCTGGCCTGCAGGTGTATATGCAGACAGAACATTGTATACATAATAATAAATAAATATTTAAAACACACACACACACACACACACACACACACACACACACACGCAGTTTTAAATTGACGTGGAAAAGTAGAAATCTTACAGAGAGAAGTTGATTTACAAGGTAAATACAAGAGGCTGAAGGACTAAAACCTTCTCAGGCTTGGAAAGAGAACGAACGAAGCTGGAGGATTACTTCCCCTAGTTTTGAGGCCTCCATATGAAGTTAAGTGGACCAAGGTAGATACACTGCTCAACGAGGCATGCTAGGTGTGATCTTGAGATGTATCCACATGTGGGTGGCGAGTTGAGTTTCACAGGATGCAGGATATTTACAGGTAAAGGGAATACTTGCAGCAACAGTCATGAGAATAAGTAAGGGGCTTGAACAACATTCAGGAACTTACATAAATGAAAAATAATAATTTGATATAAATTTTAGACCCGAATGTATAACGTTAAACCATAAACGTCTTAAAGCAATGCAAAATTGTTCATGATTTAGAGATAGGACACAAAAAGGCCGAAGTACAAAGGGGACCACAGCCTGGGAGAAGCTATTTTAGGTGCACACACTAAGAGGTGTTCTGTATGCGGCACAGATAACGTGTGTAACTTGTAAAGAGCACCTGCTGAATTGGTCATCATAAGTTATTTAACATATGTTTACTGGCATTCCACATACATCTTAGAAGTCAGGGCTGGAAACGTGGCTCAGAGGTTAAGAGTACTGGCTGCTCAGGCAGAGGACCCAGGTTCAGTTTCCAGCACCCACAAGGTGGCCGGTTCACCACTGCCTATAACTCTGGTTCCAAGGGATCTGAACTTCCTTCTAGCTTCTAAGGACACTATGCGCATGTAGTATACAGACATACACGCAAGCAAATATTCATACACGTGAAATACAATGAATAAACCTAAAGTATTGGTCTGAGTAAATTCTTTTAAAAATTCTACAAATCCAAAACTCAAAGTCAGTCTAATTAAAAGATGAGTAGAAATTTTGGGTGACACAAAAACTAATAAATAAATGCAAAAAGACATAATTTTGCCCAGCAAACCTGAAGCCCTAAATTCAATCCCTGGTACAAAACAAAAGAAGCAAATAAAACATAGCCAAATCAGCCCACCAACCAACCAAAAATGGCCCCATGCTGTTTCCTGGAGAAATGGGCAACGTGTGTTTAAACATGAGGAAATATGAGACCATCTTGATACTTGCAAATGGCTCCAAAATATCCTTCAGAATTATGTAAGTCAAGATATGACAAATATTGTAGATTCTGGGGAATTAAAGAGATGTAGGTGTAATGCTGATGGGGGTGGGGAGAAATACATGTTATATACATCACATATATGATATGTATTTAACATTTCAGCATTCTGTGCTCGTCAATAACAGTACAAGTAAAGTGTCTGCCTCCCAAGGGCTCTACAGCATAAACAGTGGACTTGACAGTGCTTTATTATGCGTGTGCCACTTCCTTTCCTGTTTTTTTTTTTTCCTCCTTACAGATGGAACTCCCAAAATCATTTCTGCCTTTAGTGAGAAGGTGGTGAGCCCTGCAGAGCCAGTGTCCCTCGTGTGCAACGTGAAGGGGACACCCTTACCCACGGTCACGTGGACCCTGGATGATGACCCCATCCTCAAGGGCAGCGGCCACCGCATCAGCCAAATGATCACGTCCGAGGGGAACGTGGTCAGCTATCTGAATATCTCCAGCTCCCAGGTGCGGGATGGGGGCGTCTACCGCTGCACTGCCAACAACTCGGCTGGAGTCGTCCTGTACCAGGCTCGAATAAACGTAAGAGGTGCTTGTCAAATCAGCTCCTCGAACAAACACACACAACTCATTGTAGCGGGGGAGGGGGGCGGACGGGGGTGGAGGAACGGGTGCTGCATGCTCTGGGCTGAGCCTTGCAATGCGCGATGGAGGAGCCATCCCTCCCGCCCCCTGCCCTTTCTGTCCTACTCAGCAATAGCTCCGCTAATCGGCCGATGTTGAAAATGGCATTTTGGTCTCTGTAGTCAGCTTGTCTACCTTCTGTCCTCTCACATCTATCTACTTAATCTTTCCTTTCCTGGTTTATGCTCTGCATGCCCTTCTCTCCTCTCCACCTGCCACATGACATCCATGGTAAGCCTTCACATCTGTGGTACCTAACTCACATCCATAGCGCGCAGCGGCGTAATCTCGATCCTCATCAATCTGCCTGCCTGACAGACGATCAATTGCTGTCAGCCTTTTCACCAGGAGAGCATGGCCGTGCAGAGCAGTGTAGACTAGTTACTTTTTATTAATTAAACTGTCTTTTGTCTTGTAATTCAAAATATTTTCATAGAAGTAGCTGATGGAAAAAAAATAAAGATTTTAACGTTCATTGACTCATTTCAGAGTAGTAAAAAGAAAGAAAATCATTTCTTCTTAGTAGAAAATGCCAAATGCCAAGAAACTGAGACAAAAAAAAGGGTGTGCTTACATAAAATAATTTTTTTTCACCAAAGAAAAGGTGTACCCGTTTCCTTCCATAAGATGTACCCTTAAATTATTTTCAAGAGTTTCCTTGTGTCTCTCCAGGGCCTGCAAGCATCAGACCAATGAAAAACATCACTGCGATAGCAGGGCGGGACACGTATATCCACTGCCGCGTGATTGGCTACCCGTACTACTCCATCAAGTGGTACAAGAACGCTAACCTGCTTCCCTTCAACCACCGCCAGGTGGCCTTTGAGAACAATGGGACTTTGAAACTCTCCGATGTGCAGAAAGAAGTTGACGAAGGAGAGTACACGTGCAACGTGCTGGTGCAGCCACAGCTCTCCACCAGCCAGAGCGTCCATGTGACAGTGAAAGGTAACCCTGCCCCCCGACCCACGCCTCCCCCACACGGCTCCTTTCCAAGCCTGGCTTTGCCCCGAGACCAGCTTTTTTAAGGGGGGGGGGCATCTCAGAATCGGAGTAGAGTTGGGGAGAATCATAAAAAACCGAGAGGTGAGCAATGTGCTAAGTGTTGTCTGTGATCCGGGATCCTGGTAGGACTTGAAGTTGGTGCCACTTTCTCCGAGGTGGAGTTTGTGTCTTTGGAGTTTTCAGACCATACAGACCACACACTTTTGGCTTGGTGATCTAGTGTTCGTTCGGATGATTTTAGAGCATGCATCTTCCTTCCTCTGACCACTCTGTCCGCGAGCTCTTACCCCAATGGGGAGAGAGTCTGACGGTGGACGGTGGACAAGGACTTGAAGTTCTCATCATGAGTGGGCGGAGCAGCTGGGCAGAGCATCCATATGGCTCACCCGGCAATCCATGGCCAATAGGTCCCCAGTCTTTCTGACTAAATTATCCATTACATCATGTCATATACTGTGTCCTGGCTTCAAAACTGTCAAGGTAATCTCTGATGTTTCTGCAATATAACCTCAAAGTCCTTTGCCAACAACAAGCGATGAACTGTCAAGTCCACCGAGGATGCACAACTGATGCTTGAGGGAGCCATTCCTCTCCTTCCTAAGTCAGTGAGTTCCCTCAGCCAAGCGTAAAATGAAGGATTTGCATCAATGTAGATATTTTAGATACTTTATGTGCAATACACCATTAAAAGAGAAGGTTCTAACATGCTTCAAAAACAGCTTGCAGATGGTTTGAGTACCCTGCAGCCACACTGCACGGCCTTCTGAGCTACCAGTGTGCAAGGAATCGTCTCTTAGTGCCCCGTAGGCTTCACACGGATATTCCCATCTCCTCAGCCTCAAACATACTGGTATTCAAACCTTTCATCCTAAGGAACATCTGAAAACACACGTACTCACACAAAATGCCCCTTCACTGTAAAATATGTCATTATGTTATATATTACACACTTGTATCTAGGTATTTTGAATTTTTCTTAAATTGTCCCATACTTTAATTTTCCTTAAATAATTATAAGTCCTTGATGGAATCAGGGTCCACTTCCGATGCTGCTCCATCATGTAGGAGTCATCTGTGGCCTTCTGGGTACCAGCCCTGAGCGCTGGATGTGACCGTGGCTCAGGAGGTGAGCTTTCCTTTGAGGAGCTCTCCTTCTCATCAGGAGAGACAGTCACTGAACAAAACAAACACATAAGGCATGAGACACCCGAGTGCGTGCATGACTGTGCAGAAAATTAAGTCAGAGCGGTGTTGTAAGGGTGTGTTGCCATGGAGACCTGGAAGCTACATTGCTGAATGTCTTCACTTTGCTGTTTTAAGATGCTCACACCTTCAGATGAGCGTTTCACCCACACACCATCTTTTGATTTGCCAGTCATTTGCAGATGACTAGCTCACTGAGATGTGAAGATCTTTTGGATATTAACACAATTCCTTGTGCAGCATCAAAACATCACATTATTAATATCACAAGATCCCGTGGGCACTAGAACTTGAGTTTTGTTATTTGTGGCACCATCAACTGCGATCCCAGGAGCTAACAACCTCTCACCTCTCCAGAGAGTCTTACCACTATACAAATCTGCATGGCTGTCATTTTAGGGAGCCATTCAAGGTAGAAAAAAAGTTGGAATTTCATGAGCAAAGCAGCTAGTTGCTTTCCCTGGAGATCCTGTCCTCTCATGCTGCTAGGGACTCTGGCCATTTTTCCAACAAGCAATCAAACAAAACCAACTTAGACCCAGAAACAAAGTGGAACCCGAGGTGATTACTGCTGCACCTCAGTGTGACTGCTGTGCCTCAGTGTGACTGCTGTGCCTCAGTGTCACTGTAATCATTGGTGCTCCAGTGTCTTATCTACCACCCTGTGAAGGTACCAGTGCAAACACCACACAGAGAGACAGGCAGCTAACATCTCAGAATTGTAATGGCTTTCCTCTTGTGGACCCCCTCACATATGCACAGGGATCCCCAGAAATCCATAAGCTACATTTGAAAACACTTAAACCATAGGACAGATAATTAGCAGCCAGCTACGTTTCAAGCTGTTTTTAAGTTCCGATGATTGATCACGTGAGGCTGTGTCTGCCTTTCCCATTGGCCTTCTACTGCTACTAAGATTTTTTTTTTCAAGAGCCCCTAATGGAAACATGACCATTTGGATATAAATGGATATAAATATTTCAATACTAAATATTGGAGACACAAATTTGAACAAAGCCCAATTGAATGATTAGCTTTTAGTCTTAAAGTACTGGACCAGCATAAATTGATGTCTGATGTTGAGCCTCTCAACTGTCATAAACCATCTCAAAATATCTTAGGCCCCAAAGAATAATATATCAGGTCCTGTAACCAATATATATGATTTCACAAAAGGATTTAGCCAAGTAGTCTTGTGTTTAAGGGTTTCTATGAAGTATAAAAAATGCAGTACAAATTATCAGTTCCAATGTGCGGATATCTGAAGGAAACTTATCACATGCTATATTTCAGTACAGTGTCCTTGTGGTCAGTGGCTACTGGCAGGCAGGCAGGCAGGCAGGCAGGGCTGGGTTTTCACATTTGCAGTGATTAAAATGTGGGCAGGGAAGGGCACTGGGAGACAGTAGAGTGCGGGGCTGCAGATGTGCACAGCAGTCTAAGCAGAGAGTAGAGACAGATCTAAGCAGTGAGTACAGGCAGAACAGAGGTCAAACAAAGGTCAAAGGTTCTCTTGGCAGGCTGAAGGAAGCCGAGCGCCACCTTGGCTGCAGAAGATGAAGGAGATGTACTTCCTGAATGTGCTCATGCCCAGTTGCAGAGGGCATTTCACAGAAGAGATGGTATCCAAGGTTGGTGTGTGAGGACCTGGGATCTTTTCTGAGTTGGGAAGAGGTTGCCAGATGATTTTGGACAGTGAAGCCGCACAGACTGACTTGGATTTAGAATGGACAAAGGACATTTGTGAGCCCAGGGCCAAGAACAGGAAAGGCCACACGGCACAGAGGCGGAGTCCTGGGGAGGAGGGTGGCAGTGTGCACCAGGAACAAGCATTAAGTAGAGGTCGAGGTAGATTCAGGTTCTACGTGGTCACTGATGGACCCAACGTGAGTGTGAGAGAATGGGAGGCACCAGGCAACTCCAGATTTTACTGTCAACAGTGGGAGGAGAGAAGCCTTCCACTTACAGAATAGGCAGTTTTGGGGCAACAGTCTGAGAAGAAACTAGATGGGTTGGCAAAGAAATACAGACACCCAGTAGGGAGGGGCAGATCAGCAGACTGATCACTGAAAAGAATCGAAAACTAAGAGCTGGGGAGAGGGCTGTCCGTGTCAGCACTTTACTGGTGCTGTACAAGCCTGAGGCCCCAAGTTTGAGCCCCAGGGCCCACAGTACTAGAGAGGCAGAGACAGGAGGAACCCCGTGGTTTGCTGGCCAGTCTGTCCACCCACCCACACAAACTTGAAAATATTTTAGAAATTTCCCCAAAGCAAAGCATGGGTTTATGCTCACTAAGAACCCTGTCCAAGCCTTGTGTGAATGTCGCGTGGGCACACCTCACAGCAGCTGCACACCCTGCCCTAGGTGCCACTGTTCCACAGAGCTTTCTTGCTGTTATTCTGCAAACAGTGCTATACAGCAACTGCTCCTATATTTGGGTATTATGGGTCACGTAGAAATGGCTATGGCTCTACAGTGGATGTGAGCTGGCTGTAAGCCAGTGTGAGACCATTTCACAGAAGAAGTTTCAGTATTCTGGGGTCTTGGAAACCAAGGGATACAGAGGGACAGCGAGAGGTGACAGCGGCCGGCGTCCAGAAACCCAGTGTGCACATTGAAGTGCATCAGGCAGTAGAGGATGAGGGATTCTAGGATGTGACAAGCCAAGCTATTCCTCATGCAGGGTGACAAACTGATCAGCCTCTTGGTCAGACTCACATGAAGACCTGTCTGTCAACCATCTGAGGCCAAAGTCAGACAATTACAACGACATTTAAACTGTCCTTTATAAGTTCCCTACACCAGTGTGTTCACAGGACCCCACATTAAAATCTTACACTTGTGCCTTATGGTTGGAGCCCCTGAAAGTGTTAACTCGAGGAATGGAAGGGTGCACTAGGCAAGTCTGTAGGGAAGCCTCAGCCAGCTCCTGGGTCATGATTTAAGCTCTCTGTCTGTTCCTCTGCCATGAGCAACCTCTCCTCAAAACTAGAGACTTAAATATTTGTGGACTCTCATGCTCGCTGCAGCCAGAAAAAAAAAAAAAAATACAGCTCTCTCCTGATGGTTCCCTGTAGGTGGCTCCTGGGGAGGGCATCTTCCTGGTTATCTCAGGCCACAGGGCTTCCTTGGTGGCTACTGCGGTGGGGAAACGTCAAGATACTTATGCTCTACCACCCAACCTAAAGAGCTAGAAGAAGTTGAGTTCCCAAGTGAGGCAAGAACAAATGTGCCAGGTCTGTCAACCTGAAAGGGCCAGGTAGGGACTACAGACTGTTTCTTCATGTCACTCATTAAAAGCTGCCCAATAGGAAAAGCCCTTGTAGCTAGGCATGGTGGCACACACCTTTAATCCTAGCACTCGGGAGGCAGTGGATCTCTGTGAGTTCAAGGCCAGCCTGGTCTACAAAGAGAGTCCAGTACAGCCAAGACTAACACAGAGAAACCCTGTCTCAAAAAACAAAAACAAAACCAACAAAAAAAAAAAAAAAAAAAAGGAAAGAAAGAAAGAAAGAAAAAAAGAAAAAAGAAAAGCCCTTGCACTGGGGGGCAATCTGTCAGAAAATAAGCTGTACTCAGTGGTTAAGGATCCTCCACATAAGGAACCAACCCTGAGTGTAGGGAAAACCTGACAAGGCAATAGAAGCCAAGTGGAAGCCATGATTGTGGGGTGATAAGAGGAGAGGGACAGACAAAAGGGACAAAGCACTACAGCCTCGGCCCTGAGGACAGTCAGAAACCCCTCAAGGTGTGCCGTGCCCAAACCAAACTGTGTGCATTTAACACGTGATAGAAACACGTGCATGCCAACTCCCTCAGTCCCTGGCCTGTCCCTGAATGAATGAATGAATGACTTCCAGAAGCAGATTAAGTCACCCCACAGGCCACACAGCATGAGAAGGGAATGCCCTTCCAACAACTCAGTTAGAAAAACCTTGATCAAAGAGCTCACCAGGAAGCTGGGGATTTAGCAGATGCTGCAAATGTATGGATTCTGCTCCAGTTTCCATTCTGTTTACTGTGAGAAAACATTCTGACCAACAGCAACTCAGGGGAGGAAAGGGTTAACTTGACTTACACTTCCAGGCCACAGCCCAGCATTGAGTAAGGTCAGGACAAGCAGACCACCGCAGAATGCTGCTCAATGGCTCCTGCTTAGCTGGTTTTTTTACACAGCCCAGGAAGACCCATGCATGGCCACCCACAGGGACCTGAGCCCTCCCACACCAATGAAGGATCAGCATAATCCCCTACAGGCAATGCCCACTGGGAGATAGGATCTTGGCAATTCCTCAGGGGAGGTCCCCACCCAGATAACTATGGGCTGTCTCCCTTGACAATGGAAGCTAACTAGGACAGATGTGTATCAGAGGCCAATTATTTGTGTGCAGGTCACTGCAGACATTGACACCTCTGGCTGTCAACCAGGGCTGGATGGTGTCTCATATGGCTTTTATTTGATTTCACCTTTCTATCCAGGTCACATGCAATTTCACACAGCCTGGAACAGCCATGAGTTAATGCATCTCCATACAAAATCATGGACCTACTTAAAACATTGTCAGGTTTTTTTAAAAGCCATTGTGTGTGTGTGTGTGTGTGTGTGTGTATGTGTGTGTGTGTGTGTGCGCTTTATTATGTAGTTCTCATGTGTGAAAAGTCAAGATGACAGTGTCATGTTACAATGTTCAAAATTTTGGACATACCTGGTAGACAAATAAAATTTTAGACACTGAAATAAATGAAAGGCTGGGAGGATAGGGAAAAATGTGTGTGAGCCTATGTAGGACTTTCCATAAAAGAGGAATTCCTGGACAGGAATATGATAGCCAAGGGCTTTTTCTGGTTTTGGCTGTGTTCACACGCATATGCCATAACAAGGTGTGTAGCCTTCATTGGTTGAAGCTAACTGTGGCATTTCTTGTTCAAGTTGACTTATAGTTGCTCCTATAGGTAACAATTATACATCATTAAAAATTTTAGCTTTTTCTCTGGATCTGGGAAAATGCAGCCAAATCAATGTCTGTGTATCTAAATCTGCATTTAAAGCATTATGAAATGTAATATACAAATCAATTAAGGTTGCTGTCTGTGAAGGAATCTTTTAAATGAGTGAGCAACCTTTACTACTTTCAGCCATGAGGCTTAGGAGGAAGGAGGCTGAGGGAGTCTGCTGAGTTCAAGAGAAGATGAGTGGTGGGGTTTTCGTTTGGTTGTTTTTTGGGGTTTTCCCCCTTGAAGATGGCCTGGCTGTCTTATTTGTATAAATCACCCCGTGCTATCATCCTATGAGCGCATGGCCAGTGCTTTATTGAATCATTGCAGAGTGATAAATATGTAGCTTCCTAGGCTGCTGCCCTGGGCTGGAAGATGGCTTGGTCAGTAAAGTGTTTCCCTCCTCGCAAGCACAAGGACCCAAGAACCTACACTGAGAAACATGGTGTTGGTGGCTCCCGTGATGCTCATGCACTCTTCCAGCAGGATCTTTTTTGCCAATAGTTCATTACTGTTGACTCAAGCAAGCTCGGGCCAGACCAAATGCCAGCATGGAGTGGTGACAGGGGAGTAAAGTCTCGTCCACAGCCAAGGACCTATTGACAATTGACACTTGCTGGGCGGGGGTGGGGGGGCCCCAGGAGGGGAGTCGGTTTGCTTTAAGATTGTAGTCTCTGGTGATTTTAATTTGCTTCCACAGAAGATCACATATCAAAGAATATATGGGCAGCACAAATTGAACTTGATGGATTATTTTTTTAAAAATTAGGTATTCAGGGACTAGGGGTAGATCAATAGGAGTTGGGGAGGAGGCGAATGTGATCAAAACACATGGATTGATTTCTCAGAACAAACAAAGAGCAATCAGGTGTGTTTGTCTGTTTCTGATTGTTTCTTATACTCAAACGGGGGAGATACATGCTCCTCGAGGGTCCTTTGCCCTGCCTGCCTGTCTAGATCTGCCTGTCTCAAAAGAAAACACCATGGATAGCACCTGAGGGAAAATAGCCAATATTATCGTCTGATCTTTACATACATACACACATGTACCCCTGCATAAATATGAACACACACAGACATATACACACACAGAGACATGTGCAAACAAAACAGAAATATAGACCAGACATACACATAATCATACGAACACATACATGCACACGTATATAGACACACATTCAAATGCACACATAGACATATGTAAAGACAGACAGACAAACATACAGAGACACACAGACATACATACACACAGTTAGAAATACATACACACAAAGACACAGAGACACATACTCAAAGACATGTGCGCTCGGGGATACACATATCAAGTTTCTTGGGAAACAGGGTTTGACCCACTCAATTCCTACCATACTAGTGCAAATGATGAAAGCAAAGCATTTTTTACCTTGTTTCCAGGATACTCTTCCAAGACATTGAAAATCTGGCCATATACATAGCTGTACACATGCATGCTCTGTGCATGTATATATGTGTGTGTACATACGTGTATTCATGTGTGTTTAGATGATATTGAGAGAAGAACATTTTTCAGTATATATTTTTTAAAACAATAGTATGGCCTTTCAGCTTGTTTTGTTGCATATGTCTGGTTATGGGAGGATCCTTCACCAACTGATTGAGACAATCTGATCGTGGCTAAGGTTGAGCAGCTGATCATGGTGGGCTTGCGTTAAGGCTGAGCAGCTGATCGTGGTGGGCTTGCGTTAAGGCTGAGCAGCTGATCGTGGCGGGCTTGCCTTAAGGCTGAGCAGCTGATCGTGGTGGGCTTGCCTTAAGGCTGAGCAGCTGATCGTGGTGGGCTTGCCCTGGCTTCCATCCGATGCGCAGGCAGAAGGGGAAACTGGGGCCCTCCTTTCATTTCATCTTAAGCAGTTTTACATGTAGCCGATCTTGAAGCATTTCCTTCCCTGAGTCAGTGCCTCCCTGAACTTGAACGCTGCCTGACTGAGCGTTCTAATTGCTGTAGACCCAAAGTGCCAAGGAAGTTAATTGCCTGCTAGATGGAAAAAAAAAAAAAAGTCACCTTCTATTTATATTGACATAAAACTTCATAGCTTACAAAACACTTCTCCATGTGTCATGTTAATTAATGCTCACAGTGACTCCGTTACGGAGTCGAAACATAGTCAGAGAGCCAGAAGAAAGGGCAGGAGTGCGGTCAAGGCTGTCAGCTCCAGACAAACCCATGGCTGGGGCGCCATGAGCTTAGAGAGTGAGACCCTGCTTTAAAACAACAGCAACAGAAACCAGGGCAAAAACAACCCGAGGCCCTAATCCGAGATGGCAAGAGAGAGAAAATAAAAGGGAAGACGTAAGTAGTAGGTAGATAGATCAGTGCATAACAGCATTTGCTGTGCAAACATAAGGCCCTGAGTTCAAATCCCCAGCACCCACTAAAGTAACTGGGCGCGGATGCACACACCAGGATTTTAACCCTAGGGCTACAGGGTAGAGGCAGGAGGATCACTGGGGTCTGTTGCCTGTCCACATAGCTCCAGGTTTGCTGAGAGATGTTGTCTCAAGGAAATAAGATCGAGAATGACAGCATAGGAAGGACACTTCTGACTTCCTGATGCATACATGTACACACACACACACACACACACACACACACTCACCACCACCACCACCAACAACAACAACAGTACCAAGCCTAACATGATAATAAATTTTTATCATCACAACACTCAGGAGACAGGGCCTTCAGGATGTACAGGTCAAGGCTAGCCTGGGCTGCATAGCAAGACTCTGTTTCAAAAACAAAATAGTGCTGAGAGTGGATCTCTACCCTCCCATCCCTCGGCGAGCATCTGGGATGCTGCCCTCTGAAGAGTCATTCCTCAAGACCCCCTGGCACCTGTGCTCATGTGGCCCAGGACCACAGGGACACCCTTGGCGGGTGCTTTGCAAGCTCTCTGAGGTGCTCATTTGCTATCCAACGCTGAAGGCCATCAACGGCCACGAGTGACCAGACTGGGCTCCATTGGTCAGAAACTCCTCTTCTCTCAGTGGCTGTCCCCTTTTTCTGTCCTTTGCCATCATTCTAGTGTCTGGAGAGACTCGTAGTAACTTTTACAGAAAGCACAGCATGTCCAGGCTGTTTCACACTTTCAGTCCTGTTTGCAGAGGTCAATTTGTGTATAGGCAAAAAATAACATCTGTTAAGTGCTTACATTGACTTTCCAACAGCTACGTAGGGAATGCGTAGCTTCTGTTATAGCCAATAAGGAAGGCAGCACAAAGTTTACATATTCAGTGTGTGGCCCCTGGTAATTTACTGTCACCCCAAAACCCTACTTAATTAACTCATGGATACCTTTGAGGAAAGCAGGAATTTTTAACATTTTGTACTTTAGGTGGTTTGGACTGTCGGGAGTGTTCCAAGACTCATTGTTAAGGAAATCCCACTGCTCAGCCCCCACGGGGCTTTGCCACCACGTTCAAAGAAACTGTGTCTCCTCTTTCCCCGGCCATGCATCCCCTCAGCAGGCAGAACGTCAGGGTGCCCTGCTGGCTCTCTGTCCTTGTTTGGTGTTTTTCCTGTGTCAGCATCTGAGTATCATCTAACATAAGTTCATCCTGGAAACCCACAGGAGGCTCAGAGCGAGAGGCCGAACACACAAGACCACGATTTTGTGAGATGTGCTTAATCTGACTGGAGTCCTCCAGCTTAACCTCCTCTTCCTCCGTGTTTTCATCTCACACCCTAAATCCTGGCCTGGTGCTCATCATCCTGGAGCAGGGGCAGGCCCCACCCACAGCCGAGCCCACTCCGGCATTGGTCAGAAGTCAGGAGCATGAATCCCACGTAGAAACTCATGGGTGAGATGAACGACGGAGCCACTTGAGGAAAGGCCCTGTGTTGGCACCATTTCCCCCATGGCTAGGAGGAACCAGGAGGCAGATGCCCCCTACATGTTTGTCCCTATTTAATGTTGTGACATATGTGCCCCCATTCTCTGCTGTAAGTCATTCCCAACTCCATACTCAAGAGTATAAGCCCATCTACCATCAGCCCTAAAGATTTTCGTACAAATATCGTTATGCGATTATAATGTGTAAGGCATTTGTTCCACGAGACGTAGGAAATTAAAGACAGAAGTTAATCTATTTCTTGTCTTCCTGGCTCTGCATAAATCACTGAATCACTTGAGCCATAAACACGATGTGGTCCACAGTAGCTTTTGGAGAGAGATTCAGAGCGTGACAAGCCTCTGTGTGAACAGCCCGGCACTGGTGCGCTTGGCTGCGAGCCCAGCAGGTCAGCAGCCTCATGCTGTCCGCTTTGTTGGAGCTGTAGTTAGCATGTGTATGGCCAGTGGCCAGTAAGATGTCTGGGCAAGCCCTGAGCAGGTCTCATGAGGGCATGGCTTTTCAGGCAGTGTGTCATTAGGACTGGTCTCTGATAGAGAGTCACGGGGATTGTCTCCTCATAATGTACAGAATTTGAAGATAGGGATGGTGTTGGAAGATGCATGTCTCCCAGGATGAGATGGGATATTAAAGGGGCAAGGCAGAGCTCTAAGGAAACAGCGCCTTTGATAAAGTGATTGCCGCACAAGAACAGACCTGTGTCCGGACTCTGAGGCTCTGGAACAGCGGTAACCGCAGGACTGGGGAGGCAGAGACAGGAAGACACCTGGATCTTGCTAACCAGTCAGTCTAGATGACTTGGTGAGCTCCAGGTTTAATAGAGACCCTATTTCAAAGAAGTTAAGGTGGAGAATAATTGAAGAAATACATGTGCTTCCACCACCACATGTATGAGTGCACAAACACATGTACACATATGCCACACACACAAAGAAAAAAATAAGAATGAGAAGAAATACCTTATTATAAAAGTCAGGGATATGAAGTAAGAAGGAGACAGAAAAGAGATGATTTCTTTTTCTTGGAAGATTTAAAAGGCAAAGGTCTGTACACTCACTTCCCATCTCAGAACCACAAAGTGATGGGTGTTGGCACGCTAGTGTTTGGGGTGAGGGAGACAGGTGGGCCTCAGGACTCTTTAGCCAAAATGGTAAGTCCTTGGATTACATGGAGACCCTGTGTGAAAGATTGATGTCGAGAAGTCACTGAGCAAAGGCAGCCCGGTATCAGTGTCTGGCCTCCTCACGTGTTCACAAGGGTGATCACACCCACCTTCCTCACCATTTCCCAAACTCTGAATTGAGACACCATTGCTAATTGCCTAAGATTGACCTGTACTCAACACGTGACCTTTCACTAAGCTGCCAGGCTCCTCTTTAAACAGAATACAGTTTTAATGGTTGAGGGTTAGAAACAAGGGATGGACCAACCTGATTTAATGTCCCTAGTGTGAGTTTAGAAGGAATAAGAGCGGAGGCTGGCATTTGCAATAGTGGAAGGCTCTCGGCCCCGTGGAGAAAGGCCTCTGCCACCCTAGATACACAGACGTGGTAATGGGTGACATTTAGCAGTTATTTACATATTTCTTGGAGAAAGGTTATGTCAAAACCCAATGCGTATCACACTCAGAATCCCCACTCCTGTAATAGCGCCAGCTTCTGCTGTCGGCTGGATTTAGGAGCTTTGCCTCATTGAAGAGGATGTCCTGAGCTAGGTGAAGAGTCAGGAGATCCTCCTGATCATGTGGCTCAGCATTCTAAAAAGTCACGAAAAGAGATGTGGGGTTGTTGCTGTTATTTTTTATTATTATTATTATTATTATTGTTGTTGTTGTTGTTGTTGTTGTTGTTGTTTTCAGTTTGGGACTCGAGCTTTATGCCTCTGCGTCAGGCCATTGAGAGAATGTTTGCTCATCATTTTTGTCATCAAACATGTGACTGTAGCTGAAGCAGGAGGCAGCAGCAGTGAAATGATGTGGGTGGTTAACTGGTCCAGCGGGCTAAGCTGCTGTAAGGAGGAGGCCCACTGTAGTGTGGCAGGTGGCCATCAGGGTATCAGATAGCAAGCGGGACTGTGATGCCCTCTGGGGAAGGGCTTTTCCCTGACTCATTGCTTTTTCAATTACACAAATCTGTATGTTAACTATTTTGGACATGTTTCGCTTCTAAAAAAAAATCAAACTTTAAATAGGACTTCCTACCATTTTTAATATACTAACAATGACTTATAGTTCAGTCTCAATCTTATTCTATGATTTTTACATTAGTAACAGAAAGGCCAACAGTCGGGGACAGTATGGTCCAGGACAGTGTGGTCCAGCACAGTGCTCCCCATGCCAGACACTTCTGTGTTCATGTCCACTCCTGACTGCTCACCTCCCTTTAGCGCCCCACTGTGGCTTTTCACTAAGCCTTTGTCAGGCTGCCTCGAATCTCAGCATCTAGTTAAGATCAAGTTGTGGATAAGGGTAGGCACAGGTGCCATGGCAGTTTATAGTACAACACTCAGGGCAGCGGCTTATCTCCTGAGGAGCATGGGTAAGGTTATTGGCATTGGTGTTCTGGGTTTTATTTTTTCCTTTATTTTATTTATTTTGTGTATATAAGTGTTTCTCTCTCTCTCTCTCTCTCTCTCTCTCTCTCTCTCTCTCTCTCTTTCTCTCTCTCTCTCTCTCTCTCTCTCTCTCTCTCTCTCTCTCTCTCTGTGTGTGTGTGTGTGTATACTGCATCTGTGCTTGGTGACCACAGAGATCAGAAGAAAGTATCAGGTTCCCTGGAACTGGAGTTTTGGATGGTTTTGAGGTACCATGTGGGTGCTGGGAACTGAAACTCTGCAGGAGCGGCCAATACTCTTAACCACCAAGCCAGCTCTCCAGTTGTAGTACTGGTTTTCAGTGTGCTGGACGCACACCTCTTTAGCAGTGTGGTCTTAAGCCATGTCTGGCATCACTTATGAAACTATAACTGTGTCCCTTGTAATGTGTTGATAAAATGTGTCCATGTTTAGATTTTTGGGAAGCATTCAGTGTGTGTGTGTGTGTGTGTGTGTGTGTGTGTGTGTGT
>OU015745.1:143580041-143594420 GCA_907169655.1 Acomys percivali | reverse complement strand
CCAGCAACCACATGGTGGCTTACAACCATCTATAATGGGATCTGATGCCCTCTTCTGGCCTGCAGGTGTATATGCAGACAGAACATTGTATACATAATAATAAATAAATATTTAAAACACACACACACACACACACACACACACACACACACACGCAGTTTTAAATTGACGTGGAAAAGTAGAAATCTTACAGTGAGAAGTTGATTTACAAGGTAAATACAAGAGGCTGAAGGACTAAAACCTTCTCAGGCTTGGAAAGAGAACGAAGCTGGAGGATTACTTCCCCGAGTTTTGAGGCCTCCATGTGAAGTTAAGTGGACCAAGGTAGATACACTGCTCAACGAGGCATGCCAGGTGTGATCTTGAGATGTGTCCGCATGTGGGTGGCGAGTTGAGTTTCACAGGATGCAGGATATTTACAGGTAAAGGGAATACTTGCAGCAACAGTCATGAGAATAAGTAAGGGACTTGAACAACATTCAGGAACTTACATAAATAAAAAATAATAATTTGATATAAATTTTAGACCCGAATGTATAACGTTAAACCATAAACGTCTTAAAGCAATGCAAAATTGTTCATGATTTAGAGATAGGACACAAAAAGGCCGAAGTATAAAGGGGACCACAGCCTGGGAGAAGCTATTTTAGGTGCACACACTAAGAGGTGTTCTGTATACAGCGTGTCTGTCTGACAGATAACGTGTGTAACTTGTAAAGAGCACCTGCTGAATTGGTCATCATAAGTTATTTAACATATGTTTACTGGCATTCCACATACATCTTAGAAGTCAGGGCTGGAAATGTGGCTCAGAGGTTAAGAGTACTGGCTGCTCAGGCAGAGGACCCAGGTTCAGTTTCCAGCACCCACAAGGTGGCCGGTTCACCACTGCCTATAACTCTGGTTCCAAGGGATCTGAACTTCCTTCTAGCTTCTAAGGACACGATGCACATGTAGTATACAGACATACACGCAAGCAAATATTCATGCACGTGAAATACAATGAATAAACCTAAAGTATTGGTCTGAGTAAATTCTTTTAAAAATTCTACAAATCCAAAACTCAAAGTCAGTCTAATTAAAAGATGAGTAGAAATTTTGGGTGACACAAAAACTAATAAATAAATGCAAAAAGACATAATTTTGCCCAGCAAACCTGAAGCCCTAAATTCAATCCCTGGTACAAAACAAAAGAAACAAATAAAACATAGCCAAATCAGCCCACCAACCAACCAAAAATGGCCCCATGCTGTTTCCTGGAGAAATGGGCAACATGTGTTTAAACATGGGGAAATATGAGACCATCTTGATACTTGCAAATGGCTCCAAAATATCTTTCAGAATTATATAAGTCAAGATATGACGAACATTGTAGATTCTGGGGAATTAAAGAGACGTAGATGTAATGCTGATGGGGGTGGGGAGAAATACATGTTATATACATCACATATGTGATATGTATTTAACATTTCAGCATTCTGTGCTCGTCAATAACAGTAGAAGTAAAGTGTCTGCCTCCCAAGGGCTCTACAGCATAAACAGTGGACTTGACACTGCTTTATTATGCGTGTGCCACTTCCTTTCCTGTTTTTTTTTTTTTTTTCTCCTTACAGATGGAACTCCCAAAATCATTTCTGCCTTTAGTGAGAAGGTGGTGAGCCCTGCAGAGCCAGTGTCCCTCGTGTGCAACGTGAAGGGGACACCCTTACCCACGGTCACGTGGACCCTGGATGATGACCCCATCCTCAAGGGCAGCGGCCACCGCATCAGCCAAATGATCACGTCCGAGGGGAACGTGGTCAGCTATCTGAATATCTCCAGCTCCCAGGTGCGGGATGGGGGCGTCTACCGCTGCACTGCCAACAACTCGGCTGGAGTCGTCCTGTACCAGGCTCGAATAAACGTAAGAGGTGCTTGTCAAATCAGCTCCTCGAACAAACACACACAACTCATTGTAGCGGGGGAGGGGGGCGGACGGGGGTGGAGGAACGGGTGCTGCATGCTCTGGGCTGAGCCTTGCAATGCGCGATGGAGGAGCCATCCCTCCCGCCCCCTGCCCTTTCTGTCCTACTCAGCAATAGCTCCGCTAATCGGCCGATGTTGAAAATGGCATTTTGGTCTCTGTAGTCAGCTTGTCTACCTTCTGTCCTCTCACATCTATCTACTTAATCTTTCCTTTCCTGGTTTATGCTCTGCATGCCCTTCTCTCCTCTCCACCTGCCACATGACATCCATGGTAAGCCTTCACATCCGTGGTACCTAACTCACATCCATAGCGCGCAGCGGCATAATCTCGATCCTCATCAATCTGCCTGCCTGACAGACGATCAATTGCTGTCAGCCTTTTCACCAGGAGAGCATGGCCGTGCAGAGCAGTGTAGACTAGTTACTTTTTATTAATTAAACTGTCTTTTGTCTTGTAATTCAAAATATTTTCACAGAAGTAGCTGATGGAAAAAAAATAAAGATTTTAACGTTCATTGACTCATTTCAGAGTAGTAAAAAGAAAGAAAATCATTTCTTCTTAGTAGAAAATGCCAAATGCCAAGAAACTGAGACAAAAAAAGGGTGTGCTTACATAAAATAATTTATTTTCACCAAAGAAAAGGTGTACCCGTTTCCTTCCATGAGATGTACCCTTAAATTATTTTCAAGAGTTTCCTTGTGTCTCTCCAGGGCCTGCAAGCATCAGACCAATGAAAAACATCACTGCGATAGCAGGGCGGGACACGTATATCCACTGCCGCGTGATTGGCTACCCGTACTACTCCATCAAGTGGTACAAGAACGCTAACCTGCTTCCCTTCAACCACCGCCAGGTGGCCTTTGAGAACAATGGGACTTTGAAACTCTCCGATGTGCAGAAAGAAGTTGACGAAGGAGAGTACACGTGCAACGTGCTGGTGCAGCCACAGCTCTCCACCAGCCAGAGCGTCCATGTGACAGTGAAAGGTAACCCTGCCCCCCGACCCCCGCCTCCCCCACACGGCTCCTTTCCAAGCCTGGCTTTGCCCCGAGACCAGCTTTTTTAAGGGGGTGGGGGGGAAGCATCTCAGAATCGGAGTAGAGTTGGGGAGAGTCATAAAAAACCGAGAGGTGAGCAATGTGCTAAGTGTTGTCTGTGATCCGGGATCCTGGTAGGGCTTGAAGTTGGTGCCACTTTCTCCGAGGTGGAGTTTGTGTCTTTGGAGTTTTCAGACCATACAGACCACACACTTTTGGCTTGGTGATCTAGTGTTCGTTCGGATGATTTTGGAGCATGCATCTTCCTTCCTCTGACCACTCTGTCCGCGAGCTCTTACCCCAATGGGGAGAGAGTCTGACGGTGGACGGTGGACAAGGACTTGAAGTTCTCATCATGAGTGGGCGGAGCAGCTGGGCAGAGCATCCATATGGCTCACCCGGCAATCCATGGCCAATAGGTCCCCAGTCTTTCTGACTAAATTATCCATTACATCATGTCATATACTGTGTCCTGGCTTCAAAACTGTCAGGGTAATCTCTGATGTTTCTGCAATATAACCTCAAAGTCCTTTGCCAACAACAAGCGATGAACTGTCAAGTCCACCGAGGATGCACAACTGATGCTTGAGGGAGCCATTCCTCTCCTTCCTAAGTCAGTGAGTTCCCTCAGCCAAGTGTAAAATGAAGGATTTGCATCAATGTAGATATTTTAGATACTTTACGTGCAATACACCATTAAAAGAGGAGGTTCTAACATGCTTCAAAAACAGCTTGCAGATGGTTTGAGTACCCTGCAGCCACAGTGCACGGCCTTCTGAGCTACCAGTGTGCAAGGAATCGTCTCTTAGTGCCCCGTAGGCTTCACACGGATGTTCCCATCTCCTCAGCCTCAAACATACTGGTATTCAAACCTTTCATCCTAAGCAACATCTGAAAACACACATACTCACACAAAATGCCCCTTCACTGTAAAATATGTCATTATGTTATATATTACACACTTGTATCTAGGTATTTTGAATTTTTCTTAAATTGTCCCATACTTTAATTTTCCTTAAATAATTATAAGTCCTTGATGGAATCAGGGTCCACTTCCGATGCTGCTCCATCATGTAGGAGTCATCTGTGGCCTTCTGGGTACCAGCCCTTGAGCGCTGGATGTGACCGTGGCTCAGGAGGTGAGCTTTCCTTTGAGGAGCTCTCCTTCTCATCAGGAGAGACAGTCACTGAACAAAACAAACACATAAGGCATGAGACACCCGAGTGCGTGCATGACTGTGCAGAAAATTAAGTCAGAGCGGTATTGTAAGGGTGTGTTGCCATGGAGACCTGGAAGCTACATTGCTGAATGTCTTCACTTTGCTGTTTTAAGATGCTCACACCTTCAGATGAGCGTTTCACCCACACACCATCTTTTGATTTGCCAGTCATTTGCAGATGACTAGCTCACTGAGATGTGAAGATCTTTTGGATATTAACACAATTCCTTGTGCAGCATCAAAACATCACATTATTAATATCACAAGATCCCGTGGGCACTAGAACTTGAGTTTTGTTATTTGTGGCACCATCAACTGCGATCCCAGGAGCTAACAACCTCTCACCTCTCCAGAGAGTCTTCCCACTATACAAATCTGCATGGCTGTCATTTTAGGGAGCCATTCAAGGTAGAAAAAAAGTCAGAATTTCATGAGCAAAGCAGCTAGTTGCTTTCCCTGGAGATCCCTGTCCTCTCATGCTGCTAGGGACTCTGGCCATTTTTCCAACAAGCAATCAAACAAAACCAACTTAGACCCAGAAACAAAGTGGAACCCGAGGTGATCACTGCTGCACCTCAGTGTGACTGCTGCGCCTCAGTGTGACTGCTGTGCCTCAGTGTCACTGCTGCGCCTCAGTGTCACTGTAATCATTGGTGCTCCAGTGTCTTATCTACCACCCTGTGAAGGCACCAGTGCAAACACCACACAGAGAGACAGGCAGCTAGCATCTCAGAATTGTAATGGCTTTCTTCTTGTGGACCCCCTCACATATGCACAGGGATCCCCAGAAATCCATAAGCTACATTTGAAAACACTTAAACCATAGGACAGATAATTAGCAGCCAGCTACGTTTCAAGCTGTTTTTAAGTTCCGATGATTGATCACGTGAGGCTGTGTCTGCCTTTCCCATTGGCCTTCTACTGCTACTAAGATTTTTTTTTTCAAGAGCCCCTGATGGAAACATGACCATTTGGATATAAATGGATATAAATATTTCAATACTAAATATTGGAGACACAAATTTGAACAAAGCCCAATTGAATGATTAGCTTTTAGTCTTAAAGTACTGGACCAGCATAAATTGATGTCTGATGTTGAGCCTCTCAACTGTCATAAACCATCTCAAAATATCTTAGGCCCCAAAGAATAATATATCAGGTCCTGTAACCAATATATATGATTTCACAAAAGGATTTAGCCAAGTAGTCTTGTGTTTAAGGGTTTCTATGAAGTATAAAAAATGCAGTACAAATTATCAGTTCCAATGTGCGGATATCTGAAGGAAACTTATCACATGCTATATTTCAGTACAGTGTCCTTGTGGTCAGTGGCTACTGGCAGGCAGGCAGGCAGGCAGGGCTGGGTTTTCACATTTGCAGTGATTAAAATGTGGGCAGGGAAGGGCACTGGGAGACAGTAGAGTGCGGGGCTGCAGATGTGCACAGCAGTCTAAGCAGAGAGTAGAGACAGATCTAAGCAGTGAGTACAGGCAGAACAGAGGTCAAACAAAGGTCAAAGGTTCTCTTGGCAGGCTGAAGGAAGCCGAGCGCCACCTTGGCTGCAGAAGATGAAGGAGATGTACTTCCTGAATGTGCTCATGCCCAGTTGCAGAGGGCATTTCACAGAAGAGATGGTATCCAAGGTTGGTGTGTGAGGACCTGGGATCTTTTCTGAGTTGGGAAGAGGTTGCCAGATGATTTTGGACAGTGAAGCCGCACAGACTGACTTGGATTTAGAATGGACAAAGGACATTTGTGAGCCCAGGGCCAAGAACAGGAAAGGCCACACGGCACAGAGGCGGAGTCCTGGGGAGGAGGGTGGCAGTGTGCACCAGGAACAAGCATTAAGTAGAGGTCGAGGTAGATTCAGGTTCTATGTGGTCACTGATGGACCCAACGTGAGTGTGAGAGAATGGGAGGCACCAGGCAACTCCAGATTTTACTGTCAACAGTGGGAGGAGAGAAGCCTTCCACTTACAGAATAGGCAGTTTTGGGGCAACAGTCTGAGAAGAAACTAGATGGGTTGGCAAAGAAGTACAGACACCCAGTAGGGAGGGGCAGATCAGCAGACTGATCACTGAAAAGAATCGAAAACTAAGAGCTGGGGAGAGGGCTGTCCGTGTCAGCACTTTACTGGTGCTGTACAAGCCTGAGGCCCCAAGTTTGAGCCCCAGGGCCCACAGTACTAGAGAGGCAGAGACAGGAGGAACCCCGTGGTTTGCTGGCCAGTCTGTCCACCCACCCACACAAACTTGAAAATATTTTAGAAATTTCCCCAAAGCAAAGCATGGGTTTATGCTCACTAAGAACCCTGTCCAAGCCTTGTGTGAATGTCGCGTGGGCACACCTCACAGCAGCTGCACACCCTGCCCTAGGTGCCACTGTTCCACAGAGCTTTCTTGCTGTTATTCTGCAAACAGTGCTATACAGCAACTGCTCCTATATTTGGGTATTATGGGTCACGTAGAAATGGCTATGGGTCTACAGTGGATGTGAGCTGGCTGTAAGCCAGTGTGAGACCATTTCACAGAAGAAGTTTCAGTATTCTGGGGTCTTGGAAACCAAGGGATACAGAGGGACAGCGAGAGGTGACAGCGGCCGGCGTCCAGAAACCCAGTGTGCACATTGAAGTGCATCAGGCAGTAGAGGATGAGGGATTCTAGGATGTGACAAGCCAAGCTATTCCTCATGCAGGGTGACAAACTGATCAGCCTCTTGGTCAGACTCACATGAAGACCTGTCTGTCAACCATCTGAGGCCAAAGTCAGACAATTACAACGACATTTAAACTGTCCTTTATAAGTTCCCTACACCAGTGTGTTCACAGGACCCCACATTAAAATCTTACACTTGTGCCTTATGGTTGGAGCCCCTGAAAGTGTTAACTCGAGGAATGGAAGGGTGCACTAGGCAAGTCTGTAGGGAAGCCTCAGCCAGCTCCTGGGTCATGATTTAAGCTCTCTGTCTGTTCCTCTGCCATGAGCAACCTCTCCTCAAAACTAGAGACTTAAATATTTGTGGACTCTCATGCTCGCTGCAGCCAGAAAAAAAAAAAAAAATACAGCTCTCTCCTGATGGTTCCCTGTAGGTGGCTCCTGGGGAGGGCATCTTCCTGGTTATCTCAGGCCACAGGGCTTCCTTGGTGGCTACTGCGGTGGGGAAACGTCAAGATACTTATGCTCTACCACCCAACCTAAAGAGCTAGAAGAAGTTGAGTTCCCAAGTGAGGCAAGAACAAATGTGCCAGGTCTGTCAACCTGAAAGGGCCAGGTAGGGACTACAGACTGTTTCTTCATGTCACTCATTAAAAGCTGCCCAATAGGAAAAGCCCTTGTAGCTAGGCATGGTGGCACACACCTTTAATCCTAGCACTCGGGAGGCAGTGGATCTCTGTGAGTTCAAGGCCAGCCTGGTCTACAAAGAGAGTCCAGTACAGCCAAGACTAACACAGAGAAACCCTGTCTCAAAAAACAAAAACAAAACCAACAAAAAAAAAAAAAAAAAAAGGAAAGAAAGAAAGAAAGAAAAAAAGAAAAAAGAAAAGCCCTTGCACTGGGGGGCAATCTGTCAGAAAATAAGCTGTACTCAGTGGTTAAGGATCCTCCACATAAGGAACCAACCCTGAGTGTAGGGAAAACCTGACAAGGCAATAGAAGCCAAGTGGAAGCCATGATTGTGGGGTGATAAGAGGAGAGGGACAGACAAAAGGGACAAAGCACTACAGCCTCGGCCCTGAGGACAGTCAGAAACCCCTCAAGGTGTGCCGTGCCCAAACCAAACTGTGTGCATTTAACACGTGATAGAAACACGTGCATGCCAACTCCCTCAGTCCCTGGCCTGTCCCTGAATGAATGAATGAATGACTTCCAGAAGCAGATTAAGTCACCCCACAGGCCACACAGCATGAGAAGGGAATGCCCTTCCAACAACTCAGTTAGAAAAACCTTGATCAAAGAGCTCACCAGGAAGCTGGGGATTTAGCAGATGCTGCAAATGTATGGATTCTGCTCCAGTTTCCATTCTGTTTACTGTGAGAAAACATTCTGACCAACAGCAACTCAGGGGAGGAAAGGGTTAACTTGACTTACACTTCCAGGCCACAGCCCAGCATTGAGTAAGGTCAGGACAAGCAGACCACCGCAGAATGCTGCTCAATGGCTCCTGCTTAGCTGGTTTTTTTACACAGCCCAGGAAGACCCATGCATGGCCACCCACAGGGACCTGAGCCCTCCCACACCAATGAAGGATCAGCATAATCCCCTACAGGCAATGCCCACTGGGAGATAGGATCTTGGCAATTCCTCAGGGGAGGTCCCCACCCAGATAACTATGGGCTGTCTCCCTTGACAATGGAAGCTAACTAGGACAGATGTGTATCAGAGGCCAATTATTTGTGTGCAGGTCACTGCAGACATTGACACCTCTGGCTGTCAACCAGGGCTGGATGGTGTCTCATATGGCTTTTATTTGATTTCACCTTTCTATCCAGGTCACATGCAATTTCACACAGCCTGGAACAGCCATGAGTTAATGCATCTCCATACAAAATCATGGACCTACTTAAAACATTGTCAGGTTTTTTTAAAAGCCATTGTGTGTGTGTGTGTGTGTGTGTGTGTATGTGTGTGTGTGTGTGTGCGCTTTATTATGTAGTTCTCATGTGTGAAAAGTCAAGATGACAGTGTCATGTTACAATGTTCAAAATTTTGGACATACCTGGTAGACAAATAAAATTTTAGACACTGAAATAAATGAAAGGCTGGGAGGATAGGGAAAAATGTGTGTGAGCCTATGTAGGACTTTCCATAAAAGAGGAATTCCTGGACAGGAATATGATAGCCAAGGGCTTTTTCTGGTTTTGGCTGTGTTCACACGCATATGCCATAACAAGGTGTGTAGCCTTCATTGGTTGAAGCTAACTGTGGCATTTCTTGTTCAAGTTGACTTATAGTTGCTCCTATAGGTAACAATTATACATCATTAAAAATTTTAGCTTTTTCTCTGGATCTGGGAAAATGCAGCCAAATCAATGTCTGTGTATCTAAATCTGCATTTAAAGCATTATGAAATGTAATATACAAATCAATTAAGGTTGCTGTCTGTGAAGGAATCTTTTAAATGAGCAACCTTTACTACTTTCAGCCATGAGGCTTAGGAGGAAGGAGGCTGAGGGGGTCTGCTGAGTTCAAGAGAAGATGAGTGGTGGGGTTTTTGTTTGGTTGTTTTTTTGGGGTTTTCCCCCTTGAAGATGGCCTGGCTGTCTTATTTGTATAAATCACCCCGTGTTATCATCCTATGAGCGCATGGCCAGTGCTTTATTGAATCATTGCAGAATGATAAATATGTAGCTTCATAGGCTGCTGCCCTGGGCTGGAAGATGGCTTGGTCAGTAAAGTGTTTCCCTCCTCGCAAGCACAAGGACCCAAGAACCTACACTGAGAAACATGGTGTTGGTGGCTCCCGTGATGCTCATGCACTCTTCCAGCAGGATCTTTTTTGCCAATAGTTCATTACTGTTGACTCAAGCAAGCTCGGGCCAGACCAAATGCCAGCATGGAGTGGCGATGGGGGAGTAAAGTCTCGTCCACAGCCAAGGACCTATTGACAATTGACACTTGCTGGGCGGGGGTGGGGGGGCCCCAGGAGGGGAGTCGGTTTGCTTTAAGATTGTAGTCTCTGGTGATTTTACTTTGCTCCCACAGAAGATCACATGTCAAAGAATATATGGGCAGCACAAGTTGAACTTGATGGATTATTTTTTTAAAAATTAGGTATTCAGGGACTAGGGGTAGATCAGCAGGAGTTGGGGAGGAGGCGAATGTGATCAAAACACATGGATTGATTTCTCAGAACAAACAAAGAGCAATCAGGTGTGTTTGTCTGTTTCTGTTTGTTTCTTATACTCAAACGGGGAGATACATGCTCCTCGCGGGTCGTTTGCTCTGCCTGCCTGTCTAGATCTGCCTGTCTCAAAAGAAAACACCATGGATAGCACCTGAGGGAAAATAGCCAATATTATCATCTGATCTTTACATACATACACACATGTACCCCTGCATAAATATGAACACACACAGACATATACACACACAGAGACATGTGCAAACAAAACAGAAATATAGACCAGACATACACATAATCATACAAACACATACATGCACACGTATATAGACACACATTCAATTGCACACATAGACATATGTAAAGACAGACAGACAAACATACAGAGGCACACAGACATACATACACACAGTTAGAAATACATACACACAAAGACACAGAGACACATACTCAAAGACATGTGTGCTCGGGGATACACATATCAAGTTTCTTGGGAAACAGGGTTTGGCCCACTCAGTTCTTACCATACTAGTGCAAATGATGAAAGCAAAGCATTTTTTATCTTGTTTCCAGGATACTCTTCCAATACATTCAAAATCTGGCCATATACATAGCTGTACACATGCATGCTCTGTGCATGTATATATGTGTGTGTGTACACACGTGTATTCATGTGTGTTTAGATGATATTGAGAGAAGAACATTTTTCAGTATATATTTTTTAAAACAATAGTATGGACTTTCAGCTTGTTTTGTTGCATATGTCTGGTTATGGGAGGATCCTTCACCAACTGATTCAGACAATCTGATCATGGCTAAGGCTGAGCAGCTGATCGTGGTGGGCTTGCCTTAAGGCTGAGCAGCTGATCGTGGTGGGCTTGCCCTGGCTTCCATCTGATGCGCAGGCAGAAGGGGAAACTGGGGCCCTCCTTTCATTTCATCTTAAGCAGTTTTACATGTAGCCGATCTCGAAGCATTTCCTTCCCTGAGTCAGTGCCTCCCTGAACTTGAACGCTGCCTGACTGAGCGTTCTAATTGCTGTAGACCCAAAGTGCCAAGGAAGTTAATTGCCTGCTAGATGGAAAAAAAAAAAAAGTCACCTTCTATTTATATTGACATAAAACTTCATAGCTTACAAAACACTTCTCCATGTGTCATGTTAATTAATGCTCACAGTGACTCCGTTACGGAGTCGAAACATAGCCAGAGAGTCAGAAGAAAGGGCAGGAGTGCGGTCAAGGCTGTCAGCTCCAGACAAACCCACGGCTGGGGCGCCATGGGCTTAGAGAGTGAGACCCTGCTTTAAAACAACAGCAACAGAAACCAGGGCAAAAACAAACCGAGGCCCTAATCCGAGATGGCAAGAGAGAGAAAATAAAAGGGAAGACGTAAGTAGTAGGTAGATAGATCAGTGCATAACAGCATTTGCTGTGCAAACATAAAGCCCTGAGTTCAAATCCCCAGCACCCACTAACGTAACTGGGCGCGGATGCACACACCAGGATTTTAACCCTAGGGCTACAGGGTAGAGGCAGGAGGATCACTGGGGTCTGTTGCTTGTCCACATAGCTCCAGGTTTGCTGAGAGATGTTGTCTCAAGGAAATAAGATCGAGAATGACAGCATAGGAAGGACACTTCTGACTTCCTGGTGCATACATGTACACACACACACAGACAGACACACACACACACACACACACACACACACACTCACCACCACCACCAACAGCAACAACAACAGTACCAAGCCTAACATGATAATGAATTTTTATCATCACAACACTCAGGAGACAGGGCCTTCAGGATGTACAGGTCAAGGCTAGCCTGGGCTGCATAGCAAGACTCTGTTTCAAAAACAAAATAGTGCTGAGAGTGGATCTCCACCCTCCCATCCCTCGGCGAGCATCTGGGATGCTGCCCTCTGAAGAGTCATTCCTCAAGACCCCCTGGCACCTGTGCTCATGTTGCCCAGGACCACAGGGACACCCTTGGCGGGTGCTTTGCAATCTCTCTGAGGTGCTCATTTGCTATCCAACGCTGAAGGCCATCAACTGCCACGAGTGACCAGACTGGGCTCCATTGGTCAGAAACTCCTCTTCTCTCAGTGGCTGTCCCCTTTTTCTGTCCTTTGCCATCATTCTAGTGTCTGGAGAGACTCGTAGTAACTTTTACAGAAAGCACAGCATGTCCAGGCTGTTTCACACTTTCAGTCCTGTTTGCAGAGGTCAATTTGTATATAGGCAAAAAATAACATCTGTTAAGTGCTTACATTGACTTTCCAACAGCTACGTAGGGAATGCGTGGCTTCTGTTATAGCCAATAAGGAAGGCAGCACAAAGTTTACATATTCAGTGTGTGGCCCGTGGTAATTTACTGTCACCCGAAAACCCTACTTAATTAACTCATGGATACCTTTGAGGAAAGCAGGAATTTTTAACATCTTGTACTTTAGGTGGTTTGGACTGTCGGGAGTGTTCCAAGACTCATTGTTAAGGAAATCCCACTGCTCAGCCCCCACGGGGCTTTGCCACCTCGTTCAAAGAAACTGTGTCTCCTCTTTCCCCAGCCATGCATCCCCTCAGCAGGCAGAACTTCAGGGTGCCCTGCTGGCTCTCTGTCCTTGTTTGGTGTTTTTCCTATGTCAGCATCTGAGTGTCATTTAACATAAGTTCATCCTGGAAACCCACAGGAGGCTCAGAGCAAGAGGCCGAACACACAAGACCACGATTTTGTGAAATGTGCTTAATCTGACTGGAGTCCTCCAGCTTAACCTCCTCTTCCTCCGTGTTTTCATCTCACACCCTAAATCCTGGCCTGGTGCTCATCATCCTGGAGCAGGGGCAGGCCCCACCCACAGCCGAGCCCACTCCGGCATTGGTCAGAGGTCAGGAGCATGAATCCCACGTAGAAACTCATGGGTGAGATGAACGACGGAGCCACTTGAGGAAAGGCCCTGTGTTGGCACCATTTCCCCCATGGCCAGGAGGAACCAGGAGGCAGATGCCCCCTACATGTTTGTCCCTATTTAATGTTGTGACGTATGTGCCCCCATTCTCTGCTATAAGTCATTCCCAACTCCATACTCAGAGTATAAGCCCATCTACCATCAGCCCTAAAGATTTTCGTACAAATACCGTTATGCGATTATAATGTGATTATAATGCGTCCACGAGACGCAGGAAATTAAAGACAGAAGTTAATCTATTTCTTGTCTTCCTGGCTCTGCATAAATCATTGAATCACTTGAGCCATAAACACGATGTGGTCCACAGTAGCTTTTGGAGAGAGATTCAGAGCGTGACAAGCCTCTGTGTGAACAGCCCGGCACTGGTGCACTTGGCTGCGAGCCCAGCAGGTCAGCAGCCTCATGCTGTCCGCTTTGTTGGAGCTGTAGTTAACATGTGTATGGCCAGTGGCCAGTAAGATGTCTGGGCAAGTCCTGAGCAGGTCTCACGAGGGCATGGCTTTTCAGGCAGTGTGTCATTAGGACTGGACTCTGATAGAGAGTCCACGGGGATTGTCTCCTTATAATGTACAGAATTTGAAGATATGGATGGTGTTGGAAGATGCATGTCTCCCAGGATGAGATGGGATATTAAAGGGGCAAGGCAGAGCTCTAAGGAAACAGCGCCTTTGATAAAGTGATTGCCGCACAAGAACAGACCTGTGTCCGGACTCTGAGGCTCTGGAACAGCGGTAACCGCAGGACTGGGGAGGCAGAGACAGGAAGACACCTGGATCTTGCTAACCAGTCAGTCTAGATGACTTGGTGAGCTCCAGGTTTAATAGAGGCCCTATTTCAAAGAAGTTAAGGTGGAGAATAATTGAAGAAATACATGTGCTTTCACCACCACATGCATGAGTGCACAAACGCATGTACACATATGCCACACACACAAAGAAAAAAATAAGAATGAGAATAAATACCTTATTATAGAAGTCAGGGATATGAAGTAAGAAGAAGGAGACAGAAAAGAGATGTTGATTTCTGTCTCTTGGAAGATTTAAAAGGCAAAGGTCTGTACACTCACTTCCCATCTCAGAACCACAAAGTGATGGGTGTTGGCACGCTAGTGTTTGGGGTGAGGGAGACAGGTGGGCCTCAGGACTCTTTAGCCAAAATGGTAAGTCCTTGGATTACATGGAGACCCTGTGTGAAAGATTGATGTCGAGAAGTCACTGAGCAAAAGCAGCCCAGTATCAGTGTCTGGCCTCCTCACGTGTTCACAAGGGTGATCACACCCACCTTCCTCACCATTTCCCAAACTCTGAATTGAGACACCATTGCTAATTGCCTAAGATTGACCTGTACT
>OU015745.1:143572541-143575041 GCA_907169655.1 Acomys percivali | reverse complement strand
GCGCGTGCGTGAAATACCAGCCACTCATTATTGTCTTTTCTCTGTCATCTTTATTTTCTTTCTAGTTCCGCCTTTCATCCAGCCTTTTGAGTTCCCAAGGTTTTCCATCGGGCAGCGCGTCTTCATCCCGTGTGTGGTGGTCTCAGGGGACTTACCCATCACCATCACCTGGCAGAAGGATGGCCGGCCCATTCCGGCCAGCCTTGGGGTGACCATCGACAACATCGACTTCACCAGCTCCCTGAGGATCTCCAACCTCTCCCTGATGCACAACGGGAATTACACCTGCATCGCCCGGAACGAGGCGGCAGCTGTGGAGCACCAGAGCCAGCTAATTGTGAGAGGTGAGTGCAGGGAGCTACCCACGCCGCATGCCTTGAGATACTGCGAGAAGAATCAGGAACAGAAAATCCTATTGGGACTCTAGATGAGAGAACAATGGGAGAATAGCAATGTAGAAGGATCCAGTGGATCCTAGAAACCTACAAGTAGAACATTATGATAGGCAGATTTGGGTCATGGGGTCCCGCTCAAACTAAGGCACAAGCCAAGGACAATACAGGCGGTAAACTTTAAACCTCTACCCAGATCTAGCCAATGGTCAGAACAGTCTCCACACTTGAGTGGAGAGAGGGATTTGACTTTCTCATGTACTCTGGTGCCTCACATTTGACTATGTCCCCTGGCGGGGGAGACCTAGTGGCACTCAGAGGAAGGACAGCAGGTCACTGAGAAGAGACTTGATACCCTATGAGCATATACAGAGGGAGGTAATCCCTCTGAGGAACAGTCATAGGGGAGGGGAATAAGGGGAAAATGGGAGGGAGGGGAGAATGGGAGGATACAAGGGATGGGATAACCATAGAGATGTAACAAGAATAAATTAATAAAAATAAAAATAAAAATAAAAAATAAAAATAAAAAAAAGGAATCCAGACCCCCCCCAAAAAAATCACTATTCCACCCACCCACACACCACTTTTTAAAAAAAAATCACAGTTATAGAAATTAAGAATGAGTTCCTCTAAATTCTGAAACAAAGTTACATTTGTCCAACCTCTAATAGATCCAATATATTAGATATATTAGCTTATTATTTATATTTACTTATGGTGTGTATTAAATATATTTGCTTGCAAGGGAAGGCTGTGTGTGGGGTCTGATGAAACAGGGAGGAAAGTTTTGTCGGGATTGATTTTATTATGTTTATTGTATAAAGCTTTCAGTCATGTATTTTATCACCTGGTCTCATGGATGGTGGACAATTAGGGGGCTAGAGGGATGGCTCAGCAGTTGAGAGTACATACTGTGCTTGCCCAAGTCTGAGCTTGGTGGGCAGCCCTGGTCTTGTGGCTCACAACCACAGCTGTGGCTCCAGCTCCCGGGACCTGAAGCCTGTGACCTCTGAGAGCACCTGCACTCACAAGCTCTCCCCAACCCTCCTCCCACATGCACTTAATTAAAAGTAAAAAAAAAACCTCATTTAAAAAGTAACACCATTCCCCATGGCTTTACTAAGAAGCTACAATGTGACAGTGATATTAGAGATGTGACAGTCTTGGCTCCTCTCTTCTATTTAGTGTCAAGTGTGTCAGTGTTCAGGGAAGCTTTTGCGGTGGTTTAAGTTAGGATGACTGCCATAGAATCTGCTGGCAACAGTCAAAGTGGGATGGCCTAGGGTGTAGAAAACACTGGCAGTGATCCCAGTCCTCCTAAGATGCGCTGATCTGGCTTCAAGTCTTGGCTGAGGATGCCAGAGCGTCACGGTGGTTCAGGCTGCAAGAGGGACAGAGCAGTAGGGACCAGCTGACCTGCCAAGCACAGATGTGGCGTGATGTAGTGACTCTCTGAGGGGGTCATGTTCATGTGCGCTGGGGAGGTAGCTACGGAAAGAAAGCTTTGCGTGAATCCTGATCATTTGCCCTTCAAAGCCCCCGAACACTGGGCCTCTCTCTGTGCAGTGTTATCTTCAGAACCACCAACAGCGACTTGGTTGAGCAGAGGGGCCCTGTCCGTCCTCATCCACAGCTGTGTCCCCTCTGCACCTCTTCTTTTCTGAAAAAAAAAAAAAAAAAAAAAAATTCATTTCCTAAAACTCACCAACGAAGCACAGAGAATGTTGTGCACCTGGAAGTCGTGGGGAGAAGCCAACTTCACACATTTGCAAAATAAAACAGAAACGATAAGCGAAGGAACAAGAAACTAGATCCTCAATTTAAAACAAACAAAAGATACACATGACTACGGGAGTTAGGAAATGTTCCCATTCCTCCCTATTTTTTAGAAGATAAATGAAAATAGGAACCCCCTTTGTCTCTGCTTCCCAGTTCTCCCTTCAAGAAGAATTACCACTGTGTGTGAGGGTGTAACAGTGCATGGACCATTTTTAATATAATCCACTCTGAAGGATTTAGGTCAGGAAATAAAGCACAGATAAAAAAGAGCATGGTGGAGATGTGTGTGTGTGTGTGTGTGTGTGTGTGTGTGTGTGTGTGTGTGT
>OU015745.1:143557518-143572531 GCA_907169655.1 Acomys percivali | reverse complement strand
TGTGTGTGTGTGTGTGTGTGTGTGTGTGTGTGTGTGTGTGTGTGTATTTGCAATTGTAAAAACAGTAACTGGCATTATTTTGGCCAAGGTCAGCTGAAGCAGAATTGACCTTACTCTTTAAGTTACAGAATAGATGATAATCTCACTAATCATAGACTTGTTCCTCAAAAACTATCTTCTGTTAAGTATGCGGCACATCACCAGGTGGGTGTCAGATCACACACCAGCCCCTGTGACTGGAAAACTCAGGGAGAATCTCATGTGATCCACACCATGGAACCCCCAGGGCATTCAAGATCACGTGTGTGTGTGTGTGTGTGTGTGTGTGTGTGTGTGTGTGTGTGTGTGTGTGTGAGACTTCTGGTCCTAACCAGATCCGTTAAATGATGATATGCAAAAACAGATCTCTCTCCCATGTCTGTGTAGCCTTTTCCCCCAAGATCACTGGCAAGTGATGGTCAAACGTTGTCACACTTTACAGTGTCACAGCAGGGCACTGTGAAGGTCTGGCTCCCAGCCTGTGGCCCATGCTGCTGCCAGCCGTCCTAGATCAGGAGGATCAGTTCTCCACCGCTCATGACCGTGAGTCAAGCTTTTGACCGTGTGGTTATTTTACAAGCCTTTTTCTTCCTGCCCAGAGACTCCAACCAGGGTGGTGACATACACCAATTTACCTTATTTTTTTCATAGTCCTCTGAGAACTTTACATAATGTGTTTTAGCTTTTTCTGCCTCTTCCCAACTCCTCCAAGGTCTACAGACCCATTCCTTACCCACCCAATCCTGTGCCTTTTTAAAACACCCATAAATTCTGATTTGTGCTGCCTATATACTCTTAGATGTGTGGTTTTCTACCAGGGTGTGGTCAACTGACCAGGAGCTACACTCTTAAATGACTGTTCCTCTGCTAGTAGCTATCAGTTGATAATAGCTCCCCAGCTAGGATAGGAGTGGAACGTCACGCCCACTTCCCTCTTCATGTTGCTGCTGCTGCTGTTGCTGCTGCACTTCTTCTTCTTCTTCTTCTTCTTCTTCTTCTTCTTCTTCTTCTTCTCCTGCTAGCTTATGTGGATCTTGTGCATGCTGTCACAACCACTGAGTTAATGTGTATAGTTTCCCTGTTGTGTGTCCAGAGAACATGGTTTTCTAATATTCATCTACTTCCTCTGGCTCTTATTGCCTTTCTTCTCCCTCTCCCACAATTATCCTCAGCCTTGTGGGGAGGAGATATTATACAGACGTCCCCATTACAGTTGGGAAGCCTTTAGTTTCCTGTTCTCTGGACCTTGACTAGTTGTGTATCTTTATGCCAATCACACTGCAAATAGACTAACCCAGAGACCCTGATCAAGCGTCTCTGAGGAGGGTTGAGAGAGGCACAGGTCTATGGATATAATGACAAGTCCTTAGGAATCATTTTAAGATTATATCCATAATTGGCCCCAAAATGATGTCATCATGCATAGGTTTCATCTCGTGAGGTGAGCCTTAAATCCAATCATAAAACAGTTGGTTACCCCACAAGTCTTGATCCACAGTTGTACCCGTTGAGTTCTGGAGAACCTCCTGCTTCTAAGTGGGGAGGGTGGGCAACAGCAGGAGGTGCTAAGGTTTGAGTGGAAGGTCAGCTGCAGAGCTGACGTCACATACTCAAGGTCCTGGGTCCTCAGAGAAGTCTCAAGGCAATGGGAATCAGTTAGAGGCATGGATCAACTTCTGGAATGAAGTGGGCTAGCGAGCACAGAGGTCTACAACAGAGAGCTTCCTGATACCCGTGAAAAGCAGAAACATGGGACCTAGGTGGTGGCTGCAGGAAGGACTCAGGACGGTGTGTGGGGGGGTCATTGCATAAAGTTCTTTGCTGCCCTTGGTAACTGGTTGTGTTCAAGTGTACGTGAGGAGGCAGGATAACGCTCCTCCCAGGGGAGCAGCCAGCCCACTGCGGTAGGTGTTTGTTTGAGCTGCCTTCCCGATACTCCAATCCCCTCTGTCCTTCATACAAAAAATAACCAAGGAAGGCTCTCTTTCCAGGCTCACACCTACTAGAAGTGGCATCCCTTTCCCGGGGTCTGGAAACTGTGCAGCTGTGCTCAGAATTCCAGCTTTCCATGTAAATGGTCAAGTTGAGTCAGGAACTTTTAAAATAACTGCTTTAGCTACAGATTATACTGAATAAATGGATGAAGGACTTTTACATGAAGTTAAGGCTCTGTTCAGAGAGAAATGCACATCACGAACTGGGGCCTTAGTCGTTAAATACAGAACACAAAGCTGGCACTTGGTTCATGAAGGATGCAAACATTAAACTGATGAAATACATTACATGCAAGTACAAAAAACAAAACCCAAAAAACAAATTACTCTGTGCTTTTATTTTAGTTTTTTACTGGAATTGAGAGCCGTCCCTTTCTTACTTGTTTTAAAGACTTGGCCTGAGATGTAGGTTGGGGAAAGTGGAAACAGAATGAAGAGTTTAGAGGTCTTGAAATTGCCTGTCACTGAGAAGGTGGTTTGGAGTCTCAGAGTGACAGGCTATTAATTACAGGAGCAGAACACACCTTGATAGCAGGGAGATTGGTGTTCTTGATATGGCCATAGAAGACTTCACAGAGGGGTGAGTGCCATCGGCCTTGGTATGTAAGAAGGTTCAGGAAGAAAGAGACAAGACGGTGCAGGCACAATACTAGAACTTTCTGAAGGCTAGCCAGGCCAGTATTGCTGCATGTGCATGGTCTGTGCTAGCTTGGAAACATGGCTGACTTCTCCGAGCCTTGGCTTCCTCATCTGTGCAAATGGCATAGTAGGAGTTACCCTGTGACTTCCAGGGATTGTAAGTAACAGGAGTGGTGGGAGCCTGTGATGGCTTCTCAAGCATCCTTCACATCACTGGGTGGAGAAGGGGTACAAGTGGGGCGCTGGTGAGGAATACTATGCCAGACAGAAGTGACCAACTGGAGGCCATCTGAGACGAGAGACAGCGTTGCACTCACTCTGCCCAGCTTTACTTCTCTTGAGAGCAGAGTGCAGTCAGGACTGGCCGCAGATCACTTAGCTGGCATGCAAACCCGCATTCCAGAATGAAGGGAGGGAAGAGTAAGACTGAGGATAACAGGAAGCTTTAACAAGTGAACTGCTGTGTGGTCAGCTAGAGCCCATGTCCACCTGCCGCTTTCCGAGGAGCCGCCCAGAACAAAGTGTGATGTCCGGACCTGCAGCTTTGAGTGTCACCCTGGAGCTCATAAGACAAGCCAAGTCTGAGGCTCCACTTCAAATCCACAAGGTTTCCCATCTTTCCTGTGATGGGGAGTGTTAGGGTGTGGCTTAGTTATGTGCTCAGTAATATATTTCTCTTCCATGTCGTCTCAAATAGCATCGAATATGAACAGTGGATAATTGAGGCATTAGTCATTCTCTTTGCCATAAAAATTCAGAAGCCCGCATGTTTGTTACTTGGGTTTTCATGACAGCATGGAGCAGTGAGGGGATCAGAAAGGGGAAACAGAACCAGGGACTCTGTTATGAGAGAGAAACCCTACTTAGGGAACCCGCAGGCTATCCTTGCCAGGATATGGGAAATTCTTGAGTAATGGCATAGGAGGGTTATTCTACCAATCAAGGGGCCATCTCAATCTGTAATTACCTCCTGCTTACCATGTGTTAATATCCCATGTCGACATCTTTGGTGAGTTTTTAAGCAGAATTGTTTAGCTTAGAGCCAAATTGAGTGGAGGGTCATGGATGAGTGAGAAGTAGGCTGTGCAGCTGGGAGCCCCATTCAGTTGAAAGAGCAGCTCTTCCTCTTAGGAGAATTAGCTGTAGGTTTGCCTACACCATGGACAATGAGTCTAGTGTGATGTTTTAATCTTGAATCTACCCTGAAAGTTGTTCATCATAAAATTAGAAAATCCGGGATGGTGTGGTGGTATGTATGGTGGTACTCCTATCATATTGGAACTAGGGGCAGAAGCAGGAGGGTCCAAAGTTTGAAGACAACTTGGGCCATATAGTAAAACTTTGTCCAAAAAAAAATACAACAAAAAACAAACAAACAAACAAACAAACAAACAAAACTAACAGCAGAAGTTGGAGAGATGGCTGAGCATCGAAGAACACTGGTTACTCTTCCAGAAGACCCAGGTTCAATTCCCAGCACACACATGACAGTTCACAACCATCTATCTGTAACTCCAATTCCAGGGATCCGGTGCCCTCTTCTGACCTCCTTGGTCACTGTAAACATGATATGTAGGCAAAATGCTCACACACACACACACACACACACACACACACACACACACACATACACACACACACACACACATATATATATATATATATATATATATATATATATTAATTCTTTTAAAAAGGAAGAGAGGAAAAGAGAGAGGAATGAGAGATGGGGCAGAAGTGATAAGAAAGGAAAAAAGAAAAATAGCCCTGTATAACCTCTAACAGTTTCCCAGAAACAATTTACTGGCCTTAAAGCGCTCAACTTTTATTAATTTATTTCTAGTATATATACATCCGGCTGAATTAACTTTTCTCAAAATATTTACATGAAGTGAAGTTGCTGTTGCAGTTTACAAATATTCCAGATACCATCGCTGAGTGTGCTTATTTATTTCAACCCTTGACATCTGGGTTTACTAAAATGAACCAACTCTTAAATTCATCTCCTTCTTCCAACGAAGTCCCAAACTTTCTGAACCTCAACCCATTCTCTCCTCAAGATAAAGGCCTGCGAAATGGATGCTGCAATGGTCCCCTGTTTGCCTGTTAGGAAGCTGAGTCATCTTGTAACCTGCATAAAAGATCAAATGCAGGAATCAGCAGAGCTGTAGACTGAGGCATTCATCCGCGCTCTGCTCTTCCTCACCACCTCTCCGTGTTTAGTGTTTTCTACAAAAAGCTGGACGAGAAAATGGAAAACAGGTTGTTGTGTTCTGTCTCCAGCTGCTTCTCAGGTCTTGATGTAGTTCCCTTATTATGGCCCAACTGGTCATAACTTCAACATGCTCCCAAGGGGCTCATTTCGGGGAGACCCTGGGCGCCTCATCAGTCCTTGGCTTGTGCTAGCTGGAATCCCCATCTGTCTGCAGCACCGAGGTCCACGCATGTCTCAGGACTGGGAGCTCTAGAGCCTAAAATAAGCAAGACTAATCTCAACAGGTGTGGGGAGAGGAAGGAAGGGAGCACCAGCTGTTTGCCGCATGCTTAATCTGCAGTGGTTGTAACCCATCTCTTCCACAGTGCATGGCTAGCTTACTGAGAGTCCACCCGCAGGCGCCCCCACTGTCCCCCCCAGGTCTGCTGCAGGTGTGCGGCCATTAGGCCACTGTCAGACCCTGGCATTTCTAGAAAACTAATGACCTGCTCACTCGGACACTGCTACCAGTTTAGCACAGAGTGTCGTGCTGAGGAATGGTGTGGGTCAGGGTGGATCTACCCAGCGCCTCATAGAATTCACCACACAGCCCTGGCTGGAACTTCTGATCACTACAGTGATCCAGGCACCTCTCCTCAGCAGGCCTCTGGGGTTCCTTTAGCCCTGCCAGGTGCTGACATATCAGGAAGAGTGGCCAATGTGTCCTGGCGAGATGTCTGGGTAGCTCTTTGCTACCTCTAGGGTTTGCTTGTCATTTCTTTCATCTTCATTGAGGCTTCAAGCAGTTCTTTACTAAGGAAATGCTCATCCCTAGTGAGTACAGTTTGGAGAATGACATATATTTTACCTCTTCTTTACATAGTGTCTATGACTATTCTGTATAGAATCAATTCCTAATAAGCTTGAGTGTCACATGGCCTTGGGTTGGCCAAAGCCCCACACATCCACAAAAGGGCAGTTTCCCTACTTAACAAAAAATACCAAAATTTCCACTAAGACACATGCATAGAAGACCCACCAACACTCACTTGTTCTGACCTGCAAACACAGCTATCGTCGTGTTATTTGTGTGAAAGATCCTTTTTACGTGAAGATGTATCGGGATAACTGTTGAGTGGCTCTGTCTAAATAACAACATTTCTCTTTTTCAGTTCCTCCCAAGTTTGTGGTGCAGCCCCGGGACCAGGACGGGATCTATGGCAAAGCAGTGATCCTCAATTGCTCTGCCCAGGGCTATCCTGTGCCTACGATTGTCTGGAAATTCTCAAAAGGTATGAAGTCACTCAACTGTCTATCTAGCTATGTTGTCAACACTGCTTGTCCTTTTGGAGGTACTTGCTGGTATACATACCATCCTCTCTCACACTAGTCCGCTTTGTGTACACCCCAGTGAATCACTCGGGACTTACTCAAATCAAGAAATCACCCCTAACATGTCCTGGGAAAGACTGATTTTTAACACCTGGAGAAATACTGCTTTCCCGTCTATGTTATGAACATGGTTTACTCAGACTCCTACAAACACAGATACGAGGAGGAAGCCACCAGTGTTGGAATTATTCACTGCTAGAAAATTTTCCTTAGACACCTGGCATTCTGTGCTAACATTAAAATAATTGACTTTTTAGACTTATCTGGGTAATGTAGAATGCTGTGTATCATCACCCCCCCCCCAACCACTAGGGTCTCACTATCAGCAGCGGTCCCAAGATGAGTGTCTGGAGCTCCCTGTTTCCAACCCAATACCCACCATGCCTCCTCTTCAAGAGACTGATGCCTCCTCCCACCCATAGATTACATAGTGAGCATCTGTTAGATTGCAGGGTACGCCTTGGAAGCCGGTGGTCATACCATTTTAGACACCAGAAAAATGATTTCCATTCACAATACTGTCTTCTCCAGGCAAGGTCCTCCAGCTCCGTCCTAAATGTGAGCCTCTGTTCACACTCAGTAACTTACTCAGGCAACTACCAAGGGGGGGGGGGAGCAGTGAGGGAAGGTGAAGCAGTCTCTGATCGGCCATGATCTCCACCACGAAAAGATGCGCTATTCATGCTCAATCACCATAGGTCTATTTGTTTCCCTGTTCACTTAACTACAGCTTGCATTCTAGGCTTTTCTTTTTATAATAAGGTGTTATTTTCTTCCCATGAAACCGACCACAATAGAAGGAAAGCAAGTGGTGAACTTGCCTCCATCTTAGTTGGGTAGATTGGCTGAGAGAGCTAAGAAGCTGTTAGGCAGTGAGTAGGAGAGCAAGATGATTAATTCTGAAAAAAGGAAAAGAAAAACCCGTCCCACTTGTAGCTCTTCCTTTGCCTGTGGGAATCACCTTGTTGAAAGATAAAAGCTGCTACTTAGGAGTCATCCTCCCCTGGGACTTATTTTAAGCTGAATCCGGAGCCCCGTGTTGTCTTACTATATTAAAGCGGACAAACAGAGCAAATTTAATTTAGCTCTGATCCACAGCACATTTGATGGTGTGAACATTTCCTGTGACATTTACCGTCAAAATTATTTTTCGATGTTGCCGCCCACACGTTCTCCGCTTCACCCTAATGCTGTTTCCAGGCTTTTGCCCTTGTGAACAGCCCTTCAGTCGACCTCTACTCACTGAGTTCAATGTGTTCAGGAGTAATTTTCTTGTACTGTAACTTCCTAAAAGTGAGCCAGCGTGACTCCGTGAAATGCTCTCAGTCTTTCTTAGCCGAGGGGACTTTGTCCCCAACAGGGTCAGGGTGTGTGTCCCTTTCTCTCTTCAATAGATAAGATTCTTTCCCTTCCTGGCTGTGTTATCTGTATGCTCTTGTGAGTGAAAATTAACTTGCATATTTAGACTGTGAATGCTGTTTAGAATGTTTCATTCCTTGTTCACTGGCAATTTCTGCTCCCACTCTGGGGACTGTCTGAGGCATGGTGCTCACCTGCCGGTCTCCGTGTCATGTTTGTTTGTGAATACACTGTGTACAGCCCTTGCTTGATAAGGATGGTGCCCACATTCCATCTTCTCCCATTGCTGACACTCATTAAGTCACAGTAGCTTTTTCATCTATAAATTTCACATGGAAATTCAGGTTATTGGAGAAGAAGAGAGAAACTGTAAAGACAGTCTTTAAGATGTGAAATATCTCACAAACAACAGAATATCTAAAAGCCAAAGGAGAAAAAAATCGCCATTCCTTTTAGTCTGAGCTGTCAGGCTAAGTCCCTGGTAGCAGATGTGCACGTATCATTTCTACCTTCTGTTCATGTGATCATCTCTGGCTTGTAATCATGATTTTCCAGTTAACAATATGCTATGAGAGCCAGGCGTGGTGGCATGTACCTTTAATCCCAGCACTCAGGAGGCAGAGGCAGGTGGATCTCTGTGAGTTCAAGGCCAGCTTGGTCTACAGAGAGAGTCTAGGATAGCCAAGGCTACACAGAGAAACCCTGTCTCGAAAACAAAACAAAACAACAACAAAACCCCAATATGCTATGAATCTCTCTGTGTGGCACTAAATATTGATGTTTTATTTGCCTTTTGACTTTTTTACGGTTGAAATTTTTAATATCCTTTTAAAAACTGGCAGGATACATTGACTGAAAAGTCATCAACAATGCACAAAAATTTAATAATCTCATTAACAATCAAGATTATGTTAATGTTTAGGGTGTCATTCATTCAACACCATAGAACATGCATTATATTTGTCTCATGGCGCATACGCCCCCAATATACAACGTCCTGCACAATAAAACAAGCTGAAGCATCTGTAAAGTTAATATTAAATTAAATCCGAAGTCAGTAGCAGGAAAGTATCAGGTAATCAATCCATGGGTAAAAGAGGTTTTATATTAACACATCAGCAGAGTTAAGATAAAGTTTACAGGCTGGATGCAGTGGCGCACGTGTTTAATCCCAGCCCTTGGGAGGCAGAGGCAGGCAGATCTCTGAGTTCAAAGCTAGCCTGGTCTACATAGCAAGTTCCAGGACAGCCAGAGCTACACAGAGAAACCCTGTCTTGAAAAAATAAAAAGAGAGAAAGAGAGAAAATAAAAAGAGTTTACAAAGGCTTACAAGAGCTCCTCTTGCCCCTATGTAGACATCTTAGCACTAGAGTTTCATTTGTGCTTTGCCTTCTGATTGGCAGGTAACTGCTGCACACATGTAGCATGCAGTGTGGGCTTTTTGTACTGCATGCTCTGTCATAGCCATATGAGAGGGACTGACATACTGCCCACTCTCTCCTTGTAATAAGAACACTCCAGTGTCCTTTTCTCCTCGGTGCTCTGAAATTCATGGCAGGTTGTTGCTATGGAGTCATCCTGCAGTGAAACTGAAAGCCGAATGCATCCCTCCTTCCCAGTCAGATCGACAGTCCATCGTCCAGCCTTGCATCAGCCTCCCTCCCAAACCTCTGAGGCCCGCCAGGATGCTTCCTTTTCCTGTGAAGTCAGTTGTTTTATAGTCCACAACTAGATGAAGTCCTACAACAAAACCCTCTCGGTCCTTCCACATTTGCTCAACATGATGTCCTCTGGTCATGTCCATGTCATCACAAAGTACAAGGTTTCCTGCTGGCTTGCTTAAGTTATCATCAGCATTTGCCTCATATCAGTTCTGCCATTTTCCTCTCTCTAAGCCTCAAGAGAGGACTCTCAAGCTAGGGAGCAACTTCCACATTCCCACGGAGGAAGAGCCAGGAGGAATGGCTGGCTGCCTCTCTGACATGGGTCTGCTCCATGTAAAGATCTTTCCAGAACTGCATTGTGACTCAGTCATTGTGCTAGGTCCCTAGCTGACTGCCTAGCCAGCTCACCCACACCACAAAGGAATCGGCGAGCTACGCTGTACTTAGGCACGCCACTACCGCGCCGTAGCAAAGCGCCCTGCCGGGCTTCTGGTGTCTCTGGTACATCGCTGTATTTTGCTTTTATTCAGCTCTTTATTCTTAGAAAATGTCATGCTGTGTTCCATTACATTGATCTCTGTGGATGTGTTTATTTTTCTCCTGGGATTATTTTCTGTAAGTAGAATTGCTGCCTCAAAGAGTAAACAGTTTTTATAGCTTTTAGACACATTGACGGTTTGCCAGCCTTTTATTCATTTGCACAGACTTCCTTAGTGTGAAGTCGTTCCTGCTTCCTTGAGCCAAAATGATGCTGCATTTTACACCTGATTCTTACTGGTTTCCAATCCGATAGAAGAACGTTTTTGCGTAATTATTTTAGTGAAGCGATGAAGATGATGCATTAAAATTATGTTGATAATGGAATATGTTTCAAATAGTCATGACAGTCAGTGGGGAAGAGGGGGGAAGTACAGTGCCCCTAAATGTGACCGAGCACATGATTGGAGAGACAATTCAGAAGGTAAGAGCACTGGCTTCTCTTCCAGGGGACTCGAGTTAGCTCCAAGCACCCACAGGCTGTCTCATAACCATATGCAACACCAGTTCAGGGGATCCAATGCCTCTTCTGACTCTGTGGCCCCCAAGTGCACAAATGATGCACAGACACACAAACACTCCTACACATAAAATAAAAATAAATCAATTTCTTAAAAAAATGACAGAGCAAGTAGAGATAAGTCAACCCTGGCCCTGAGCCGGAAGGCTGCAGCAACTGGTCCCTGGGCCAGGGATTCATAGGCATATCACAGCAGCATATGTAGCTACAGTAGAAATTAAACAGCCTTGGCTGAAAAACAACCTTTTTTCCAATTTCGAACTTAGTTCTGAAGACACAAAACACAGGACAATTGCATCCCATCTCCCAGTGTTGCTTTTTTGCATAAAAGGCACTTCATCTAAAGACTTCAAAACCTGGGTTCAGTTGCTTGGTGGTCTGTGCTCTGCATGACCTATGGCTAAAATAATATAGAAAATAAAACGGGCTAGTAAGGTTTACTATTGACAGCCTATAATTGCTACAGCAGTTGTTATTAACCTGCTATCAATACCATATTTACCACATAAATAAAAGGCAGATACTGGATAGAATTTTAAATAAGCCTCGCTCCACCTGGGGCTGGGCAGACGTTACCCACTAAGCTACCTTGCCACCTCCCAGCCCCACATCACATGGCGTCTGCTTTATGCTTTAACCGTTCCTGTCTGGGCTGCTTCCTGTCTGTGATCCCATAAGCACTTGCACATGCTTTCCATCTGGCCTGCTTCTCTCTAACGCCACCTCAGAGTAAATTCCTCCTGGTCACGTGGGTCTCTCCCGGCTGACTTATGGCAGTCCACTTCCTCCTCCTCTAGTACCAGACCCTCTCCTTCCCGGGGTTCCTTCTGTCTTCCCTGCCTGCAGATCTTGGCCACGCCTACCTCAGCTCCGCCCTGCCCAGGTGTAGGCACTTTATTGGTCAAACAGGGACAATTTGGAGGCAAAGTTACACAGCAACAGTTGGGGTACTTGATAGTCAGCAAGCAGACCTCAGGGAGCAAAATAATTAACGGTCGAATACAAAGCCCAAGACCAAGCTGCTACAAGCAAACAACACCCTCTGCACACTCCCCACTTATGACAGAAGGAAACTGCTTTAGGTCACTGTCTTAGAGACTAGCACCACCCTGTGTGAGCTCCCCAGGAACAGAAGCGGGGCTGATAAATTGAAAGAACAGCCCCTGGGCTTGCTATGCTCTCGGTGGCTGTCCCCAGAATCCCTGCCATACAGGGATGTCCAAGGACCAAGGCCTCAGCGTGCAGAAGTAGGAAGGAGTCTGCACTTAAAAATAACATTACCGGAGAATCAGGAGCTGGGAACTTACCCGAGGCGTGGCAGACACGAGGCGGGCCTTTCGCGTGTGCAAAGACGGAGCAGTGATCATTAGGGTCCTGCTAGGGGTGACGTCCTGCTTCTCTTTACCTTGCTGTGACTAACGCTAAGACCAGAAGGGACCTGAGGAGGAAAGAGTGTATTCTACTTTTAGCTTACGATCCTTCATCATGGAAAACAGAAACCTAGAAGTGGGAGCCGATGCAGAGGCCGTGGAGGAGCACTGCTTTCTGGCTTGCTCCTTGTGGATTGCTCATCCTACCTTCCTATAGAACCCAGGACTACCGACCGGCTCATGGGTGGCACCACCCACAGCGAGCTAGGCTCTCTCATATTAATCATTAGTTAAGAAAATATCCTACCAGCTTGCTTATGGGCAATCTAATGAAGGCATTATCTCATTTGTGTCAAGTTGACCAAAACAAAACAAAACCACACCTAGCCAGGAGAACAGTGCATGCGTGCACATGTGTGGGGGTCAGAAGACAGTTTTCCATGTCTGCCTCCTTCTACCATGTGGGTCCTAGGGTTCAAACTCAGGCCGTCAGGCTCAGAGACAGGAGCCTTTACCTGCTATAAAAGTCAGCATTCTCTAAAGGATCAGAACTGATAGGATGTACACACACACACACACACACACACACACACACACACACACACATACACACACATACACACCCACACATACATGCACACACACACACATACACACACACACATACACACACACACATACACACACATACACACACACATACACACCCATATACATATATATTTATAGAAACATAATTCATATGATATGTGAATTATATGAAGCCACTGAAATCCTATATATATATATGAATTATGTTAATATATGTTTAATTATATGAATATATATATATATATATATATATGGGATTTATTAGAGTGGCCTTACAGGGTGTGATCTAGTTAGCCCAACAGTGGTTGTCTTACTATCTACAAGCTGAAAATTGTATAGTTTTCAGGCTGCAAGACTGGATGTCTCATCTGGTCCTCAGTCTACATTGTTATCCTTAAGAAGTGGGTTCTAACACCAGCAAAGGAACGCCTCAGCAACAGGATAGATGAACTTGCCAGCAAGAGTGAGAGCAAGCAGGCAAAAAACCCCCTTCTTCCATCTCCATTTATGTGGGCTGACACCAGAAGGTGTGCCCAGTCTAGGGAAAGTCTTCTCACTTAAAAGAACCTGACCAAGAAAATCTCTTCTGTGGTTCTAATTGATCTTAGACGTAAACACGCTGACAATCAAGATTAGCCATCACAGGAGTGATTCTTGGAAAGTTCCAGAAACATCAAGGGGATACAGTGTCTGGGGCAAAATAGGTACAGGATGTTGCAGGTAGTTAGGTTCCTCTGCCAATCACTGTGATTGACATGGGATCTTGGCCCACCTGAGGCCTGACCATACCTTACCCACCCCCCATCACCAGAAACCTGTTCCCCACTTCATGTCGCCCCACAAACAGGGGTCTCTCTCTCTCTGTCTGTCTCTGTCTCTGTCTCTCCGCCTCTGTCTCTCTCTGTGTCTGTGTCTCTGTCTCTGTCTCTCTGTCTGTCTGTCTGTCTGTCTGTCTCTCTCTCTCTCTCTCTCTCTATCTCTCTTTCTCTCTCCTCTCTCTCAAGCCACATACCCTTTATAGGATTAATTGATATTTGTTCTTGAGAAACCCACAGAAATAAAACCAGACTTGCAGCACAGCTATCTGGATGTCACCGTTCAAAATTCCAGACTACAAACAAACACTGGGCTCCACACAATGTGTGCTCAAAATGCCAAAGTCACCCACCCTCTCCGGAGTCTCCTTGTGTCAGGGGCTTGTCCCAGGGTGCCTTCCTTGACTTGCCAAACCCCATTGCTCAATGTTGAGGCAATATTTCCCAGGACCTTCCAAAAACTTAAGGCCTCGATGTCAGAGTACTCGGAGGAGCACAGAGGACAAGCCTGAGTGCCTGAGCAGGTTTGCTGTAGGGCGTGGTCTCTTCTAACCCCAATTTCAGACTTTGGTGGATCTCTGCGGTCACTCCCTCCTCACTGGACAAGAGGCAGATTGTCTTCTGTGACAGACAAATCCTGCTCCCTCCAAAGGAGAAATGATCAAATGCAATCTTGCCCTTTGGTGAAGAGTCCCTGTGGAAATAGAATGCCTAATTTTAAGATGACTCCAAGGGGAACTTGTCCATATGGCCCTGGCAGAGTGACCTTTGGCTTCCTGGTCCTCCGTGGTCCCTTCCTCTGTCTGTGCCTGCCACCTTGCACATCCTACTGTTTTCAGCCCCCTTAGCATGAACATCCGTCCTGTTCCTTGTCAAGGCACATAGTCCTGTTATTTACCTCAGGACCATTTGTACTCTGACCTCGACCTCCAGCATCAGGGATGCTGCTTTGACGTGTCCTTTTCAGATCCCCGCTCTGGAACTTGTATCATTCCTCAATCTTGTCTTAGCCACCTCCTTGGGAACCTATCGGTCTAATCCTGTCCGTGCATTCTTCCTGGTGAAGAAGGCTAGCATGAAGGTTCTAGCAGGAGCCTGGCTGAGGAAGGCCACTGCCCAGCCAGAGTTCCACCATCCCTCCTTCCTCCCTTTCTAACGGCTACTGGGGCTCCCACTTTACGGTCCCTTTTCTGTGCTGTCCAGAGTTATCTGATAACTAGACCTCTTATGTGCTGATGGTTTTCTGGAGCACAACAGTTTCCTAAAGTATTTCCAGCAATGTCTGCTACACAGACTATGCACCAGCTTAGTGCAGGTACTAAAACCAATGACCCTGTCTCCTGCTTAAGCCTGGTTGTGCCATGTGAGTCCTAAGTTGACCCAGCAAGGTATCTCAAGACTCTACACAGGAGAAGATGATATCTCCTTGCACCCCAAAGTAAGAAAGTAATTTGAAAACCCATTGTGAACCCTAATGTACAACAAAGGCTATCATGTTTGCTTCCCAAGTTGGGAGACCACGGGCCTCAGTAAGCAATGAGTTCTCAGAAAGGGCCAGAAGCAATACAAATAAACAGATGCTTGATGCATTTATCTTTTTCTACTGAGAGTAGAAAAAACAAAAAGAGGGGAGCTTGGCAGATATGAAAGCCTTCTCCTACCTGGAATGGGTGGAAGCCAGGAACCAGCCTAGTATGGCTCCCCGCTCAGCCATCCCATGCTGCAGACATATGTCACCTCCCTGCTCAGCCATCCCAGGCTGCAGACACCCCCCACCTCCCTGCTCAGCCATCCCAGGCTGTAGACACCCCCCACCTCCCCAATCAGCCATCCCAGGCTGCAGACACCGCCCTGTTGGCTCTGTTTCTTAACAATTAAACTTTATTATACAACCCAACT
>OU015745.1:143535232-143555544 GCA_907169655.1 Acomys percivali | reverse complement strand
GTCCCTCGTGCTAAGGGAATTACTGATTTGCAGGTTTTACACACCAGTTTAAACTGTGCTGTTTGGAGTACTGATGACTCTGAGAGGGAGGCTGGGAATCCCATGAGGCCACACTGAGTCCTGCTTCCCTCACACCTGGTGAATGCCAGCCCTTGTGTCTGTGGTCCTCTTGGGGGACAGGCTGGCCAATAACACTGAACTCTTGCTCCTTATAGCATGATCAGAGATGTCCATGCTCTGTCCCTTCAACTTGGCCTCATTATTTTTCCCAATGAAGAAAAGATTTAATGTTATTCACAGGCACTTAGACCTTACTTCCATTTTCATTAAACCTTTTAAATAATGCACAGGCACACATCCATCCGCCTGGGAGTTAGTAGGTCATTCTTTCCCACTGTTTAGTTGAGAAAGTATAGCAGTGTTGTAAATCTTACCTTGTAAGTCTTCAGTATAAGTGTTTCTACTACTCTTAAAGTAATTTTTGCAGTGAAAATTATTTGAAAACAATAAAAAAGTATGTGTTATTGATCTGGATGATCTTCTGCCTTTCTCAAAGCCAACCAGAATTTCAGCAGATATCCAGAATTTTTAAAACAAAGTTTTATGTAGTTTATAAATTCATAGCTCTTTGAGATGTTTAAATTTTATCCTTGTGTGAGTGTGTGTGCGTGTGTACATGCGTGTATGTCTGTGTGTGTGTGTGTGCATATTCACATGTGCTTGAGAAATCCTCTCCTTGGCTGAGATTTTAGGTTGTGTGCGTTACATTGGATGTAGTTCCTACTGTTATTAAGACTGGAATAAAACACCAGTAGCCTTGAACAGATTTCTAAAACAGGGAAAAGGTTATGGAGATGGCTCAGCAAGTGAGTGGGCTTGCTGCCAGTCCTGGTATTCTGAGTTTATCCCTGGAACCCACACAGTACAAGGCAAGAACTCCCGTTAGTTGCTCTCTGACCTCCAACCCATGCAGTGGCCTGTACATCCATGTGCATACGTGGGTATATGTGCACACATACACACAAATAATAAATGTAAAACAGTGTACCACATTTAAGCACTTTAATACAAATTAAATAATGTTTCCTTCATCAAAAAATAATACTTTTAGCCAGGCGTGATGGCACATGCCTTTAATCCCAGCACTTGGGAGGCAGATGCAGACGGATCTCTGTGAGTTCGAGGCCAGCCTGGTCTACACAGCAAGTCCAAGACAGCCAAGGCTACACAGAGAGACCCTGTCTCAAAAAACCAAACAAAATAAAATATAAAAATAATACTTTTATTATGCTTTGAAAATGTCATGCATCTGTACAAACATATTTTATCTTACCCACCTCCACTGATTCTTTCCAACTCCCCCATCCCACCAACCTCTCTGCTTTCCCATTTGATGTCTGCATTTTAAAGAGCTATTCTTACTAGCCCCTGAGCCCTGTGCTGACCTTGTGTGAATGGTGTGAAACCATTCAGTGTAACATAGCCAATGCAGTAGCAACCACAACCATAAAGAAAATGGCTCTCCTTTCCCCAGCTGCCGTCAGAGTATGGGCCCTGAGGCTGTTTCCCCTTCCATGCTAGGCTTTCCAGCAGAACCAGTCCTGTGCAGGTCTCGTCAGGAAACCATAGACTTTGTGTGTGAGCAGCCTTGTCTTATTGAGAAGACAGTGGCTCATGGTGCTCCCGAGTCCAGCTCTGGGCTTTTGCCATGCTCTTATTTATTTATTTATTTATTTATTTATTGAGCTTGTTTGTTGAGACAGTGTCTCTCTATGTAGCCCTAGCTGTCCTGGAGCTCTCTACGTAGACCAGACTGGCCTTTGACTCACAGAGAACAGCCCTCATTTGCCTCCCAAGCACTGGAATTAGAAGCACACCAGCTCACTCTCTTATTGTCAAGTTTCTGTAAAACCCTTTACTCTTTTACAAAGGGACACATTCTCCATAAGTTATCTTATAAGTTATAAAACCAAATTCTTTAAAATGCAATCTACTCTTATAGGAGAGAAATTCCATCCTCTATGTAAGAAAACAAAGCTTACAATATTCTCCATCAAACTCTTATTAAAATAACAAGAATCAAAAATAACTTTTGTGAAATAAGAATGTAGCATTTTCTTTAAATCTGAAATGCTTTGGAATACTTATAAGACAAAAGTGTAGCAAAATATGTGCAAAAGATTTGGAGATATGCAAACAATAGTAAAAATGCTGAATAATTTATAAAAATATGCTCAAAGTCATCTATGAGCAAAAATTTTAAGAAGTGTCTGCTAAAATAAGATCGTGTCACACTGACAAAGATTAAGAGCACACGTGTAAAGTAAAGCTGCAGTCAACACTGGCAGAAATAAAAGCAAGGCCTTTGGGTTTGGGGTTTGGAGTTTCTTGCTTTGTTTGTTTTTGAGACAGGGTCTCTCTGTGTAGCCTTGACTGTCCTGGACTCGCTTTGTAGACCAGGCTGACCTGGAACTCACAGCAATCTACCTGCCTCTGCTTCCTGAGTACTGGGATTAAAGGCGTGTGCCACCACACCCAGTTAAGCAGGACTCTCTCAAGCAATTTAATAATGCGTATTCACACTGAAGTGCACATTCCTTTCTATTCAGAATGTCACTTCGAAGGCTCGCCATAAATACAGTGTATTGATCCACAGAGGGCTTCTTGTATTGATGCGAGGAATCAAGAGATGTGTCCATAGCACTGACCCTAAAACAAAGCCAAGTCATCACAGGATGAGAAAGTAATAACAGCAAAATAAAGAACCAGCACAACAGTGCTGTGTGGCTGCTATGTGCTGGGCCGTCTTTCAGGGGCATGAGCCATTACTCCACCCCGTCCGTGGTGGAGGGAGTCTGTTCACTCTCTCTTTCTCTAAGTGAGTGGCTATAATTCCTGTATGGTTCTCATCTCCCCACAAGTGTGGATCAGGAATACAGGCATAGCCGAGTCCCCTGGATTAGGCTCTCTGTCAGCTGGGGTCACGGTCTCATGCTCTCTCATGTCCTGATTGGCAGGATTTAGCTTGTGACAGGCTAGTGGTTAGAGTTAGTCTTCGGTGCCTTCCTCCTGGAGCCATGGCAGGCTTACAACATGGCAATCCCCATCCTGGAAGGGAAGAGTGGGAGGGAGGAGGAGAGAGACGGGGAGTGGGATAGGAGACAACACCGCTGCACCGATAGCTATTTACTGGGTGTTAGTCACTCTGCAGTGTCTCTGTAACAGCCATAAATTCACTTTGTGTAAAAAAATAGGCACGGATTTGTATGAATCTAGGAGATTTGAAGCGTGTCCTCTCTCCAGATGGTGGGATTAGAATGGTTCACAGGAAAGGGGGATACCCCATTTATTTTTAACTGTATTACCATGACGTACCAAAGAGCACTCACGTTTAAAACCACAGTAGGTAAATTAGCAGACACCTTTCATTAATTAGTGAAATGTGATAACTTCTTAAGGAAATGTATCTATTTAATTGAAGTTGCTAAACTTAGTGGCACTAAGTTATTCATTACTTTTCTTTTGGCCTTTTAAAAATATAGTCACGGGTTTTTTTTATTATAATTGTTTATGTTTTTTGTCTATTCTGTTGTCTTCTTGGCGAATTGTATTGTCCTTTTCAAAGACCAGCTTTTAGCTCTGCTGGTTTTTCTATAGTATTTTTCTGTCTCACCTCATTGCTTGTAGTTTTTTTTATGATTTCTTCCCTTTTCCTCATGTGTGTGTGTGTGTATGTATGTATGTGTGTGCATGTGTGCGTGTGTGCATACACACTCTTTTTATAGTCTCTTCTTAAACAAAATGCTGGATTTCTATTCTTTTTCCTTTTTATTTATTTTCATTTTCAAGTATTCAATGCTGCACATGCCACGGACATATTGCTTTGAGCCAAATACCACATGTTTTTAAATATTTTCTTTTTATTTTATTCAACTCAAAATACTTTCTAATGTTTCTCATGAGTTCTAACATTGGCACATGAGCTATTTAGAATGAATTATTGCGGGGTGGTAATAGTTCACTCCTGTAATCACAATACTCAGGAAGCAGAGGCAGGTGGATCTGTGAGTTCCAGGCCAGCCTAGTCTACAAAAAGACAGTCTGGGATACACAGAGAAACTCTGTCTTCAAAAACCAAACAACAACAACAAAAAACAAAAAACAAAAAACCCTGTGCTGTTAGTTTTCAAATAACTGGAGACTTGGAGCTCATCCAGATATATTTCTCGTGCTATTTTCATTCTGTAGCATGTATTGAGATTCATTTCACAGCTCACAGTACCATCCCTCCTGATGACTGTCTGAGTTTTCCCAGCTTGCCCTGCCACACAGACTCAGTGGGCAGAATTTCTCTCCTGTTACTTAAGGAGGCTGAGCATCTGAGGTCAGGCACCAACTGTCAAGCCACATTCTGATGATGGCGCCCTCCTGGGCCTCACACTGCTGACTCCTTGCTGTGTCCTCACTGTGTCCTCACAGTGGACAAGAGTGTTCTCCAGGGTCACTCTTACAAGGGACTGATGCCATTCATAAGGAGTCCTCCCTCCTCAACTGCACACTTCCCAAAAGCCCTCCTGCAAACACCTCCGTCTAGGCTTCAACATAGGGACTGTGTCTCTCTGTGCTCAGGGACTGTGTCTCTGTACTCAGGCACCGGCTGACTCTTGGTTCTCAGGCACTGTCTGTCTCTTGCAGTGATTGCTCCACAGTCTGCTGCAGCTCACCTGCCCTACTGTTGCTCAGTGCGGGGCTCTATAAATGCTCATTAAATCAAATCGATGATTGATAGTGGTATTAAAATTTTCTGATTTAAAATTTATTTTATAAAAATAGAACACGTTATTTTATAGACATTTCTTTTTCTCTTCTCCTTCTTAGATGATAATTACTTAAAATATGCAATTAGATTTTGCCTTACTGAGGGGTGGGTCACATAGTTTTCCGGTAGACTCTGGTCCAAAGGGGGAGACTGAGGCAGGTCCCAGCTTTTGCCATTCTTTTCCTTCCACTGTGTTTTATACCTATGACCTCGTCCCTTTAGATGTGGTAAAGGCAAATTGCTCTACTGAGCTCATCTCTCATTTTTATTCTTTGTAATTATGTCTAACTCTTTTTATGGGATTCACTCTGAGGAAGACACAATTGTGACGCTGAACAGGGTGAACAGCTTCCTTCTCTGGCTTCCTTTATCCTTGTTAGAGTGGAGCATCTTCCAGCTGTGTGCGTGTGTGTCTGTGTGTGTGTGTTTATGTGTGTATGTGTATGTATGTGAGTATGTATACATGTATGGGTTATGTGTGTATGCATGTACATGTGTATGTACGTGTATGTGTGTATGTACGTGTGTATGTGTATTATTTGCATGGGTTATTATGTGTTTATTGTAAGCAAGCACAGCAAAACCACAGAACTAGACCACTCATTGGGCAGAAAGAACAATTTATTGGAAAGAAGCAGCCAGGCTGCCTCCTCCAGGGTAGAGAGCAGTAGTTGGGGGGAGGGAGGGGTGAATCAGTTTTTCAGGAAAGATAGCAGCCGTGGGAGGTGGCCTGGGGGCTAGAACAGGCTGGACTTGGTGTGCGGACTTTGGTCTGTTGCAGGCTGAGTTAATCGGGTATTAGCAGCCCCTTGCTGGAGTTAGTTGACCATTGATGGCAGAAAAAGAAAACAGTGGCTTTCCTGATAAGCAGACACCGCTGTATGAGATTCTTGAGGATGCCGAGTTTGGATCTCTCTTTACCCAGCACAGACCCCTCCGCTTCCCTGCTCAGGGTGCCGCCTGGGCTGTTCTGGACCATCTTCTCAGTACACCGTCAGCAGCACTGCCGTTTGGGGGCCCACTTGTTACGGCTAGTGTGTGTACACACACACACACTAGCATGGAAAGGCCAGAAGTCAACACTGAACATCTTCCTGAATTTCTCTCTACCTTACTGTCCCAGATGGATCTCTCATTGAATTTGGGACTGTCCAACCCCACAGCACTAGTTGGTCTTCGGCCCGCCTCAGGGATCCTCCATCTCTATCTTTGCCTCCTCAGTGCTGGGATAGCAGGAACGCACAGCCCTGGACCTGTGTGGAGGGGCTAGGAACCAATCAGGCCCCATGCTTGCAAGTCAAACCTTTTTTTTTTTTTTACCAACTGAGTCACCTCTCCAGCCCCCTTTCAGCTTTTTCATTCAGTTTGCTTCACATCCTCTACAGCAGAGAGAAGCTGCCCAGTCAGGGCTCTGTTTGTTCTCACTCAGTGCGAAAGAGGCTCTGGAGAACAGGATTCATTTCCACAGTGTCTCTGGAGGGGCTCACCACACCCAGCTCTGAAGTCCATGCAATGAGAGTCCTAGGGGAAGGGCAGGCAGTGTGTGCAGTCTAGTATTCTCAGGTGCAGTGCTGGAAGATCCCTGTGGAAGAAAAGTGAGCACAGAAGACGTGGCCTGCCCCAGGCCAGACCTAAAGCTCCGGTGTAGAGTGTGCCTTTGCCCCACCCTGTGAGCTTCCTCTAGGAAAGTCCTATCGTCAACTCTTGCACTTAATCTCTACAGAGTCCCCAGACTCTCAGGGTAGAGAAAGAATAGATGTGAGGACAAGGAGATCTGAATGTCCTAGAACACATCCTCACCATGCCCCTCCCCCCAGCCAGCGTGATAGGTTACCCCAAACCACTGTTCTCCTAGACATCCATCAGGGCGTTGGTGGTGGTGGTGGTGGTTGTGGTGGTTTTTGGTTTTTCGAAACAGGGTCTCTCTGTGTAACCTTGACTGTCTTGGACTCGCTTTGTAGACCAGGCTGGCCTCGAACTCACAGAGATCCACCTGCTTCTGCCTCCCGAGTGCTGGGATTACAGGTGTACGCCACTGTGCCCAGCATAGATCCTTTCTTCTCTAAGTTGTTTCATGCAGACCTTTTATGTGAGTCTGGATGGTCTTATGGTCCCAGCATATCCACCTGCAAGTGCTCCCGGGGAGCAGTATTGTAACACTGTCAACACACACTGACCTGACTCATAGACAAGAGTCCAGTGATACTAGTGGTGCTCTGTGATTCTCCGCTGTCACAGCCACACTGAGGACCGGTGGCCTTTGTAGCCTCCAGCATGTGCAGCAAGTGAGGGCTTTAAGTGTCATGTCCCCAGAGGAACACTCCTCTGTCACTCCCCTGTTTACACCCACATCATATCCAGGGAACAGAAGGGACTTTGTTAGCAAGATGAGCGATGTCTACTATGGGGTTACTCTATGATTTCTTCGAATAATTTATCAGCTGCTTAACACTCATCAAATGCGGCATTTTATGGAGACACTATGTATAAACACTCCTGCTTTTTAATCTCATTCTGTGAAATACTGTCATTTGAACTCTTTTTAATCTCATTCTGTGAAATACTGTCATTTGAACTAAGTGTGGCTTTCTCTAAGTAAGAGTTTTAATGTTACAGGGAGGAAGGTGTGGCTTGGCACATCCCAACACTGCCCGTATGAGGCGAGTTCAGCGTCCTCTATCAGAATGATGAGCTCAGTCTCGCTGCCCGTGTGTTTATTCTCACTGTGTGGCACTTTCCGGTTTCACTGCCATGAAAAAGTACAAGCAGCCAGATGAAGGAAGGAGGCTGATTTTTTTTTCCCAGTTTGATATGATGTGACTTATCTTGAGGTAAACACGACAGAGTCCACGGCAGTGGGATATGTGTGTGCCACCCCTCACATCTCAGCATACTGGGGAGCTGCTAAGAAGCAGTGCTGTCACCCAGCTGGCTGGCCTTCCCGTTTGTGTTCAGCCCAGGAACCCAGTCTGTCAGAAGATCCTGCCACACGTATACTTCTCTTTTCATCTTAAGCCCTCTGGGTGCCTTCGCGGCCACGCCCAGGCAGAGGTCTGAGATGATTCTGAATCTAGTCACACTGTCAGATGGATCATTGCTCTTGGCATCACGGTTGCTGTTTTTTGTGTTTCTCTCCCAGGTGCTGGGGTCCCCCAGTTCCAGCCGATCGCGCTGAACGGCCGGATCCAGGTCCTAAGCAACGGCTCACTGTTGATCAAGCACGTTGTAGAAGAAGACAGTGGCTACTACCTCTGCAAGGTCAGCAACGATGTGGGCGCAGACGTCAGCAAGTCCATGTACCTCACGGTGAAAAGTAAGGAGGAAGAACGCTTTGTTTTACCTACCTAGGTCTTTGGGGGATGAGATTTTCAGTTGGTGCAATGCGTACCTGTCTTAGAACAGAACAAAGCAGGTTTGGGTGTCGCTGGTGGTGTTTCCAGTTTTTAGCACTGGAAGTGGTTTTTAAAAGAATGGAAAATAGCCAGCCAGTTGTGAGCAGCCATCTGGGGCTCCCTACACCCCAGGTATAGAAGAGCCCTCTTCTCCTGAGCTGGCTCCACAGTCATGGGCCTCAGGCCCTGACACCATAACTGGTAGTGGATCCGGCACCCATCTTCTGTGCACTGATCAGTCAGTGGATAGGTCCAGTGCGTGGCCTTCAACATAGTCTTATGGAAGCCTATTTCATGTGCTTCACTGAAAACTGGCTTGGCCACAGGTTTCCTTTGTAACGTGGTCATTGGTAAGGGCAATGGCTACCAAGCCTGACGTCAAACCCCAGAAGGCACATGCTGGGAGGAGAGGGCTGAAGATGGACTCCTACCACCTGACCTCTGACCTCTACATGCGTGCTGTGGTACATGTGCTCCCCCCCCAACCCCCATGCTCACCCTCCAACCCCACCTCAGAAAAATACGTGTAAAAAAAATGTAAAGGCAGTGACTGGATACCTCATGCCCAACAGTAGAGCCGAGGCAAAAAAGATAAAAAAAAAAAAAAAAAAAAAAAAATCAGCAAATTTTAAAATGTTATTTTTTTTTCTTTAATTCTGAGTTTCTGAAATACTCGGGTAACCTAAGACCCAAGAGCCGCGTTGACACCAGTTTGTCTTTATACTGTGAAAATAATATACTTGATAGTGTTAACTTGTAGCATCATTATTTTTCTGTTCTACAAATATCTGTCACGATCTGACAGAACGAAGTCTTATAGAGCGCGTAACACCCGTTGGTGGCAGTTTTGACCTTGTGGGTGAAAAACAGCTGTGCTTGAGAAAGGGGGAGGGGCAGCGCGGAAGAGGTCAGAGTGAGTGGCTCTATGAGGTAATGAGTTGTGTGTGTCCTGCTGATGGCAGAAGGCAGAACCTCAGCTTCATAAGTGACCATAAAAGAATAGGGAAAATGCAAAACATGAAAACTGAAGATTCCCGCCCCCCCCACTGCCACTTCCTCCTCCTCCTCCTCCTCCTCCTCCTCCTCCTCCACGCCTATGTGGCAGGTGCTGGGAACAAAAGACAAAGGCCAGAGGATAGTGTCTGCCCCTTGAGCTCCTCACACTGGGGGCAGTGGGCATCTGTGTACAATGCCTGAGCAGCAAAGAGCACAGGGTCACAGGCCAAGGCACGCTTCTCAGTTGCTGTGGGATCAGTGGTTTCTATGTACCATCTGGGTACCCAAAGTCCGAGCCCCTGTGAGGTGAGCAAGCAAGAGTGCAGCTCCTCATAGCTCAAGCAAGTCACCCTGAAGCTCAGAAGAGAGCCCCCCCCGCTGCCCCCGCCCCCGGAACCCAGTCCACCGGGCCTCGATCTCACATTGCAGCCTACAGACAGTGGGTAATAGTTGTCTGTTGCCCGCAAGTCTCCCAGTTCATGGCATAGAGGCTGGACCTGACTAAGACGTTGTAGAGCTGTGGAGAACAGTCCTGCTGTGTTGAAGTTTGATGCTGGACAATGTGGGGGTCTCAGGGTCAAGGGTGTTGAGGCTAGGGAGCGCCCCTGCAGAAAGAAGGGGAAGGGGAAGGGGAAGGATGCCCACAGTTCACAGACTGGAGCAAGGAGGATTTCCGTGTCATTTATGGTGGAAGTGGAAGCCAAGGGTTGGCTGTAGGCATGCTGGGAAGTGTTTCTTAGAAGCAGCCAAGTCCCGGGGTCTCTGAAACCACATAATTAATGTGTTATAAAGCAACGTGATCATGGGCTGTAGAGATAAAGAAAAATGCAAAGAGTCTTTGGAAACAGGAGCTTTCAGGAGAATATTCTGGAAGAGAGAATGTAGATGCATGGCCCATGAGGAGGGAAGAGGAACAGGCCTATCTTCAGAGGGAGGCATTTCCATGGTTCCTATGACCTGCCCCAACTGTCAGCTCTGAGGTAATACCTCCAGACGACTCTCTTATGCTTGAGGAAGAATCCAAGTGTCCAGACACTTTCAAATGGAAGAAAAGTCGGTATAAAGGCAATTGCATGGTTATAAATAAAGCTGTGAAGTGTACGACCCTTTCTATTGCTTAGTTTTGTTTTGATTATTTTAATTAATGTATAATCACCGTACAAATTGATGGGCTTCGTTATGGCAGTTCAGTCAACTGTAGCATGTGCTTTAACCATATTCCGTATCCTTTACCCTAGCTTGGCCTCCTGACCACTAATCCCCTTCCCCTTCTAAAGAGTCCAAGTAGTGTGTGTGCGTGCGTGCGTGCGTGCGTGCGTGCGTGCGTGCGTGCGTGCGTGCGTGCGTGTGTGTGTGTGTGTGTGTGTGACATGTCCTTCATCCATCCGGCTCCTGATGGAACCCCAGGTTGGTTTTATAACTGGGCTGTAGTTAAATATTGCTGCGATAAGCATGGTTGAGCAGGTATGCCCATGGTGTGCTAATTTAGATAGATTCCTTTGGGAGTATTCCCAGGAGAGGCACAGCTGGATCCGTCAAGCATACTATTCCTAGTTTTTGGAAGAACCTTCCCACTGGTTCCCACAATGGTTGCACTAATTTATACCCTCATCAGCCTTTTAGGATGTCTCCTTTCCCACAACTCTTCACCCACACTTGTTGGCATTGGTTTTCTTGAAGTAAGCTATTCTGCACAGGGCGAGATAAAAGCAATCTCAATGTAGTTTTTCATTAGCATTTCCACAATTGATAGGTGAATATTCTTTGTGCATTTGTTGGTAGATTTTTATTTGTTTTTTTTTTTTCTGCAAAAAGTGTTTATTCACTTGATCACTTGTTGATTGAGTGATTGGGGGTTATTGCTTTTTTGAGCTCTTTATATAATATATATATATATATATATATATATATATATATTGCTGCACATGTTCCTAAACACAGCACAGAGAGCTTGCCACTTCCTCAGGCAATATGGGGGGATAGACATGGCTGCTGGGAAGGAAATGCCGGATTAACGGGGCTAGAGTTACTCTTCAAACACATCTGCAAAACATCTGCCTGTTACTGAGTACTATTGGGGCTACAGCAGGAAGCTGGGTTTGAGCGCTGACTCGTGTTCTGTCTGGCTTGCCTACTGTATTCAGAGACGGTTGTCAGAAAGGAGGGCACTGTAGCAACAAACCCCACCACAGCAGCCCTCTTTTGTCTGGAAGCAGGCACAGGTGCTGCCCGGAGATAGCAGACAGACAGTCTCTAGAACTGCCAGGAAAGCCATCAACAGGATGGATGGCCTCCGATCTGCGCAGAGCCTTCCAGCTCCACGGGTGTGCCTTCTCTGAGTCCTCACCACCACCTCAGTCCTAACTTATCTTGTACCAAAAATCCTCCCAGGAAAGGAGACAGTGGGGACGCCGTGGTGACAAGGACAGAGATGGCAGGCGCGGCTTCTGATTGAGCCAGGCAGTGAACGCAAAACAGCAAGCCAGGAACCCGGACCGCACCCCTCCTACTATAGCAGAGGCTGTTTGTAGTCTCAGGAACATAGAGATTTTTTTTCTAATAAAATAATCCCCTGAACTACTAGGCCTCTCAAATAGAAGTCAGTCCTAATGCCTCCCCCAGGTCCCAAGACGGCACCTGCCCCCTCCGGAGAGTTCTGAGCTGGTTGTACCTCTCGAGGAACACGGGTTGCAGAAGCTCTCACGGAGAAAGCAGCTCTGTTTTTGTCTGCCGCTCTGCTCCGGTCCTTTCTGATCCTCTCATGCGGCATAAAAGAGCGGTCACTCATCAAACAGGAGTAGAAGCGTCCCTGGAGAGATGGTTACTTTGGGGATCTGATGAAGCCGGTAACCCCAGAACAACCCACGGGCCACAGCGCAGCCTGGACTACCACCTCCCTCCCCCATGCTCAGCCTGGCAGAGCTCTGCCATGCCAAGTGTATGCTGTCCCCCTTCACTTCCTGTCACTATAACAGAGAACCCGCCAGAAGCAACTTTTGGGAAAGGAAAGGGCTTATTTGGCTTATACATTCCAAGCATAGCAGGAAGTCAGGGCAGGAACGCTGCTTGCTGTCCCTGGCTTGCTCAGGAGTGGCGTCACCCACAGTGGGCTAGGCCCCTCTCAGGGTTAGTCATCGGTTAAAAAGAACTCCCCCCCAACCCCCCGCAGGTTTGCCTACAGGACAATGATGGAGGCATTTTCTTAACTGAGGTCCCCTCTCTCCCCAGATGACTGCAGCCTGTGTCAGGCTGACAACATACTCCTGGGTGTGCACATCTGTTCACACCAGGTCTCTGAACATCTACCAATCAGACAGTGGGGTCTTGACAATTCTCAGACCCATTTGAGGTCCCACCAAGGCGTGCCTTGTCTGAAATAAGACAACACGTTACTCTCCCTTCTGTGTAGACACTCGTTTTCAGGTGGCCTTCTTCACCACAGAGCAAACATGAGACAGGAGCCCCTACTTAGATTAGTACATGTAATAAGAATATTCTAGAGTTAGCAGGAACAGCCCCACCTACTGTAAATACGCAAACTCCACAGCACTGTGTGATATAAAAACATGAACGTTGTCTTATGTAAACTGTACTTCAGTCGAGCCGTTTGGTAATATAAATTTCAGGACAGCCACAATCAGCCATTTCCAGTACGGGTTGTAAGTTCTTAAGGTCTAGGGGCAGAATTATCTGGCCTCACTCCCCTCTTCCACCTCTGAGAAACTTGTGTAAACGTGGGTAAAGTTATAATGCCCTCAAAAGCACCATGGCCCTCACCTGGGGAGCATGTGGCCTGTTGGTTCAGGCGGCGTGATGGCACGGTCTGGCAGCGGAGGGTCAGAGGTCAGAGGTCGTCAGCCCCGCACTGGTGGAACCTACTGCCCTCATGCCCTCAGCATCCACGTAGACTTTGTTTGAGGTGTTATTAGTGCATGTGCGTGATGTGAGTGAGGAAGGTCATGCGTGCTGTGTCACATGTGGAGGGCAGAGGACAGCTTTGAGGAGATGGCTCCTTCCATCCAAGATGTATGGGTTCCGGTGACTCAGCTCAGGCCACAGCTACTCTGTCTTTACCCACTGAGCTCACACTGGAAAACTCTTGATTTATTTTATTTTTTTTTAATTTCCACATCAGAGTAATGTAATTTTAAATACTTGCGGTCTTTGTGTTAACGCCATGCTGAGGTAGGCTTTCCTCCACTTTGCCTTACTGGCCCCCTTTACTGTCCTGGGAAGCTGATGGCCTCAAATGCAAAGCTTCCCTCCCTCCTCCTCTAGTTTTCTTGATGCTTCCTAAGAAAGGGCAGTTCCCTCTACCCAAAGGTTAGATTTTTTTTTTTTAATTATCTTTTCTAAGGATAATTGAATTTTTAAACCATTAAAAAAATGATATTATGCCTTCCCCTCTTGTTTGCGTAGCTGAAACTGTTCAAAGGAAGGCCCATCACTGTGTCCGAACACAGACAATGACACGCACACCAGCAAATAAGCAACGCCTGTGCCCGGGCAGCTGCATGGCTGTCCTGAGTGGCTGTGGCTGGTTGTCCACTCAGCTCTGGCCCGGCAGCCATCTCTCCAGTCCTGAGACTGGATACTTCAGCAGATCTTGCTGGGAGAAGGAACGGGCTGCTCTTGTTTGATGCTGGCGTTGGTGGCTTGTTTACTTTCGCCTGGAGAACAGGACGGTCCAAATGCTGTTTCCTGGCCAGCTCCTGGATCCTAGGGTCAATCTCTACACCTTTGCTTCTCTCAATCTTTATAATTAGTCCCTTAATTTAAGCTGAATTCACCTCTGAAAGGATGCAGATAAGAACGCCTGCTTTTATTTATGACTGAAGTGGGCCCAGCACTTTATCTATGTCATTCTCAAAGGCCGCAGGGCTAGTTCCGATTTGTAAATTCAGCTGAAATGAGCTGAGTCATCTGTTCCGTGGTTGGCCCTGTGAGGAGGCCAGTGCGCTCAGAGGAAGGTGCACTTGGAGAACTCCCTTCTGTAATTTATTTGGAGTTGAACACAGGCCACAGCTTACTCTCTCCTCTCCTGTGAGGACACCCAGGTGTGACCCTCTGCAGTAGCAATCTGGAATGCACGTTAGGACTTGTCCAAAGTCAGCACTCCCAGTGCACATTTGCAGAAGACCTTTTGTAATGCAGAGCAAGTCACAGTGGGGTGTCTGAGGCCATGGAGAGGGAACCAGCCATCTGTTCTTTGCAGTTTCGACATGGCTGCGCATAATGGCAGAGGCAGGGGTGGGGACAGTAGAGCTGTGCTCATACAGTCTTCCTCCCTGTCACTGTCACCTACATTCTCATACTGTTGAACCAGCGGGATTTCAGAACACAAAGGCGATGTCTTCACTTTGTCTTGCCACTCAGCTACTGGTGTTAGAGACAGCCGTGGAGCCCACTGAGAAGCTCCACAGGGTTTTATAAACACAGTGGAGGCTGCCATCTACACAAGAGAAAGCTATGTGTAGACAGAGCTAGAAGGTAAAAGGCACCTGGGTGATTCTAATTTTCATCTTTATATAATTACATGACAGATGTCATCAGGGTGGGAGAGTTGTCACGTGACAGGAGCTGGATGCTTCCTCACGGTTATCTTCCTGGACAAATGCACACAACTCCACCTCAATCTTTTTGCTGGGTGTGCAATATTCACTGCATGGTTATATCCCATTTATATCTGGTCCCATATTTATTGACCCTGGAGATGACATCATGTGTTCATGTCCTTTGAAAACAGCTACTCTGAGGAAGGAAAATCAGCAGACTCCAGCCAGTCTGTGCCATGGGAAGGAGAGGCAGCAGGCGGCACCGAGAGGAGGCTCCCGACCTGGGTGTTAGGGTTCCTTCACTCCGCCACTTTCTGTAGATGTCTCAGGACCACTAGAGAGTGCCACTTCCTTCCCACCTCAGGTGTGCAGGCTGAGAGCCTCGTTGTGTGTACCTTGAGTGTAGGTTTGGTACATAATGGGCCATCGTTAGTCTACAGTGTAGCCTTGGGATGTCAGGTTGGCCCTTACTCTCGGGGTGGACCAGGGCTGAGAACAGTCGGTTGCTGGGCGTGGGTCTGGAAGGCTGTCCGACTTCACATGCTTTTACATGTCAACCTGTGAGGCGGGTTGCCTCTGTGTGTGGTCAGACGCCATCCTAGATGGTGCTATGCAGGTCTACCTATTGTGGATATGATTGGCATTTAAATTGTCAGCTGACCAAGTATGGGTTTTGCCCCTCCGTCGTTCCAATCGGCCTCATCAGCTGAAGGCCTTTGAATAAAGCAAACACTTAACACTCTTCACATCAGTAAATGTACAGAGAAACTCTTATACATCAAACTCATCGCAGAGCCTGGCCCTGGTTAGGAGTGGGTTCATCTTGCCTTCTCATGTCACTGACTTCAAATGTGCGCTGAGCTATCTCCCAGCCCATCACAGTGGCCAGCCCAATCTAAACCATGATACTCTGCCCTCCCCTGGACTGGAGCAAACAGTCTTTTCATTCAGGGCTGCTTGCTCCTATTGTGTTGGGGTGACATGAGAAGACGGTGGGGACAAAGGATGTTTTATTCACCTCGGCTCTGGCCATTTCTCTAATGCTTACTAACCATCAAAGCCCTCTGTTTGACAAATGGCCTACATCCTAACACCATTCTGTGCGCCGGGCAATGTCCTATGGTTCAGTCCCTCTCTGACACTAACAGCCTGGATTTATCATCGGGACTGCTCTCACTTCAGACTCCAGCAGTAATTGGAGTTCTCGAATGGCCTCTCCCCTTCTGCCTGGCCAGATCCAGGTTAAAGGTCACACAACCTCTTTGTGTTTGATAATTTGCTAGATCAACTTATGGAACTCAAAGCTGTACTCGGTGGCACGATCACAGAGGGTCCAAATGAACAAACAGCCGGACACACGGGACGTGTGACAACATCTAGAAGGGTCCTGAGCTGAGAGTTCAGGGGCTTCTTGTCCTTGTGGATTTAGGCATCCCTCTAACCCAGAACATCGACGTGGTCATCTGTTACGTGGCACTATTCCTGGGGAGGCAAGAAGAGATGTGTGCTCATTATACATAGGCAAGCATCAACAGGACAAAAACAAAAAACAAAAAAAAACCCCACCCAAGTCCGACTTGATGAACCAATGAGCTTTAATGGGGTTAATTACAGAAATATGGGCAAAGGGCTACTTACGGGAGCAGAAATCGCTCAGAGCCTGATTGGAGCTTCCTCGCCAAAGCCCACTTTAGCATGACAGACACTCGTGAAGCCGGAAGCACACTGCCCAGCTTGCCAGGACTTCGGCAGGTCTGAGCCACCTCTGGCCAGCTGGACCCACCAGTCCTTGTGAATCAGGGACTTTCTGGAGGTGTTGAATTGTTTATCTCCTGAGCTTCCCTGCAGTGTGGAATGTTTTAACCATGATTTAGAGCAGCCTGAATGTTAAGAATCTTCCTTCCAAGATAGAGGAAGGTTTGACCTGAGAGAATATTACCTCACTGCCAACCAGGAAGCTCCCGGAGTCTTACTGTCCAGAGCTTGTATCTAAGTTCCGGGGCTATGATTTTATCACATCATCTGCGACATGTATGAACTTGAAGTTCATCTACTTCAGTTCTCAGATGTCAGGGCTCTAATCATAGGCCTGTTCTTTCCGGGGTGTACAGCCCATCCCTGGAAAATCGTTGGTCCCATCATGAGCCTTTCAGCAACACAGACTCAGGCATGGCCGAAACGGGATATTAGGGACACAGAAGGCAGTAAACCTAGACCCCTGTTCGGATCTAGCCAATGGACAGCTAATTCTCCACGGTTGTGGGGAGAGCGGGGACTGACTCTGACATGAACTCTGGTGCCCCCAATTTGATCACTTCCCCTTGCTGGGGAAGCCTGGTAGCACTCAGAGGAAGGGGAAGCAGGCTACCAGGATGAGACCTGGTAGGCTGTGATCATATGGTGGAGGAGGGGAGGAGGTTCCCTTCCGTCACAGACATAGAGTAAGGGAGTACAGCACAGAGGGAGGGAGGGAGGAATGGGATGGTTCAAGTGAGGGGATAACAGTCGGGATGTAATGGGAATAAAATATATTTTTTTAAAAATCTGAAATTTAAAAAAAACTAAATTTAAAACACGGCACTGATAACCGAGGGACTTGGAAGCTATGTCCAGGGAACCAGGGTAAGTGCCAGGTGCACTCTAGCTGGGTCACATAACTGAATAGTTGATAATAACATTTCAAACTCCTGCCACACAGTCCCTAAGGTAAAGGGCTTGAGGTAGATGAGTGTGCTCTCTCTTGGTGTCCTTCACTCAAACACAGGATCTCCGACCCTGTGAGCTAAATAGCCTTCTCTTCTTTATAGCATCTAATACCAGAGACAGAGACAAAGAACTACACCTTCAGGGCTGACTTGCATGGGGAGGATGGGAGCTGCCCCCAGGTTCACAAACACTGTGCTCTTCAGTGCTCTGTGGTGTGTGTGTGTGTGTGTGTGTGTGTGTGTGTGTGTGTGTGTGTGTGCGCGCGCGCGCGCGCGCGTGCCTGCGTGCGTGCCTGCCTGCCTGCCTGCCTGTCTGTCTGTTTTCCAGTAACTGAAAACATCTAAATGCTGTTTCACAGCCTGTTCCACCGGGGCCTCTCCGTGTCTGTTGACTGTTTTCATGCTATGCGGCATCAGTCCACCATGTGATGTTTAGTGGTCTGTGTGCCCCACTGTATGCCTAGCCTAGGGAAGACACAGCCCCACCCTTTGGCCCACAATGCATCTGCCTGAACAGCAGAGCATCTTAAGTCCTAATGCTGGGAGAGAGGATGAACAGCATGCTTGCAAACCAAGGAGCCTAGAAACCTGCAGATGGCTCCCGTGATAAGGTGGCAGGGGTGGGGGAGTGGGTAGAGGGGCATACGTGGTGATTTTAGCAAGGATCTCATAAGGGTGGAACCTGGGAACCCAGGAAGCACAGGCTCACAACCCAATCCCTTGCTCTTTTTCCATTCAAGCCCCGTGTGTTCCAAAGCAGCCCTTCTGTGGAGGCAGCGCTTAATTACTTCTGGCAGCCTCTGTGGGCAGAAGATGTCAGTAATCTTTCCAATGTTCTCATTAGTGCTGAGGTTGGGGATGTCAGCCCCAGCCCAGTGCAGCTCAGCAGCCATCACTGAGCTGTCGCCTGGCACTTCAGGGGTGTCTTAATGTGTGTGCTGCCCTTTCTCTGATGAGCAGAGGAGATAAAGGAGACCACAGAGAGGCCGTCAGGGAATTCAGGAATGCTGGGCCGATTCTTCAGTGGAGAATGTAAAATGGCTGTGTATTACGTTGCGTCAGTAGCCATCAATCAAAAATGTCCTCATCCACTGTAAGTGCGCAGTCTTAAAGCAATCAGGATGGACAACAGATGATGCATCAGCCTGCCTTGAGACGGTTATCCCAGCTTACCACATGGACCACACACCTGCCCTGTCTCTATAGCTCTTTCTATTGCCAGCTAAAGGCGAAAGCCTCTTCTTTTTCCTGTGTCTGAATCCACACCTTAGATTTCTCTTTAAAACAGCAAAGCTTCTTCCCACTGTGAGATTTTTTTTTTTCTAGAGATGCCGTAAGCCTCCAGGAAAAGGGGGAGGAGGGTGCTAAGATGCTGTCGGGACCGAGCTTGCAGCACAGCCCATGAGCCCTCAGGTGTCTCAGTCAGGCTGCAGGCCACAGCACTAGGGAGACCCCGTCAAGCGCATAGGCCATCTTCGCAGGGTTAAAGGTCAAGGTCACTGTGGGATTGGCAAGATAGACTGTGGTGGGGCTTAAAGCTCTAGGGATACCTCAGCTGCTTTTAAACAGCTCCTCCATGGTCTCAAGTGTGTGACAGGACAGGGCTTTCTCCCCATGAGGCTGTACTAAGCAACTGGGAAGTCACCTGTGTACGCCTTCCAGGTGTGAGGCTGCCCAGATGGGGCTGCACACCAGACCTGCAGTTCCCTGTTCTCCTCTGACTTCCTGGATCCAGCGCTTCTGTCCCACCTCCCCTGGGCTCTCCAAGTCTGTATTCTGGGCTGCACAGAATACTCACAACTGAGTTGAAAACAGAAATCCAGAGCCCATGGATGCGGTACACAGAAGCTGGAAATAGTGTGTGTCTGCTACCTCAGCACTGTAGTCTAGAGACTCCTAAGACAAGAAGAAAGATGGGAGAATTCCCAGCAGCTGAACAGCTGGAAAGCCTGGTCTGCATGTGCGCAGGCATGTGCACGTGCGCGCATGCGCGCACACACACACACACACACACACGTAAGGGCTAATAACCCTAGTGCACACACACACAAACATTCACACGCGTAAGGGCTGATCACCCCAGTGCACATGCACACAAACATATACACACAGAGTCACACATATACATGCTCACACACACACACACACACACACACACACACACACACACACACACACGGGCTGAAATACAGTTATTCCCTGACCTCCACAAGTATACTGTGGCAGATCACCCCAGTGTACATGGACACAAACAAACAAACAAACACACACACAGTTACACACATGCATGTTCACACACACATGCACACACACACATACACATAAGGGCTAATTACCCCAGTGCACATGCACATAAACACACACACACACTTCACTCACACACACATTCATTTTTTCAATTAAAGATTAACCTAAGACCACACATAGGGTGACCAACTGTCCCAGTTTTTATGGGATGCTCAGGTTAACCCTGGCCTCCTAAGCCCAGGGACAGTAGGAAGTCAAGGAGCGGTCATGTACTTTTTGTCTTTCCAGCCATGTGTGGCAGACTTCTACCTGTTTTCTAGCTTGAAGTCTTAGAGGTGCACGGGCCAATCTTGACCATTATAACTCTGTATTTTTTAAGAGTGAAGAGACATTTCTTGACCCAAATGGACTTGACCCAGGATCCTAAGATGCTGGACACTAACAGACATCAAAGACTGGCCAGGGACAGTGGCTCCAAGGTTATTCTCTCACACCAACGCTTCTTAAAAGCAGGCTATCATAGTATAGCATACAAATTGGAAGAAAGCTTTATTAAAACTTGGGGGAAAGTCGTAAATCAAGTAAAAGCTAGAGAAAC
>OU015745.1:143482219-143492809 GCA_907169655.1 Acomys percivali | reverse complement strand
GTGTGTGTGTGTGTGTGTGTGTGTGTGTGTGTGTGTGTGTGTGTGTGTCCATGTTTGTAAGCAGTACTGACTGAGTTCTCGGAATGACAGAAAGGTTAAAGGCTGTTTTCCCACCGGAAGCCATGTCTGCTGATGCCCAGCTTAAGCTAGTAACTGATGTGGCTGCTTTTCTGCTTTGGTTGCAGATTTTGCCAACAGTGAGAGAAGATTCCGGGTTCTTCTCCTGCCATGCTATCAATTCTTATGGGGAGGACCGTGGAATAATTCAGCTCACAGTACAAGGTAGGGTGGACACAGCAGAAGGAGGTGTGTGACCTCGGGCAGCTGGGAATAGTTTGATTTTTTTCAGGAAATTCTGGCTTTGTAGGAAACTGGTATAAATCTGGACTTTATCAGAGGCTGTGATTATGCCAGAGTGAATCCCTGAGCCATGGGGAACAATGCCCTTGTGGGAACTAGGGCCGGTGAGAAGCCAGCACCCCAGGCTGTGCAGCCGAGCTGGGCTGGTACTTCCCGCCCCTCGGGAGCTTGTGTACTAGAGGAAGAGGATGAAATGGAAGTCCCGTGTCTGGGGACAAGTGTGCTGTGAGTCAGAGCAGTGACACCTACATCCTGCAGGTCTGGCCTTGCGCCACACAGGCTATAAACAGAATCTCTTGGAGAAGTCTCTTGGAGAAGTGGGGCAATGCCTTCTATCTAATCAGAAAAAAAAATTACTAACAAATGCTTCCAACGCCTTAATGCCCACAGAGGCCTGCAAGCTGTAGCCAGTTCTTCCTTTAGAGCTTACGCCCAGGCTTGGTTTGTACTCACCCTGGTCTTTCTGTTAACGGCACAGAACCTCCAGACCCTCCCGAGATTGAGATCAAAGATGTCAAAGCACGCACAATTACGCTCAGGTGGACCATGGGGTTTGACGGCAACAGCCCCATCACAGGCTACGACATCGAATGCAAGAATAAATCAGGTGAGCCTTCCACTCCCTCCCCCTGCTGTGTCTCCACCTCGCTCGCCTTCTGTCTTCCTCATTTCCTCATTCTATGTCCACAGCTCCTCCGCACGGTCACGAATCTCAGAAAGTTCTCTCCATCCTGTCCATTCCTTGCATGAGTGTGTCCAGGTTCCTTTCTGTGTCCAAGTTTGGCCCTTTCTTAATGACCTGGCTGGACCTCAGTCTTGATCCCCACTGGCCCTGGTAGGCAGGCATTCCTGTCACCACCTCAGGCGCGACCGTGTGTACCAACAGAAACAGGCTTCTGTTACGGTCTTTCCCAGCCGCTGGCCTGCTTTAACCTTCCTCTCCTTCAGAGAGGTGATTGCCTCGGAGGATAAGCTTGCCTCTCCCATCCAGAGCTCCGGGCTCCAGCCATGCCAGTGTCTGCCAGATGTGGCATACAGTAAGCTCATGCAGAATGAGGAAGGTTCATCTTCCTGTAAGAGACAGTGGCTCTATGACAAGCCCCTGGAAATGTCCCAGGACAGGCCATGGAACACTTAGTCAATCCACAGTCCCCACACACAACTGACCCAGATATCTGTACTGTGACAGCCACTCACTGGGTCTTCTCCAGAGGCCGCCAGCCCCCTTGAGATCATATTCTCTCCCTGGATGGAGAGAGAAAAACACCACTGTGGCATCTGGTTGGAATTTTACTATTTCTTATAGGCGATGTGAGGTGGGAGAGCCCCCTGCATGGGAACGGTTAATAATACAACTCTTCAGAGGCTCAAGACCATTTTTTTCATATTGTCCCGTTGGGACTGATTTGGTCTCTTTTGAGCAGAGCTGTAGCCACAAATCAACCTCAGGACAGCTAGGGAAAGCAGTTCCAGCGGGAGAGATGCCTCACCAGCCATGTGCCAGGGAGAGAGAATCAGAAATTGGTGAAGTTGAATTGACAGAAGTGAGGGGTCAGGAAAATCAGGGTTTGGACACTCAGAAAAGGTGTCATGTGTGGATCAATGGTTTAAGGATCATGACTAGGATAGCCGGATTGGGGCACACATAAGAACAAGGAGTGGCAAAGCTCAATGGTCTCAGAGTTGCAGATGGCGGTGGTGCATGCAGAAAGCCTTGGGCAGTCCTTTGAGGTGGGCGGTGCAGCTCCAAGTCACAATGTCCCTGGGGAAAGTAGTGGAGCAGCATCCAGGGCTCAGGGCTGAGACACACTGGCCCAGGGCCAGCCGGGAGAGAGGATGGCTTTGATGCTGGTTTTAAAGAAACGAGTCAGAGTGCATCTCAGAAGTGAGAGGCCTACAATATAGGTCTTGAAGGAAACAGTGAAGCCAGACAGAGACTTGCCTGGAAAGGAGCGGCAGTGATGACAGCCAGCAGAGATGCAGGCAGGCATGGAGTCACTCAACAGGAGCCAGGTAGCACCGGGGAGCCTCACCTTCCCACAGGCTGAGCACCGGCTGCCTCTGTTCCTGGGACTGGAACACACAGCAACCTCCCACTGAGGAATAGGCTAGGTTTCTGCCACCTTCAAGGAGGGTCCCTCCCTGCCGACTGCTGGCACCCACCCAGACCAACAATAGCACTGAGATACAGCTCACCCTGGCCCTCTGCTGGCCTGAGCGTCACCTTGCTATTCCTCTGTCTCTCTTCTGCTAACCTCCTCTGTGAAAGAAAAGACCATTGCAGAGGCCAAGGCTGCCTCTGGTAGGAAGACTGAACTCCCCTGGACCACAGGACCCCGACTGCTCCTTAGTGCTCCTTAACCAGGGCAGGTCCTGTGCACATCTGTGTGTATTAACTCAGGGTTATCTATTTGTGCATGTCACCCACTCACCTGGCCTGAAAGCTGGTTGGGCTCCCTCAGCCTGCTAGGTCTATTTGCACGCCGCCCATTGTTGTGAATACCTGATGGGCAGTGCACGTTGAATGGATGTTTAATGTGTCCTTTAGACCGAAGTACACTTAAAATGCCTCACTCATTGTCCGACACACAGTTAACAGCCGACAAGCGCAGCCTTTTGTGTTGCTCAAACATGCATGAAAATGGTTGACATGATGCAGGTCCCCTAAAGCTCCTCTTTATGGGATTCCCACCATCTAAGAACTCTCAGTACGCACCCCCATCTCCCATCCCAATCCCTCACCCCCCCACCCCATACCCATCTCCATCCCCCATCACGTGCCTTGCAAGTTTTTCAGAGTCAAGCTCTGCTTTTCTTCTTTCTCCAGGTCCCTAGACTTGGTACATTGTCTAGTGTGCATAGAATGTGAAAGGAACATTTCTTGTGTTTAATTTACATACTTCAGCCTTAGAGTAGAAACCCCTGGAAGGATGGAGGGAGGGAGGGAAGGAAGGAGGGAGGGAGGGGAAAGACGGCAGGAGAAGCTTCGCTCTTTGTGAGTAGAGGCTGCACTCAGTTCTATAAACTGCCTGTCAGCATCTTTGTGAGTTGTGTCCTTCCTCAGTAACGTCTGGGCGTGTAAGCCTCATTAGCACAACCTAGAAACAGATGCAATTTCTGAACTGGGTTCACAGCGAGCCCATCCTTCAGGCTACAGCTCCTCCCTGACCAGCCCTTCCCCTTCTGTACCCATACTCCTGTAATTCTCCGTTAACATCTATTTTCTACCGTCCCTTTGAAGCACCCTTGTGTCCTGTCTCTGGCCAGTCCTTCACGGTGTCTCTGCGCTCCAGAGTTCCTGACATACATGCTAGGCTCATAATAAATGTTCACTGAACCCTGGCTCTCCACTCATTTGGAGCAATGCCATCATCTTGTGAAGGAACTTTTCCTCTACTTTTTAAATTTTTTCTACAAAAGCCACATCCCACCAGTGCAAAAAAATAAAACAAAAACAAAAACCCACCCTTCCTGTTCTTGACAAAGAGGCTTCTTGCCAGTGCATCGGCCAAGGCTGGATCAATCCAGGCCAGGAGGTATCAGCTGACCAGCTGTGCAGGGCCCACTCTGCCCTGGCTGCCTGGGACTCTTCACCCACACAGGGCTTCCGAAGTCCGTCCATCACCGCTTGGCCAAGTGGACCTCCTTCTGTGACGTGAAGATGCATGAGTGTCCTTGGTTTTCTGCTCACCAAAATAATAATATTAAAAAGCCCATGTCCATATCTACTTCTGACCACCCGCTCTGTAAAAACACAGAACAAAGCCACAGATGTCAAGCGGTAGGAGGTGAGCGTAGGTGGGCGAGTGCCTCCTCACCCTGTGCGCCTTATTACATCTGATCCCTCCTCTCCGGTTGCTTGCCCCAAAGCCTTTCTCTTCCAGGCCTGCTCTCTTGGCCCCTTTCCTCTCCTTCCACTTCCCAGAGCACGGAGAACTTCAGCACCTTGGTCAGTGCACAGCAGCCAGACTTGGTGGGCAGAGGCTCCCTGAGATGAGTGCCCCCCCCTCCCCCGACAAAAGGCTACACCCGGGCCCAAGACACAACCTCCCTCTAGCGGCTTCATCGGACTACTATCCCAGAGAGATGTTTTCCGGTGTCCCTGTGCCAGCGTATTGGTCCTAGCCTTCCTTTCAGCTCCCTCCTGATCTTCAAGCCTTTTTGTTCTTCTGTTTCTAGAAGTTTCAGCCCCAACCCTCAACCCCACCCCCCACCCCCATCCCTGTGCTCATTCTGGTCTCTGGCCTTTAACAGCATCTCTTTAAGCCATGCCCACGGTTTTACTCTTGTCCCTGGTGACCTGTCACGCTCTAGAGTCAGGCGTCTGACCTAAAGCTGAACCCACTCGTGTATAAATTTGCTTCCCAATCCACAGGGGCGGGGCTTATCGGCAGTTGTGGTGTCCCTCTTCTCCACCAACCACTTGGAGCATGTCGCTTTCCAGTAGACGCTTCTAGTACGCGCTTGCTGAGCTAGGCCGCAGTGTGGCCCTGCAAACATGCAGTGTTACAATCGTCTTCGGCCAGAGTTGCCTTCTTTTGTATCTGACAAGACTATGTGTGCGTCATCCCTCCCCACCAGCAAGTAAAAAGCAAGCCAAGACCTCGCGGGGACAACATGGTGGTGTCACAACCCTGAGGCGGATGACTGCTGCTACCATCTCATAAGATGTGCAGGAGAGGATGTGGAGATCAAGGGCTGTGGGAGAGGTAGCTTGAGGCTGAGGTAACGCCATTGAGGCCAAATAGAGCTGCCAGTCTTCACAATCTGCGTGTAGATTGGGTCCCTAGACTTTCACAGTGAAAAAGAAAACACTTGGTTTGACAGTCCTGAGAATTCGATCAAATGAGACAGTTGTCCCGAACTCTCATAATGACCAGAACAGTAGAGATTTCTACCACAAATGTCCATCCATAATCACAGTAACCCCGAAACTGAGATTCAGCAAGTTTGGAAGGACAGAAACCAATAGGCCCACCAGTATCCCCACAGACTCGAGAGCCACAGGAACAAGCGCCTGTGTTTATGATGGCGCCCAAGCCAGTGCTCTAAACAAAGAGCAAAGTTACAGGTTAAAATGCAAATATAACTGGGAAGGCTGTAGCACAACCCAAGTCAACATCCTTGGATGACACAGACTGCAAAGTGTGGCCTGCAAAACCAACAGCCTCTGAGGGTTCAAGCCTGGGTGGGGGAGTGTTTGGGGACAGCTGGAGAAGCAGGCACTAGCATTTCCGTGGAAATATCTTCACTTCCCCTTGGACCAATGTCTGGAGAGATGTTGTTTTCTACAGGGAAATGGTAAACTCTAATTAGATGGGGAGCTTCTGAGTTACGCTGGAAGGTTGTTTTACAAGTAGACCACCTGCAGGGGCTCAGGCTGGGTCAAAGGAAGTCACCGCTAGTGAGGGAGCGCTGAGTGCTCAGTGTGCGCAGACATTCGCCCCCTGCAGTGATGTTTCCTGTGACGTGGGACGTAGGAGGCTGGTAGAAGAAGCAGGCACTGGATATTCAATTGCTTTCCAGGCTCTCGGTCTCGTCCACATCTCTGCAATGGAAAGGGTTCTGTTTCCATTGGTCCTTACACCCAGAAACTTTCATCTAATCTTAATAGAGCCTTCAGCCATCCTTCCTGCCATGCTTCTTTGTATCTTAAAATGCTGGTTGTTCCTCCCTGCATCAAACATCTTCCTCAGGAGACCTGCCTCTCTCTCTCTCTCTCTCTCTCTCTCTCTCTCTCTCTCTCTCTCTCTCTCTCTCTCACAGGCCCCTCATTGGACATCACTTTATTGAAACAAAGCTTCCCCCATCAATTCATCCTCTCTCAAATCTCATAATTCAGCCTTTGGCCATATTCTCTCTATGTCGCAATACCCTATCTTCAGTTTCCCCAACTCAGAAGATACTTATAATTTGCACTCTGATAGGGATGACCCCATTTCCGTTACATGTTATTCCCCAAAAACTAAGACCCTTACAAGCAGTGTGAAGCCATGCGCTTTTTGTTTTGTTTTGTTTTGTTTTCAAGTCTCGCTTTAACTTAGAACGAGGCAGCCACCTTATGCTCATTACTAGTGTGAAAGTGGAGTTGGCGCTCGAGGCACTAGGGTCTATGGGCTTGCCATCCGTTCACTTACCCACTTATTATGCCTTTACCGTGTCCTTGCTGCAGCCAGGCGCTCAGTGAGCATTGGCAATGCATACCAGATGGCAAATGTGACCTTTGACCTTGTGGAGTTTAGAATCTGCTGGGGAGTAGAGTATGTCCATAAAAACCTCCAGAGTGTTGGGCATCACAAGAGAAGACCTGGGAGCGGGGAGATGTGTACACATCCTCTCCACCTATTGTCTCAGTGTGACCCAACCTCAGTCAACTCTCAATTAGGATGACTTCACCATCTTCCACCAAAGCCCTAAAAACCCTTCTCCTCAAACTGTCCCATATTCCTTGATACCTCTTTGCAATAGGCAGGTGCTGACGTTCAAAACATCTGAGGTTGAAAAAAAAAATCCCTGCCACAAAATATTAGGGATAAAAATGAGTTTTAAAAATTAAAGCTGATCAAGGCATTTGTTTTGTGAGATTTACACTAAGGTTGAGCAGGCTTGTACAGAACGATCTTAGTTTTATCATACTTGATTTGGCAAGAAAGGGTCAGATATATAGATATAGATATAGATAGATAGATATAGATATGAGTTTTGCTGAGATTCCATGCCCTTTAGAACCAGGGACCTGGGTGGGGATCAATGTCTGAACTATTTAGAGAGCTTGTCATAGTACGCAGTAGAATAAGCTCTTGTGTGTGGCCGAGGCTTCCCCTGAACCACTGTCCGCCACTGTGTCCCCCATCCTACTCTTCCCTGGACATGTGTTCTGTGTTTGCCCAAGGTTCCTCCCTGTACCAAGCTCACCTCAGCCTTTACCCACTGGAACTGGCGTGGGTAATAAGTGTACGACCCCATGTCCCCTCTGATGACCAGCTATGACAAGAGGTTGTGAACATTGTATTGAGATTTCCCCTTGGGGGATTAATTTTTTCTCTCCTCCTTTATTTTCTTTTCTTTGTTTTTGTTTTTGTTTTTGTTTTTATTCCTATTGTGAACTTTCCAAGGCAGAGGAAAAAAACTCACATCTCTATCTCTTCTTTTTTGAAAAACAAAACCCAAAAGACTCCTGGGATTCCGCTCAAAGAACCAAAGATGTTTCCCCTCAGCTGAACTCGGCCACCATCATTGATATCCACCCTTCCTCCACCTACAGCGTCCGCATGTACGCCAAGAACCGGATCGGCAAGAGTGAGCCCAGCAACGAGATCACCATCACGGCAGATGAGGCAGGTAGGTGGTCAGAGCCTGCCACCCAGAAAGTCATGCCAGTGACTCGGACACTTAGAATGGGCCCCTTTCCCCACTCCGGGTGACATTCTTTGATGTGGGCTTCCCAGAGTCCCACGCCCTATAAAAAACGCCCATAGCACACTGCCTACGTTTTGAAGCCATTGCTTGCTATTCAGATGGTCAGGCTTCTTAATACAGAAATGTGTGAATGGAAAGTATTAGGCTTGCAATGCTGAGGGACTCACAGAGACATGCCATTGTACAGCCCCTTGGTTTTGATGCACTGGACCCAAGTAGATGGGAAAACACTTAGTTCCAAGACCCAGGAGCTCAAGTGTGGGAAGAGAGAAAGATGCTTAATTTGGAAACCCCAAGACTGTGTCTATAGGCAGGTGGAAAGGCACAAGTTGCTTTAATGATTGATAACGTCACTGTATTCTTCTTTCACCGTGATGAATTATTTCTTATTAAATGTTGAAAACTCTGTAGATACATATAAGCATTTTGAAACAGGCAAAGCAACTTCTACCATCCTGGCTGGCACCTACAGTTGGCATACGGCCATGTTGACAGAACCTTCTAGGTCATTTTGTGACCTGTTTCACCACTCATATGTGCATCCATGAATGCACATCAGCATCCATGCCCGTATGTGTGTGCACAAAGTCATACATGTCTACTCCAGCCTGGCTGGCTAGAGTTAACTGGTTAGTTCAGGACTGAAAACCCAGACAATGGCCATTGGATGCTGGCTGTTAGTATGTCCCATGGAAGAGCTGAGAAAGCCAATGTTTGGGGCCTTCTGTTGTGTGGGATCAGGGAGCCAATGTGTGGCTTATTTCTTAGAAAGAGAGGAGTGACTGGCGCTCAAGCCTACCTTCCCTTTCCCACCACCAACCAGTGTTTGTAAGCTTGATCCAAGGTCATCCAAGGTCAGACCATCATCTGTTATCTTCTGATGACTGTGACTTCTCTAGAAGTTGGTATCATCTTTCGGCCAGGTCATTATTGACTTCTGACTCTGTATATCACAGACATTGTGCTTGTGTCTCCAGAATATTCTCTATGCTTCATAGTGACATGCCCTACCACATGGTTGGACATGCTGAGCCATGTTAAATTTTTCTTTAGTGTACGTCCTACCATGATGAACATCCTGCCACCTTTCATTGGCCAATTTTTTAAAGTTACTTTCCCATGCTAAATTCTAAGGAGTGTGATTTCTGAACCAGCCCTGTCACAGCATTGAAAGTGTTTGTTATGTGGTCAACATTACTCTTGAGGAAATGAGTTGAAGTGTGTGGACAATGCAGTGGCCATTTCTCCCATCCAGTACTGACCAGGTCTGACCACGCTTTGCTTCCAAGATCAGACAAGATTGCGTGTGTTCAAGGCCATAAGCCAAGGCCTGTTTCTCAGTGCAGGAAGACGTCCAATCTTGACATTTTAAAGGTGGGTGACAGGATGCCTTTATGTTTGATCCTTAGAGCCTCTCTTCGTGTCTTCTCACTTATAAAATAGATATGATAAGTCTGGTGCCTTTTCTTCCTTATGCAAGCATACCTGACCACTGAAGAACCAAATTCTGAGTTCTGGAAGTCTTTGATTTGCTCAGAAATAAGCAGAAATTGAGTCTGGACGTGTGTTTCAGTAAAAAACAGAATCTTCTTAAAATGTTTGCCTACCCCATCGCTAACTTTCTAGAATTACAGTATGCTGGCTCCTCAGAGAACAAATTTCCCACATCCTTCACCCCAAAATGTAGCTTTCAGCCACATGCTTAATCTCTTCCTTGTCCTCTCACACCCCTGTCACTCGCTCCTTCCAGCACTGTTTTCTGCAGCTGCTCCCTGATGGCCATCATGAGCAGGCTGTGTCCTTTCCTCCTTACCTTCTCAGAGCAGCATGGTTGCCATGGCAGCAACTCTCCGTGCATCCAGGAGTCCAGGTGAACAGCTCTGGGTTCTGTTCTGCAGGGAGCTGCTGGGTATCTCTGCAGACAGAAGCAGAGTCTATGACTAGGCTCTTGAGTGTCACCTGGGCGCAGGCTTGGGATCTGATTCGACATCCAGATAAGCAGGAAAGACAATAGCCTAATAGCGAGGCTTCCTCTTTGGGCAGGATTTACATGGCTAGAATCCGGAAGTCATTTTCCACATATGACTCATAGGCGGAAGAGCCACCGCACTAACTACGGCTCCCTCTTTACAACCGACTGCACTGACTGCAGGTGTCACAGCCATCTCCTACAGTGATGCTCAAAGGCATGTCTTTGGGGGGAGCTGCAGCCGTCTAGAGAGAGCTTTCTGATGCTTTTCTGAAAATAAAGAGTGTATTTGTCACGCAGTGAACACTGGCTGGAAGCTATAGTGTTGTAGTGACCTTGTGTTAGGCACCTAAAGCCATCCATCACTTCACATCTGCTCAGGACACATCTGTGAGGCACTTAGCCCTGCGTGCCTACTCCCCTCAACTACCTTGAAGCCACAGGCAGTGGCTCCCAGCATCCCTACCCTGACCTCCCCTTTGACAACCTTGCTTGGTGTTTATGCTTCCTCCCCACTCTGCTAACTCTTCCAAACTTTGGTTCTCCTTTTCTGTGCTTTTCCTGGAAGAGCCAGGGTCAGAGACACTTCCGCTCTGTGAAGTTATTGATTCAGTCACTGGGTGAACTCAGTGTCCAAGTCCTTGCTAGCTCAGGTTGAAAATCTTGACAATAATAGCAGATGGGTTTTGTTGTCACGTCTCCATGGACTCTGGTGTCCTGAGCTGTGCTTAGACTCCTTCAATACTAGGGAGTGTTCACTATTTGTGCTCTTAGTATGAAAGAAGACTTTTCATGGTGTGTGTGTGTGTGTGTGTGTGTGTGTGTGTGTGTGTGTGTGTGTG
>OU015745.1:143445222-143475518 GCA_907169655.1 Acomys percivali | reverse complement strand
CTGTGAAGTTTCGGCCAATTGTTCCATATATCCACTTGCATTTGGATACTGGAAAGGGCCAGATATTACTGTGGCCTTCAGAGGTTTTTTTTTTTTTTTGGGGGGGGGGTGTCCTGTATGAAGGGCGTGTCTATCCTCAGACCATCTACTACATACATGTAGCTAAAACTGGAAACGTCTGGAGCCTTGAATTGTGTCCCAGTGTAAAAGAGCTGCAACCAAAGTCAGTGCATTACAGATAAGGTTCTTCCTAAAGCCAATAAGATGACGGCTCCGTGGGCGGCAGAGCACACCTGGCTTTCCTAAGACCTCTAGCCCTGCACTGTGCAGGTGCACAGCCTTGCCAGCAAGCAGCCACTGCCTGGCCCTTAAGCAGAGGAGCAAGCATACTGGTGATCAGCCACTCTGCGTGAGGTATGGCTGCTGGGGACTCAGGCAGACTAGCTTGCTCCTCCACCTGAGGACACAGAAGACTTTAAAGGGCATTACTGTTTCAGGCAAGCTGTGGGCTGATCTAAGGGGCACGCAGAGACAGTGTGTGCTATCAAACACACCTCCCTATGATCACGGAGCCCAGGACATGGCATTTTGTTTAAGGAACCTCAGAGGAAGAAGAAAGGGAAAGGTGAGAAAAGACAGGGAACAGAATCAACCGAAGAGGGAGCCGCTGTGTCAGGGCCGAGGCACGGAAATGTGTGGGAAGAGTGGGAGCCTGAGACAAGACTCACTCACCACGGTGGGCAGCTGGTCAGGACTGTACGATGTGCGCACTGTAGGTAAAGAGAGGCAGAGGAGAGGAGAGCTCTTGGCTTTGAGTGGGGAAAACAGCCATTTTAGAGCTCACATCCCTAAAACAATAAGAAAATCCTAATGGCTTTTCAATGATGCTAGAGTTAGGCATTAAAACTTTAAATTATCATCTCATAAGTAGCCCCCCTGCTGAGTCTCCGTCATCAAAACAAACTATTTGCCCTTTTTGTTTTAATTAGTTCTTTTGCCAAAGAAACCAGTCAGATTTTAAACTTTCATGTCTAGCTGAGGCTGCCCATGACCCAAGGATATGACTAATCCCATAGACACTTGAGCTTCCAACATCACTACCCCTATGGCTAGGACCCCCCACTCCCCAGTCACCCTCAGCCCTCAGATTCCGGGTGTCTTCCATCCCTGCCATTATTCACACGGCACCATGCCCCCTCTCTGCCCAGCGATGGATTCTCAAGGCTCTAGTTGCACGTGACTCTCAGTGAGGACAGGAGAACCCCCAACATGGAATTGTTCGTGACATTTCCAACACTCACTGCACAACCCACCTCCTGTGTGTCTCCTCTGTGGCTCTGTGGCCTCTTTAGAGTCAGTGCGCCTTGCTCATCTCATGGTGGGTGAGTGAAGAAGTCAGAGAATCCATGAGTAAAAGAGTGAGCTGGTAAGAGAGTGAATGGATGAGTGTGTTTATGAGCAGATGGGTGAGTACGTGAGTGCAGGAGGGAGGGAGGGAGGAAGGGAGGGAGGAAGGGAGAGGGAGTTAGTTCATGAGGAAGTGAGTGAATGAGGGAAGGGAGTTAGTGAGCGAGGCACTGAGAGAGTGGAGAGGCGAGCGCACCTGTGAGGTGGAGCGAAGGAGCCTCTAGGCTAGTGGTTCTCAGCCTGTGCGTTGTGACCCTTCGGTGGTCGGACGGCCCTTTCACAGGGGTTGTAGGTTAGATGTCCTTCATATCAGATGTTACATTATAACTCATAAAAGTAGCAAAATTGCAGTTATGAGGTAGCAACAAAAGTAACTTTATGGTTGGGCATCAGCACAACATGAGGAAACATAGCAGGAGGTTGCAGCAGTAGGAAGCCGGTTGAGAGCCACTGCTCTAGGCCATGTATTCTGTTCATAGCACAGGAGCTTCCCAGAAGCGTCACAGGAGCATCATGGGCTTTAGAGGCAGCCAAGGAGAGGACACCACACTGTTCAGGTGCAAAGTGCAGAGTGGGAATGCCATGTAAAGGTCTAACTCATGCTGAGGACAGAGCACGGCGGACGCCAGGGCTGTGCCACCTCGCATGCTTTCCACTGTAATGCACTGAAAGGCTACAGGGGTCACAGATACGTGGTGCATTCACAGCACACGGATGGCTGCGAATCACAGCTGTGCGCCCACAGGGGACCATCTGAGAGCAGGCCCCCGCTGCGCTGTGTAAGGCAGGATAGTGTGTAGAAAGGGCTGAGCTCCTGCATGTCCTTAGTCAAAGCACAGAACACAGCACGTGTCCAGCTAACATGGAAATAAATAACATCATCTTCCTAGCTCTGCTTTGGCTGCCAGAGGGGAGAGGCTTGCCTGCAGGTCACAGGTGCGCGTCAGATTCAAAATCAGAAAGGACAATAAAAATCTGAAGAACGGCATTTGTTTCATAGAATACTTCAAAATCATACTTTGGGTTTTTTCCCCCTGGAAATTCTGCCTTGATCTAATTCCCGAAGTATCTGTCTTTCTCTCTGTATCTTTGAGACCAGGAATCCCACCTCACCTTGTAGCCTGGGCAAGCCTTGAGCTCATCATAAAGCCCTGGCTGCTCTGGGCCTTGCTATCCTCCTGCCTCAGTCCTCTGAGTGCTGGGACTAGGTGTGTGTGTGTGTGTGTGTGTGTGTGTGTGTGTGTGTGTGTGTGTGTGTGACACACATGCATTTGCCAAAGCAACTCATTAAGGAAACATTCAATGTTTGAAATAGTTGCTCTAGACATGGCAAGCGATTGCAATTGAAGACAGAAAAAGTTATTTCAATTGTAAAACTTTGCTTCAAAGGATAAATCTTTACGGATTGTCTCCAAAACAACCCACCTTTCAGTTGCTGCAGTTTATTAGCACACCCAGAGCAGTTGTAAGCTGCTGGTTCACAGCGTAACCCTGAGGGTAGGTTCTACTATTGTCTCCTCCTCAGCATCAGACACCATGGCAGAATTGTTATGTGGAATTCTAAGTGATTTCCAGTACTGAAGTGGGTCCTGTCATCAGAAGAATGCTTTCCAATAGGCCCCCTCATGCCCACCCCCACCCACCCCAGTGACAAGTGTTGTGAGTCAGTGTCATCATATCTCAGGCATGGATCCACACACAGGGAAGACAGCACCAGTTGACACATATTGCAGATGGCAGCACAGTAAAGGGTTAAGAAATGTCAGGCTGTATGCGCCTCCTCTATCCTCTGGCTAGGAAGCTGTGGGACACTGAGAAAGTGGCTAGGCTTCACTGCATGCCTGGGCAGCAGTGGTTCTGCGCATTCACTCTCTCCTGGCACCATGTTGGACTTCCCTCCCACCCTGTCACGTATCCCAGGCACTGGATACAGCCAGTGTGAGTGAAACTAATCCTCACATCCATCAGAGAGACTTGCCCAGAATCTGGAAGTTAACAGGCAGGTGTCAGTCTGGGGACCACTGTGTGGGCAGTTCATGCCTACAAGCCATAATAAGTATAAGTTCCAACCTCATGAGTTAAATGTCACTTGACACGATGAAGCTAGAGAAAATATGCATTCGGGTTAACCTACTAGCATTTTATTTCCAAATTATAAACCCAGGTCAACACTCCTTTCTCCTACAAAAGTTGATATTAAAAAATTGTCTTGGGCTGGGCGGTGGTGTGGCACCTTCAATCCCAGCACTTGGGAGGCAGAGGCAGGTGGATCTCTGTGGGTTCCAGGCCAGCCTGGTCTACAAAGTGAGTCCAGGACAGCCAAGTCTACACAGAGAAACCCTGTCTCAAAAAAACAAACAAAACAAAACAAAAGTTGTCTTGAAATACATTTTATTTAATTTTTTCTCAGCCATTCCCTTAATCCTCAGGCTGTGAAAAGATTACAAGTTGGCTTCGCTTTCATGAACTAATCCACCAGTTCTGGTTGGAGTTCTGGGTGCCTTATTAAAAATGCATACCTGTCTCACAGATAGCTAAGGGGTTGCCAGCCCTTCGTGTACCAGCAAGTCTAACCTCTTCCCCTTCAACAAGACAAGGAACTGACTTCAAAGCCATCCTCATCCCTGTAGAGCAGGCTGGAGTTTTCTGGACCCTTGAGGTGGACCAGGAAGTACAGGCTCTGTGAGGGTTCACCCCTCAGTAAGAAGAATTTGTTGAGGAAATGCATGGACCCCGAGACAACCTTCAGCGTCATGTAAAAATGTTCATATATTTGTCTTTCCCACGGAAACCTCTGTATACCACAGAAAGACCTGGGTCAGGAACTCCCCTTGCAGATACTGTGTGTGCTTCAAACAGGAGCCACCTTCTTTTCCGCTCCATGACTAGAGGAAGGTACTGTAGGCCTCCGTCCCCCGCCCCCCACCCTCAGGCCAGCCAGCCTAGCTCAGCCACAGGACAAGCCGGCCTCAAGGACCCCAGTCCTCTCCCCTGGCTCTTGGCAAGCCTTCCAGCATGGGCAGGCGCCCAGACTCAAGATGAATAATACGATGTTTTATATTTAGATATCAGATGATAGATTTCGCCATCATGAAATATATAGTGCCAAGCTTGTCTGCCCCGCCAGGTTAGAAGGTTTATTTGTATAAAAATAAATCAAGTAGCCCATCTTCATTCACGTTGAGAAAGAAGAACCGACCAGGGAGGAGGGAGAATCCAGCAGCTTCAGCAGATCCGCACATAAGCCACACCTCTGATCTTTATATCTGGGTGTGCTTCAGTCACGTTCCTGAGGGGGCAAACAGTGGCTTATCTGGCATATTTTTTGAGGTTCTGTTCCCCTATCCCCTACCTTGTATTAATGCCTGAAATACCTCTAGTTTAGTCGAGGGCCGCCCGTTACCCAGGTACAGATGGGGGGGGGGGGGGGCGGGGGTAGTAAGCTCTGTAAGGCTTACTCAGGCGTAGAAGGCCGGACCTGAAGCCCATCCTGGCTGCAGAGAGCCCTGCTGCGTGCATGTGGAATTTCCACCTTTAAAAAAAATCAATTTATTCAGATTACATCTCAATTGTTATCCCTTCACTTGTATCCTCCCATTCCTCCCGTCCCTCCCTCTTTCACCCTATTCCCCTCCCCTAGGTCTGTGACAGAAGGGGACCTCCTCCCTCAATCTCCCCTTTGAGTGAGGGTAAAAAGACAATAGCCTGGGCTGGAAGGATGACTCTATTTTTAACAGTTTGCTGCTCCTGCAGGGGTTCTGATTTCAGTTTCCAACACCCACGCCTGGCAGTGTCCTCTTGTCATCCTGAAACCCAGGACCCCCCCCACACACACACACACACAAACTCCTCATCACAGAGTCACTCTGAGCCCTTGTACCCTGGTCACCTGTGTTTTCTCCCCAGGGTGCAGCTGTGTGCCACTGCACATCACTGCTGGGTCCCCCAGGCTCAGGTGAACTGCCTCTTGTCTGACAGTCTTCTTGACCCTTTGGGCAACTTTTCTTCTTGGCCCCCTTCTCCGCTCTCACGGTGCCCTGGGCTAGCCCTCTCATGCCCCCCTTCTCCGCTCTCACGGTGCCCTGGGCTAGCCCTCTCATGCCCCCCTTCTCCCCTCTCACGGTGCCCTGGGCTAGCCCTCTCATGCCCCCCTTCTCCGCTCTCACGGTGCCCCGGGCTAGCCCTCTCGTGCCCCCCTTCTCTGTTCTCAGGGTGCCCTGGGCTAGCCCTCTCATGCCCCCCTTCTCCCCTCTCACAGTGCCCCGGGCTAGCCCTCTCATGCCCCCCTTCTCCCCTTTCATGGTGCCCCGGGCTAGCCCTCTCATGCCCCCCTTCTCTGCTCTCATGGTGCCCCGGGCTAGCCCTCTCATGCCCCCCTTCTCCGCTCTCAAGGTGCCCCGGGCTAGCCCTCAGCGGTGTGAGCCTCACACTAGGCGGTAATGGCCACACCCCTTGTGCCCAGAGCCTTATGTCAAGTAGATGCTGCTTGTGCTTGCCCAGTCTGATGCATAGCTTATGAATCACCTTACTGCGGGGCTGTTGTGCATGTGGGGCATGGAGCAGGCATTCGGGGGAAGCACTCGAGTGGGACAGCTGCCACCCAGCAATGAAAGGGAGAATTCGCAGTAATCTAGAGAAATTTTATTTCCCAAGGGACTCACTCCCCCAACCCCAGAAGAAAACACTGTTGTTCAGAGACTTCTGTGGAGGGCAGGGGTGGATATATCAGGAAGGCTTGCCTGCGCGAGTCACTGGCCTCCATTGTGATGATGTGAGCTGTGAGCCTTTTCACAGCCCCGCCTCTTTGCTGTTTCTCTCTTTCTTCAATGGATGAAGAAAATTTGAGAGAGATACATAGAATGCAGTCACTGGCAAACCGTACTAATGGATTGACATGGTACTGTTTGTTGTCATGGAGATCAAAGAGAGGTTCTTAAAGATACAGGGGGGCAATGGTTGGAAGGGGTTGAGAGACCAGAAGGAAGGGGGGGGGCTGGAGAGGGATTGGGGGTCTACAGAGAGCAATGAAGGAGAGGATAAATGCAAGGACACCGGGGTGTCCCTAGATCCAAAGTGGAGTGGGGGTGGAGGCGGCAGAAAATTCAGCTTGGACAAATAACTAACCCATCACCAGAAGCACAGCAGCAAATGTGATCTCTGCCCCAGAGTACAGGACCTTCAGAGGGATTCCAGAAAAGGTGAAGAGGTGTCGCTCACCTATGAAATCGCAGAAGCATAACGCTTTTAACGTGTTTTAAGAGGAGTGGTTGCTGGGTGGGATTTCCTGTAAGCCTACAAGTTTCTCCTTGTCAATGCGCTGCTTTGAATGAGAATGGGCCCCTTAGGCTCATAGATCTGAGTGTTGGTCATCAGGGAGTGGCACTACTTGAGAGGGATTGGGGGTGTGGCCTTGTTGGAGGATGCCTTGCTTGGGGTGGGCTTTGAGGTTTCAGGAGCCCAACCAGGGCTCCAGACTCTCCCTCCCTCTCCTTCTCCCTCTCCTTCTCCCTCTCCCTCTCTTTCTCCCTCTCCCTTTCCCCCTCCCCCTCTCCTTTTCCCCCTCCCCCTCCGCTCCTCCCTCCCCCTCCCACCCCCCAGCAGCTATGGGTTAGGACGTAGTGCCTAGTTTCTTCTCCAGCACCACACCTTCTTGCTGCCATGTTGCAACCCTGACGTGGGCAGGAGAGGAGGCCACCTGAACTACCATGTCCCCAGAAGGCCTGGCACTCAGGCTCAAAGCCAGCTCCCATGAAGCAGACAAGCACTGTAGATGGCTCCTGGCTGAAGCAAGTCTGAGGAAAGGTCTTGAGGCACAGGCAAAAGCATGGAGCTTGTCCAAAGCTTAGGAGAAGGAAATTTGTGATGAACACACCCTCTTAAACTAACCTACTTCTAACAGATTAATAGCAAAAACCCTTGCTTATCAATAGCCAACTGAAATGCAGCCTTTAAAAATAAGGCAGTCAGCTCGGTGCAGTGGTGCACACCTGTAATCCTAGCACTTGGGGAGGCAGAGGCAGGCGAATCTGTGAGTTCAAGACCAGCCTGGTCTACAGAGTGCGTTCTAGGACAGGCAAGGCTAAGCAGAGAAACCCTGTCTCAAAATAACAATAAATAATGATTGATGATGATGATGATGATGATGGATGATGACAACGCAGTTATCTGCTGCTGGGACTTGAGTCCCCCAGATAAGATTTAAAAAATGGGCAAACTAGATTACAAAGGTACATAACAGCATTTGCAGTTGAAAATAAGTTGCAAAGCAATAATATGAATGTGGGAGAGCAATTAACTAAAATCAAATATCAACATAATTGTTTTCAGAAACTGTGAAGCAAAGAGGAGACTGTGACCCTAATGATGAATCAAATAAGAAAAGTCAGACACAAAAATTGCAGACTGCAAACAAAGGGTACAGGAGAGACGGTCTCACCTTGGACAGAAACCACACCAAACATGCACAAGCCACACAGGATGCTCACCTTAGACTCCTGTAGTAAAACAAAGTAGAGTAGTAAGTCTGCACACTATTTTGCAGAAGCACAAAATGAAAAAATTACCTGTTATTCCAGAATAAGGCGAGAAATATAGAATTTTCTAAGAAAAATGTGAATTTTTTATAATTTTAATTTTTAAAAAGCACTTTAATTTCCATTTTTCTTTGAATAGTTTATATGTGTATACAATATGTCTTGACCATATCTACCCCTCTCCTAACTCCTCCAGGACCATCATCATATTTCTCTCTCTCAGCTTCATGGCTGTCTTGTATGACTTTTAAGTGACTGAGTGCAGTTGCTGCTGCCCAAGTGCACAGGGGTATGAGGTCATCAGAGGGGATGTGGAGAACCTGCCAGTGGCCACACTCATAGGAAAGAGCGATTCTTCCTCGCTCCCTTCAACTGTCAATCAGCTAAGACTGCGGTCTCGGAAGCCCTTTTGAAAAACTGGCTTGAAATTGTGCAACAATGTTGCTTTTATTTTAAACAGAATCTTATAACTGAGCAGGTGCATCTTTCTGACCACTCAAAGGAGAGAGGGACAATTGGCCGTGCAGATGGCACGCTTGACCAACCCTCCAAGGTTTGAGGTGTTGATGGATGAGTCAGCAAACTGCTGCCATAGTTGTTTCCAGGAGGATTCAAATCAGTTGCTCTGGATACATTGTCCTCTTATGGGCATTTGGCTCCACTGTATACCTGGCCCTATGGCCCTCGTGCTGTAGTTTGGACTGGTTTTCTCTTGAAGCCTTGCAGGGAGCCAGCTGAACAATTAGAGAGGGTGCTTAATGGATATGAATCTAATTTGCAAAAATTATCATTTATACTTGAGTCACTTATCTGATAATTACCAAAAAAATCTACATGAAATAAGATAAATCTCTTTGTTGGTAAAATTGGCTTTTACAGGGAAGTTACAGGAAAGTTAATTTTATTAACTAGCTAGAGGTTACACATGCAAGTCAGCAGGTGTGGTGCAGCAAGCTCGTTGGGCTCTGAGGCTAAAACTCTAAAAATCTTTAGGTGTTCTTGAAAACAAAATGAGCAGCAAACCCTTCAATGTTACAGCAAGGCAGGTGTGGGCTCCTGCATCAGGGTCTCGCCCTGGCACTCACTGAAATAGAAAACAGCTAACATGGCTGGCGTTCAGCCGTGGGGCCACACAAGTGTGTTCAAACAGCCTGGAGGACAAGGACAGCAACTGTCCCCATGGAAACCAGGCAGGAAGAAATTTGCTCCGAGAGGCCCCTATGAGCCTGTGCAGCTTTTGCGCATTAATTAAAAGTTTAAAATGTTACAGATAAATGAAGGAAACACTGTTCCCTATGGTAGACTGCATTCTGACACCAGCCTGGGACGTCGGCTTGCCTGGGAGGGGAGCATGCCAGGCTACACACAGTGCCTGCTGAGCTCGGCCAGGCCGCCTTCCCACTCAGTACCATTCTGTTCTCTCATCTGTGCCCTTCTCCGTGAGCTGCTGATTTTCAGGGACTCCTTCTGGCCTGGAACTCCACCTACCACTCCCGTTATGTGTCACTCTTGTGCCTGTAGGGACCCTCTTGCTTCCCCTTCCTTCTAGTTTTTCCCAAACATCTACAACTCCACTTGCTGAGCCCAAGCTGCCCTTACAAGCCTGGCTTCTGTATCCATGGACCATTTCTCGGAGGCCTCGCCTGCTGCTGCCCGCTGGCCTTGACCTCACAGCCATGCACCTCACCTGCCACCGGCCACCAGGGTCTTTGTGTTTATTTCACTCTCCCTCAGCACTGTTCGCTCTTTGGGGACTCAGAAAGGTTTATATAACCTGAGTCTAGATTCATGGTTTATAATTAATTTATAGAAAATAAATTGATAGAAGATAATAGGTGATAGATAGATGATAAATATATATATATATGATTGATACAGGCAGATAGATTGATAGATGATAGATAGATGATAGATAGATAGATAGATTAAATAATAGATAGATAAATAGATATGTGACTGATAGATAATAGACAGACAGATCGATAGATGATAGATAGATAGATCAATAGGTGATAGATAGATAATAGATAGATAAAATAATAGATAGATAAATAGATATGTGACTGGTAGATAATAGACAGACAGATGGATAGATGATAGATAGATAGATCAATAGGTGATAGATAGATAATAGATAGATGATAGATAATAGATGGTATACTGATGATAGATCATAGAAGATGACAGATAGATTAAAAAGATAGATGATAGACAGACAGACAGATAGAAGATGGTTGGTGGGCATTACACAGCTAGCTGATGGGCAGGAAGGACTGCCCCATAGTGAGCTCACTGGTGTGTGTGCTAACACAACCAATGCCGGCTGTCTTCCCATCAGTGAGTCGGGCTAAGCACAGCAGCCTGACCTACGGTCTTGGAGCGCAGGCTCCGCAGCGTCAGACTTACTCTCCTGACACTTAAATGTGGCCGACATCCTGCGAAACTCAGGCTCATGGTGGAAGCACTGCAAAGGGTGAGGAGGTCAGGCCAGGGAAGACGCGCTCGTGCGGAAGTCGCCCTGCCTGTGACTTCCGTTTTGCATAGCTCTCATTACCCTGTCAGCCACGACCTGACAACATTAAATAGAAAATTGCAGAAATAAGCAATTTGTACGTTTAAAGGATCTTTATGACAACAGATTGACCTAGTTCTATTATCTCTCTATTATTAGTTATAGTTGTTAATTTCCTATCACAGGCTTATAGGGATCAACATAAGGGAAATCAGGCATGCAGTCAGCGCTAGGTGCTGGAACAGGCCTCAGCCACAGGAGAGCTGTGCAAGAGTTTGCGGCCACTGCCTTGGCCCTTGTTATTATCCGGCTTTAGTTTTTCTTAAGTTGTTTTGTATATTATGAATTTTCTGCCTCCATTTTCCTGAGTGTATTCTTCTCTTTCCTGTTTAGGCTCCGAAGAAACATTTACAAAATGGGATCATACGTGGCTACCAGATAGGTTATCGGGAATACAGCACCGGGGGCAATTTCCAGTTCAACATCATCAGTATCGACACCACTGGTGACAGCGAAGTGTACACCCTGGACAATCTGAATAAGTTCACCCAGTACGGCCTGGTGGTACAGGCCTGCAACCGGGCCGGCACGGGACCCTCTTCTCAGGAGATAATTACCACCACCCTGGAGGACGGTAAGTCTGGGCGGCCACGGTCTGTGTCCCTCTTGCTCTCTGTGGCCTGCAGGCAGGCTCCCTGTCACCTGGCCTAACCCACCACGTCAGTCCACCCCTGCCCAGGATGGGTGTGCACTCCAAGGCCCAAATGCATTCCTGAATCTTCCTCTTTGCTCTTTGAACCCAAGATGGGCTTTGCATGTGTAAAACCAAAGTTTTACAAATCTAATTTTCCCGAAAGTCAATGTCAAGAAGCTTTTAGAATTTTTCCGTATATTATTACAGTTTTATCATTACTTCTCCCCAATGATTGCTTTATATTTTCAAGCACTCTGTGGCCAGAGGAAAACCACTAAACAGTTTCCAGGCTCTGTAGAGCAGATACCGTAGTGATCACGCGCCCCCTAGTGACAAAAATGAATTCACGCAAATTCCTTGAGGGCAGGCGAACAGCCCAACAGTGCTTGGTGGCACAGAACCCTCCAGACCAAACGGGTGGAGTTAAGTTGGCACACTGCCACTTAAACAACTCCTTGCACCATGTGTCACTTGATTACAGACCAGAGTAGGCAGGGAGAGAAAGCTTAGAAACTAGAGCCTGGAAGAGCAAAAGGTCCTAACTACACACTCCGCAGGAGAAGCCGGATCTGCTTTTCCATTTGTGCCTTGATGACTTAATTTCAGCTAATTTTTGTCACTCTTTTCTTTCTCCAACACTTAATGTTGGCATACAGTCAATATTGAGAGTGGAGTATAAGGTGGAGTGCTGGCGAACACCATTAACCCCAGCTGAGAGGCCATGAATTTGCAGCTAGCCTCGTCTATAGAACAAGTTTTAGGCTAGCCTGGGCTACAGAACAAGTTCCAGGCTAGCCTGGGCTACAGAACAAGTTGCAGGCTAGCCTGGGCTACAGGACAAGTTCCAGGCTAGCCTGGGCTACAGAAGAAGTTCCAGGCCAGCCAGGCTGCATAGTGAGGCCCTATCAGTCGATGAGTAAATAGCATATGCTACTAATTTACTTTCTTGCCTCTGCTAAAACACCGTGCTCCTGAAAAGGAGGCTTAGGAGGTGAGGTAGAGAAGTGGTTCTGTTTCGTCTCTCCGACGGTTCCCAAAAGCCTTCTAGTCCGTGTGCGCATGCTCGTTAGCTGCAGAGGGAAAGTGCTGTGTGCACCAAATGTAACTGAAAGCGGGAGCCTGCTGTGGCAGCGGGGGCACAAAGCAGACAAGCAGCCTCCTCAGCGTTAAGGCTTGAGGCGCACTCAGTTCAGGTGTGGGATGACCCCCTGAAGGTGGCATCACTGAGTGGGAAGGGCGGACCCGTGACGTCCTCCGTGACGACTCGTAGCCTCAAGACACGGAAGTGAGGGGAACTGAACTACCTCCCCTCTCTCTGTGAGAGTAGTAGGTGCGCCCCGTGCGCTCTCCGTGCGCGCGTCCCCCTCTGCTCTCCGTGTTAGCATAGTAAACCAGCTGCTTACCCAGTATCGCTTTGCCGATAGAACCCCACACATACACAGCTGTCATAGGTTATGATTATTTCATTTCAGTGCCCAGTTACCCCCCCGAAAACGTCCAAGCCATAGCAACATCACCGGAAAGCATATCAATTTCCTGGTCCACGCTGTCCAAGGAGGCCCTGAATGGCATTCTGCAGGGCTTCCGGGTCATCTACTGGGCCAACCTCATAGACGGAGGTAAGAGCACTCCGCGGGGATGAGCAGGTTCCTGTGGGCACCTCGGGCAGCCTGCAGACCCTCTCCCTGGGGTGAATTCAGGTCGTGGGGGACCTCTTTACCAACCACCTGACATTTGAGGCTGTGTACTCACGGGCCATTTAACAAGCAGCTTGAGCTGGGCAGTTGAGCTGCACACATTTAATCCCAGCACATGGAAGGCAGAGGCGGGAGGATCTCTGTGAGTTCGAGGCCAGCCTGGTCTACAAAAATGGGTCCAGGACAGTCAGGGCTCTCTGACGCAGAGAAACCCTGTCTCCGAACAACAACACCACAGTGGCTTGAAGCAGATTGGAAAGTGGCACTTGAGTAAATTAGGCACTGTTGTATTTTCTCAATCATGAGCATCTAAGTCAAGCTGTAGGCAGATTTCACCCTTAATCTCCACGTGGAACAGCACCTCTCAGCATGTGAGCCGCGACCCCTCTAAGGGTCACATATCAGATATTTACATACAAGTCATAACACTAACAAAACTGCAGTTATAAAGTAGCAATGAAACAATTTTTTGGTTGAGGGGGCAGGGGTCACCACGACATGAGGAGCTGTATTAAAGGGTCACAGCATCAGGAAGGTTGAGACCCACCAATCTAGAATGTTCCACGTAGCATGTGTGCTTATAGTTATCCCTTTGTTCCCAGCAAAGGAACATTAAGTTCCTATAGTGTGTGAGGGCTCCAGGAAAATTCCAGAACACCTCAAGAGGCATGTGATTGATTCCAGGAGGAGTCTTTCCCTGCTCTCCATTCCTGGCATGTTCCTTGCCTTGGCCCCTGTACCCACCACGCTTCCTTCTTCCTGTCTCCCTTCTAGACTTCCTTCTTCTTGACCCTCACTTCCTGTCCCCTTTCTTCCTACCCCTCACTTCCTGCCTTTCCTCTTCCTCTCTGTCACTTCTTATCCTTCTCTTTCTACCCCTTACTTCCTGCTCCCCCCCCGCTTCCTGTTCCTCACTTCCGGTTCCCCCTTCCCATATCCTTCACTTCCTACCTCCACTCTTCACGCTTATCATTTCCCGTCCCCTTATATCCCGACCCGTTATATCTTCCTACCTCTCCTCTGGCATGGAGCATCCTTTAGCATCTTTGCCTGGATGTAGACTGCATTTCTTGCTTTCCTCCGAGTTGGGTTGAGCTCAAGTACCAGGGTCTATAATGCCTGTGCTCAGAGCCATGGCGCAGAGGGGCTGCCCTGCTGCGCATGCGCATGCCCCACCACCTTCTAGTAAAGGGGCACACTGGGGCCTCACAGCTGCAGATGGCGCCACTGTCCTTACAAGATTAAGGAGTGAAGACAGGATAGCAAACGCTGCCTTCTGCTGAGGCACTACCAGTGTGTGACCCTCTGCTGTGCATATTCTGAGGGATGTGTTTCCAGAAACAGCTGCCAGGTCTGGTTCCTTCTGGAGCGCAGTCTCGCACTTCCCACACTGCCCTGCGCAGGGAGACAGCCTCGGGAGACTCAAGCCAGATCCACGGTAGACCCAAGTTAACTGAGCGTCTGCTCTAGGCAGCGATCGAGAGACGGGAGGAAGTATGGCTTGCTCAGGGAGCTCTGGGCTAACGAACGGGCCAGGACATTAACATGTGGACCAAACCAGCAGGTGCAGGAACAAATAAACAAATAAAAGCTTTTTAAAACATAGCATAGAGTAATAAAATGTCTATGGTCATCTAGTCTGACAGTGTAACGGAGGAGACTGTTCTTTGAACCATGTCTTTATTCCTGCCTTAAACTTGTCTTTATTCTTATTTTGTGGTCACACAAAAATTAATCGCTGCTCTTTTTTGTTGTTCATTTTGGCTGTTGTTTTTTGTTTGTTTGTTTGTTTGTTTTTGTTTTTGTTTTTTGAGACAGGATTTCTCTGTCTAGCCTTGGCTGTCCTGGGCTCTGTAGACCAGGCTGGCCTCGAACTCACAGAGATCTGCCTGCCTCTGCCTCCCAAGTGCTGGTGTTACAGGATGGTTGTTTTTTTTTTTTTTTTCTCTCAGAATCAGGGCCAAACCTGTGTGGCTGGTGTCTATTGCGGATGTTCCACTCATGATTTGCAAAGGCAAAGGAAGAAACAGTCAGAAATTAAAAGCACTGCCTAAGAGACACCTCTAAGAAGTCATGGGCCAGCAGAGCACTCCGCGTGATCACTGGGTGTCTTGGCATTTGCCCCACAAACTCAGCTGTCCTGGGATCTACAGATCCTGAGTATGAGTGACAGGAAGGAAGTGCGCCTTAGCCAGACCCAGAGAACATGTCACACAGCGTATTGTATACAAGCACACCACATACAACACATACATAACACACGCCATGTAACACTACATGCCCACCCCATATACCACAGGCAATACATGTGTATGTGTATTACACAGCATACCATGTGCATTACACACATATATACTACACACGCTCCCAACATAGCATGTATACACTACACACACATAGAGACTGTGCATAGCACATATCACACACACACACACATTACACACATCAGACACACCACAATACACATATTACACACATCACTATGTATACACCACACATGCCATATAGCACAGATGCCCTCCACACCCCACAAATACCACACATACAATACATACCATACACACTACACATACCACAAGTGGCATTACTAAGCTCTCCCACTGAACACACACCACACATACCATACGCACATTACATGCTGTGCATGCCATACATTCCTACACACAGTATATACTACACAACATAGGCATCATAACCTAGCACACATGACTTCACATGTGCACTGTACACGTACTTCCCATGTATATCACATGTCATAATCTCAAAGCAGGTGGATCTTGACATGTGTGACCCTCTGGGTGGCATGCTGATAGACAGCATGCCGCAGAAACCCTGGTCAGCACACACTTCTAGTCCCATCCTCCGGTGTGTAGTATCCAGGATTGTGTGTGTTGGATGTGAGGCCGTGCAGCTTGCCTCCACAGTCCAGGCCCTCAGGCATCCTAGCCCTGAACTCTAGCAAGGTATTGCTTTCCTGTCCTCTGGCTCCCTGCCTGCCAAATGATGCCTGTGGAGTCTGCTCAGCGGGCTTAATTTCTCCATCTTGATCCTATGGAAAGTGCTGGTGCCTGGGGAAGCTGGCCTGGCATGTCCCACCCCTGGTGAGGCGAGAGATTCAGGGACGTAGGTCTCAATGCGTTGGGGACATATCAAAGATACACTTCTCTGTAGTCAGCTACCCAGCTAGTGTGTGCCAGGCCCCTGCCTCACACTTCAGTCCTCCCCTAGTGAGAGGGCAGTACACATGGTGCCACTGCCCGGGCAAGCAGATCGCAGGCCTCCTCCTCACACTCCACCACTGACACTGGAAGCAGCTGGCTTCTAAACGCCAGGTTATGCAACTGTGTAGACACTTGCTGCATCGTTCCAACAGCTTTCGGTTGTCATGTGCCTTCTGCCTGAGGTGGAGGCACGGTGTTCCATCTCTGAACAGCAGCACTCTTGGAGCCCACTCAGGAAAGTAAGGCAGATTTAGCACACAGCAGAGATCTCGCCCATCACCTGTCACTCTGGCGGTGACACAGGGGAGAGTTCAACATGGGTAAAGTGAGGAGTGTGCTGAGCCACTCGGAGCAGCCCCAGTGCAGTTCTCTCTCACAGTCAAGAATGCCTCAGTACGGATGATGAAAGCCTGAGAAAGTCCACTGCCAGGCAGCCAACCATTTATCTGGGGCCCGTCCTAGTCACTGTTTCTTTTGTTTACCAAGACGGAGGTTCAACTGAGGCAGCCCACTGAGTTGGGAGTCTTATGGATACCAAGGTGACTGTGGTCAATGGTTAGGGTAGAGCTGGCCTTTTCCCATAAGGTGCACCTTAGCTCAGGAATTTCAGATCAACTTGGGCACCTAACACCTGCCTGTGTTACAGCAGTGTTTTAAAATATAAATGATGAGCCAGAGAGAGGCGGCTCGGTGGTTAAAGCACCCACCGCACAAGTGTGAGGACCAGAGTTCAGAGCTCTGTAGCCAGTGTAAAGCCAGATGGGCATCATGGCCAACCTGTCCTTTCAATCTCAAAAAGCAGAGATGGGAGTCTCCAAGGAAACCTGGCCAGCAAGGCCCGGCAATCAGTGAGCTCTGGGTTTGACTGAGCAATCCTGCCTCAGTGAATAAGTTGAAGGTATCTGAGTTTGACTGAGCAGCCCTGCTTCAGTGAATAAGTTTGAAGGCATGAGCAAGGATGATTCCAAACATCAGATAAACACGTACATGTGCACCCCAAGCATATGCATGCCTATGCACAGGCAAAATGTGTGTCTTAGCTTGCTTTCTGCTGTTAGGATAAAACACTGATGAAAAGCGATCTGTGCAGGAAAGGGTTAATGTCACCGTACAGTTTATACTGCATCGTGAAGGGAAGTCAAGTAAGAACCTCAAGGCAGGAACACTGCTTACTGGCTTGTTACTTGTGGCTTATTCAGTCTGTTTTCTTAGACACCCAGAACCATTTGTCCGGGATGGCACCATCCACAGTGGGGTTGTTCCCCCCACACACATCGATCATTAATTGAGACTCTATATATAAACACATATATGCATATATACACATACACTTACATGTGTGTGTGCATGTGTGTGTGTGTGTGTGTATGTAGTCCTCACCTGCAGACAGAAGATTCACAGTGAACAGCCGCTAGGCGTAGAGATAGGTCACTGGCAAGATGCGCAGTGCTGTTTGCTGGTGTAAGGCATTCCAAGAGTGACGTCATGACGCTGGGCTTTGATTTACCAAGAGTGAATTACTATTTTCCAGGTCAATTTTCTGTCTTGGTGTTTTCAGACATTCTAATGTAAATATGTGTAGTTTTATTTTGTTTTTTTGTTTTGTTTTGTTTTGTTTTTAAATGGGCCATGGGGATGGTGTCCTGTGACACTCGCACACAGCTCCTTCCTGTACCCTGTACCGGCGAGTGTGACAACAGACTTGCTAATGCGGATCCTGTCTCCTTCTGGTTCCGTCCTCCAGAGCTGGGTGAGATCAGGAATGTCACCACCACGCAGCCTTCCCTGGAGCTGGATGGCCTGGAGAAGTACACCAACTACAGCATCCAGGTGCTGGCCTTCACCCGAGCCGGGGATGGCGTCCGCAGTGAGCAGATCTTCACGCGCACCAAAGAGGATGGTGAGATACACACAGTGTGCGCAGAACCCAGATGCCCCTGGCACACAGTAGGCTCACACCTGGGCAGAAGCCACTGCTAGGAAGGCAGGTTGCAGGGCTTGCCCTTGGCCTTTGCCCACCAGAACGCTCCTGACCTCACTCATTCCAGTCTTTGATGCCCTTCCATGGCCCATTTCCCTACTATCTCTCTCTCTCTCTAACACTCACACTCACCTACACACTCTCTCTCTCTCTCTCTCTCTCTCTCTCTCTCTCTTCCCCTTCTCTAGCCCTCTTTTTCATTTTTGTGTTTGTTTCAGCCAAAAACACCTTTTATCCCAGGGCCCTCACACCTGCTGTGTTGTTTTGTGCTCTTGTTCAAATAACTTTAATTACTGCCAGGGTCAGCTCTTTTGCTTAAAAAAATTATGGGCTGGCCTAAGTCTTACCCCACATGAGTTGGATCACTTCAGAAAGGCTTGGTTTCAAAGCTTTGTGCCTTTTTTTTTTAACGGATTCTGATAAAGAGTCATGCTGACTAAGTAGGTTTTTAACTCTAATCTGGCTCTAGACCAACACTTGCTGCTCCATACAAACTTGACTTCAGTTTTTATTATTTTAAAGAAAACCCCGTTTCCTTGTCCAGGCTGTTTGGGGAACAATTTAGGCTTTAGTGCCCAGCAGAGCAACATTAAGAAAGGCAATTACTCGGTGAAGGAAGGAGCAGCCAGTATCAGATGGATGCCCAAGATTCCTTCCAGAAACATCCCAGGGACAGGCTAGCCCAGGACAATGCAGCACCCAAGTGCTATGTAGGTTTCATTTGACCTTAATTGTCATCCTCCCCAGGAAGTGGGCAGGTTACGGAGGAGAGTCCTCCCTCGATGTGGCCATTATGTGTCACCATCTGGAACTGGGAAATGTGGCATCTCTGCTCCCTCAACCGCATGGGCTCCAAGCATGATGTTCTTCCATTCCAGCCCACACGGTGTCCTAGAAATAAAGCTTAGGACTTAGGTTTGGACACAAGGCGGACCTTCCCATTCCCCTTCCCCTACCCGTGCCCTGTCCATCAACCTAGTGATCACCAGACCTCCAGAGGGTGCCTTCTGCCACCTCCACCCTGCTGTCCCCTCAGGGAGCCAGGCCCTGCTCTATCTTCCACAATCCCATCCACCCATTTCCTTGTGGTATTCCACCACCTCTGCCCTCTGACACTGAGGGGTCTGCACACAGGCCAGCCCTCACTTGCTTTAGTTTTTTCAAGAATACACAGGCCATTCTTCCCCCCAAGAACATGCAGCTGTTGGCCAGCTCTACTCAAAGACATTAGACCATTTCAGGAAATTTAAAGTAAAAATGCAGCACCCTAAGGAAATCGCCCATGCCCTGAGGTGTCCACAAAGCAGAGTCCTGAACGACCAGAGAGCTGCCTTTTAGTTATAAGATGTTTGAGAGAGCTGTGCCCTGCTGTCCACAGGACTCTGAGCACCTGACTTTCTCAGAGCAAGAGGGAACGAAGTTGCTACGGCCCTCAGACCACACTGATGCATGTATGAAAATAGAGGCGAGGTGACCATGCCTCAAATCGGCATACAGAGGCTGCTGCCTCAGCACAACATGGTTCGTCCTCTGTCCTCTCCTCCCTCAGAGTGGGGTGCCCTACTCTTTACCTTCACTAACGGATGACACAAATGTCTCTGGGATTATTATTCAAGAACGAAATTGATCTGCAGCATAAAATTTGACATCAGCGTTTATTTTTTCAGGAGAATGTATGGAAATCCAATATAAAGAGAAGGCTCTCCTTAGCTCCCATCAACTGGAAATTTGGATCAATTTTTAATTAGTCATCCAGTTTTAGAAACTGTAGTTTTGACCTTGAGGCCTAAGGCCTAACCCAATTGTCCTCTGGTCTTGGCTTTTACATGTGGTGCAGAGAGTATATGGAAGAGAGGTGGAGGAAGAGGAGGAGGTGGCAGAGGAGGAAGAGGAAGTGGAGGAGGAGGAGGAGGATTCCCCTCACCCTGGTGCTGCGAGACCAAGGGAACTCAGAACTGAATGCCAGTACTTATTCAGGATAGGTTGGCATTTCAAAGTGAAATGGAGCAGAGAGTCCAGATAGAAAGGGAAACAAAAGGTCTGGTCCTTTAGAAATGACAGGTGTCCTAGTTTGCTTTGTGTTGCTGTGACAACACTGTCACCAACAGCAGGTAGGGGACATAGGGGTTTCTTTCAGTTTCCACATCACACTTCGTCATTTGAGGGAAGCCAGGGCAGGATCCTGGAGGCATGACCTGACGGAAAGGCCATGGAGGGGTGCTGCTCACTGGCTTGCTCCCTGTGGCTGGCTTAGCCTGCTTTCTTATACATCCCAGGACCACCAGCCCAGGGGTGGCACCGTCCACAGTGGGATCAACTGTCATGCATCGATCATTGATCAAGAAAGTCCTCCCACAGACGTCCCTCCAGGCCAATCTGTGGGAGGCTTTTTCTGAGGCGAAGTACCTTCTTCCCACATGGCCCCTGTTTATCTCAAATTGACAATAAAATAAAATAAAATAATAGCTCAGCAGGGTGCTTGCCGACCACCATCAGAAATTCAATACCTAATCTAAACATGTGTTTGTACAGTGTACTGGTTTGGAGAGCAACCCTCTTGTCTAGTTTCCCAGAGTGCTGGGCTTGTTCTCGGGCCTGTGGCCACATCCAAAGGCCCAAGAATAGAGCCTTAGGTCCATGAATTGTAGAGCTGTGCCCAAGGCCTTCACCTTGGAGTGAGAATTGTTGCATTTTCAGATCTGTCTCTCAGCTCAAAAGCAAACACATCCATCGCTGCTGCAAGGACGTAAGTGCCGACTAGCTACGCAGCTTTACTCTTTTAAGCACAGTGAATTCTAAATTCTAAAACATTTGTGGAATCTTAATATCATTTTATTTGCCCAAACTATAACCCAAGCATAGCCATGCCACAAGCAAAACACGATGTATTAATTTTCGGTAGCTATTTTCATCCTGAGGCAGGCACTAGGCTCAACCTCCATCCCTTTATGAGAAAGCAAACATAGTAAATGTACACACAGAGCCATCCCTGTTTGAATTTAAATATTTACGAAGTATATCATTAGCGCACACGAGTCTGAGGCCAACGGCGGGTGGAACGTGTGATCTCTGTGTCCGCCCCACTCCACATAACAAGCTGTTCTCTGGTGCGATACCTGAAGGTACCAAAGCTGAATGAGGGGAAACAGTCAGAATCTGAAGAACCCTTCGACCACCCAGGTCCTGAGCCTTGTGAGCCTGAGAAGCGTTAGAACTGTGTTAGTTGCTTTTCTGTAGCTGTTATAAAGCCAGCTGACAAAAAAGCAACTTAAGAAAGGGTTAATTTTGGTTTATGGCTTCAGAGAAACCGGACCAATATAGTGAGGAAGGCAGGGAAACAGTCAGGGAATCCCGTGCAGGGCAGGAAGCTGGCTGACTGTATTTCTTCTTCACTCAAGAAGTACAGAGAGAACAGAATGTGGGTGCCCCCTTCAGTGATGCACTTCCTCCAGCAAGCCTGCCCCTCCTAACTTTCCAAAACCTTCCTAAACAGCGCTACCTACTGAGAACCGTGGTGTTTGAACAGTAAGCCTTTGGAGGGCATTTCTCACTCAGACTGTCAGAGTGTGACTGTGTGTGACTGTATCTCAGATGGACCTAAAGATGGAGTGTGCGTGCCTCTGTGTGTGTGTGTATGTGTGTGTGTGTGTGCATGTGTCTGTGTATGCATGTGTGTGCGCACATGTCCGTGTGTGTGTATGTGTGTGTGTGTACACATGTGTGTGCCTGTGTGTGTGCATGGGCATGGGCATGTACGTGTGCGATTGTGTGCTCACATGTGAGTGCATGATTATGAGTGTGTGTGTGTGCCTGTGTGTGTGTGTGTGTCCACACAACCACCAGTCATGATGCTCTTCAGTAGGTACTGGAGGCTTTGTGCCTTGTGGGTACATCTGCCCTACCTAGAAATCTAGGACCTTAGATTATAGTGACGTGCCCTGTGCAGTAGATGTGAGCCACCTACACAACAGCCTTGTGCGCCCTCTGCATCTTGCACTCATCCTCAAACTTCATCTCCACTCTCACTGCTATCCCTTACAGCACTTATGGCAGCTCCCTGAGGACAGGAAGATTCTGGCATCCGCTGTCTCTAAGCCCTAGCACATCTTTTAAAGGGCCGCTGCCCATCTGCCAGGTTTCCCACCCTCTTTTCCAATTTCCATCAAGTCTTGGGAGAAGTGACATAGCTGTCTCAATTGTGACTGAGCATCAACAGTGCCTTTGTTTGCTTTATAAAGACCCTGTTTCCAAATGCAGTGGTGCCTATAGTCACTAGGGTTAGACTCTGTGTATGAATGTGGTTCAGTTGTGGAGACACATTGAGACCGTTGACACTGGTCATTAAAGAGCTGAGCAGGGAGAGGGGCCAGGACACTGGAACAGTCCCTGGGGGAGGGAGTGGTGCCACCCGGGCAGCCACGGGAGGCCCCGTTGCACTCCGTGACTAACCCTGAGTTTTCCAGTTCCAGGTCCTCCGGCTGGTGTCAAGGCGGCAGCGGCCTCGGCGTCCATGGTCTTCGTGTCCTGGCTGCCCCCACTCAAGCTGAACGGCGTCATCCGGAAGTACACGGTGTTCTGCTCCCACCCCTATCCCACAGTGAGTCGGTGAACAACCCAGCGCATCCTTTCCAGCATCTCCCAGGCCATCGCCGTGCATGTGTTCCCCTCGCCCTCCTCCGTGGCTTTCTTGGTGGCTTTTCTTGTCCTGTTGACTCCACACGCAGAGCAAAGGCCTCATTTGCACCTCACTCCAGAATAATCCTGCATCATCACACGGATGCAGTTGCCCGGAGCCATTGTTTATCTGGCAGCTTCCCAGGCACTGACAACAGCTGATCGAGATCCGAGTGCAGAGGCCGTTCATTGTGCCTTAATTGATAGTCAGTGGACAGCACCTATTGATTGAACTGTTAGGCTCCACAGTAAACGGCCCCCCCCACCATCCTTCTCCCCCACATGCTCCTGCCTCCCAGCCCTCCCTGCCCTATCCCACACTGAGAAGGAGCTGCAGGGCACCCCTGCTGTGCAAGGCATGGCAGTGGGCACCTGTGCCTAGTGAGGGCTCCACTAGTCAGAAAACACACCATCTAATACACTTATTATCACCACTGTTCGTAATGATGGGTAATAAGTACCAACTTAAACTTCCCATGCCAAGACACCAAGGCATATCAGAAAAGAGGGAATTTTGGAAAAAGGAAAAAAATATATAAATAGCACATTCAGATTTACAGCACTTTCACGGAGATTTTAAGACATTTTAAAAAATGCAGGAATCATGTCTAATCCATCTTTTGTATCTCCTGTTCCTGGCATAAAACTTAAAAATGTGTACCAGGCTATGTAGATAGTTCAGCTGTGTTTTTTCCATGTAAGCACTGGGGCCTGAGTTTTGTCCCCTAGCACACACAAGAAAAGGCGTGTGTGGCAGTACAAATACTCTCAACTCTGGAGAGGCGTAAATAGACGTATCTTTGGAATTCACCAGCCAGCCAATCTAGCTGAGTCTGTTGCTATCGTGTAAGTAACCCCTTAGCACAGCTCTTGGTTTTAGCGTCAGTCCTAACGTGTTTCCAGCTCTGCAGTAGAGAAGGCGAGTTCTCTGTGGTGGGCAGGACACTCACTATCCATTCAAATATTCAAACTGCTTCCTTAATTCCATCTGCTCACTCTCCACTCACTCACTCACTCACTCACCCATTTGCTGAAGCTGTCAGCTTTGCCACTTTGATTTCAACAAGCTGAAGAGAGGACACTGACAGGGCTCAGGGAACACTGCCAACTAACTCCTGCTGCCTCAGACTGCTCCTCACCTCTGGATGCAAACGCCAGCCTGGCTTATGGATAGTTGCTTACAGTAATATGTGCCAGAGGGTGCTACAGATACACAACTGGGGCTGGGGAGATGGCTCTGTCTGTAGGTTCTTGCTAAAGTGCCAGGACACCAAGTCAATCTTGAGAAGCCATGTAAAAAGCTGGGCATCGTGGAACAAGCCTATAATCCCTGGGTTGGAGAGGTGATGACAGGCATGTCCCTGTGGCTCGCTGGCTGGCCACCTAGTCTAAGCAGCAAGTCCTAGGTCACAGTGGAAGGCTCTGACTTAGGAAATCTAAGTGGACAGTAGATAGCACCTGAGGATTAGCACTGAAGGAGAACCTTTGGCTTACAGAGAGAGAGAGAGAGAGAGAGACAGAGAGACAGAGAGAGACAGAGACAGAGAGAGAGAGAGAGAGAGAGAGAGAGAGAGAGAGAGAGAGAGAAAAAGAGAGGAGAGAAGAGAATAAATATTTTAAATATTAAAAGAATGGAGTTGTGGTATATGCCTGCAATTCCAGCACCGGGTAGTTTGAGGTGAGAGGATCATAAGTTCAAGTCCAGCCTGGGGTATATAGGATGATACTGTCTCAAAAATGAAAAGAAGAAAAAATCTCACTACAAATATAAAAATATGATGGCTCCAAGGCACCAAGTCTTATAGGAAGGGCCAGGAGTTCCATGTTGCCCACAGGAAGGTGGAGCAAACCGCAGGCTGCCTTGCTCCATCTCTGCAGCCATGCCTCTGCCTTGCTGTGAGTGCCTCAGACCTGCTAGTTTAAAGCAAAGATAATTAGCTATGTTACAGGTCAAGATCTGAGGGTAAACCCTTGTAAATATCACCTGGTGGTCCGTTCTCAGGCAGGCTCAACAGGAAACTATAAATCACTGAGAAGAAAGCATTTTCCTATCTATAGTTTCTCCTTTTAAGTCTTGGTTTTAATCTTTTCTTAGAATATATTCTTTTGTTTTATCGAGACAGGGTTTTTCTGTGTAGCCTTGGCTGTCCTGAACTTGCTTTGTAGACCAGGCTGGCCTTGAACTCACAGCGATCTGCCTGCCTCTGCCTCCCGAGTGCTGAGATTACAGGCATGCACCATTGCTTATATTTCTTGACCTCCCCAACTCTTCCTCATCTTTTGTGTTGGCCAATTACTCCTAGGCATGGGGCCTGCCCTGGGGTGTGAGTGACATAAAGAAGACTAACTTTCCTTTCCCAGCAGGAATGAGTTGTGAGCAGCTTCCTGTTTAGAAGTGGGGACTTTGTGCCCACCTCCCCTTCTCTGTGCTAGGACTTTTGGCTAGCTTGAACCCGTGCAGGTCTTGTGTGTGCTGCCACAACCTCTGTGAGTCCATCGGCCTGTTGTGTCTGGAAGACACTGTTTCCTTAGAGTGGCCCCCATCCCTCTGGCTCTTACAGCCTTTCCTTATGTCCCACATAGATCTCTGAGCCTTGAAGGAATTTGATAAAGACGGCCCAGTTAGGCTGAGCGCTCCAAAGTCTCTCATCTCTGCACATTGTCCTGTAGTGAGTCTCCGTGTTGATCATTATTTACTACAAAAGCCTGAAGAAGGCTGAAAAGGGCAGTGATCCTGTGGGTATACAGTATGTCATTAGGAGTTGTTTCATTGCCATGTTAACTTAGCAGACTAGTAGTAGATCGCCCCTCTAGCACCCGTGATGCGTCTAGTCGCAGCTTCTCGGACTCATCAACAGTGTCAGATGAGGGTTTCAGCTGGTGGGCGGGGGGGGCCCAAACCACTTATTTTTTGGTGGTTTGTTACTCCCCATGATGTTTGTGCTACCATTGCATCAGTGGGCATATCTTGCAGGCAGGCTGCCATTGTAGGTCACAGGGTTCATATCTGGGTGAGAGGGCGCGATCTCTTTTCTTCCCCGGTAGCCTGTGTGGCAACTTCCAGCACTGTGAACACCAGGCAGAAAATACAACGTTCACTCTCTCCTCTCTCTCTCTCTCTGAGACAAGAACACTTCAGCTATGTGCAGCAGTGAACAGCAGAGAGCAGTACAAGCTCTGGTCATTTTTCTTGTGCATCGGTCTGGCGCTCTCCCATCCCCCCAACACACACACACACACACACACACACACGCACACACACACACACACGCACACACACACACACACACGCACACACACACCCCGAAATGATTTCACAGTTGAATGTAGAACACGGGGAAATAAATCAGGACATGGTCTGCCCTCTAATTTGATCTTCACTTAAGAGTCCCTTGACGCATCTCCTTGGTAATGTCTTCCCCCGCCGCCCCCTCCCCCCCGCCCAAGATCCCTAGCAGGGCTCTCTTCCTCACTAAGACCTCTGTAAAAAGAGGCAGTTTGTGCATATATAACCCATCTAACTGTAGGCAGTTATATCATGCTATTCTTACAGTTCAGATCTGCAAAAACAAACAAACAAAAACAAAAAACATTACTAGAGACCTTGGATGTGGCCAGACATGTCACATTAATGTAAACTAACGAAGTTGATTTTCTGGCTGTCTAAAAGCAGAGCTAATAGAACATTCATCTCATCATAAAAGCCTAGGAAATGCACTAGGATGCTAGCTCCCAGGCAGAGAGGATGGAAGATCAGCCCTCAGCTACAGGACTCATGTAACTAGACCCTCAGGATGGTGGCTATTAAATATAATAATAATTAATAATAATAATAAAAAGAAAAATAACTCAAACACCATTATAAGCAATAAAAACCCAAGGAAGTGTGATAACTTTTAAAGGGCTCATTTTAGGGCCTACAGCTATGGCCGAGTGGCTAAGAGCACTTGTTTCTCTGACAGAACTCTTGGGTTTGAGTCTCACCATTCACACAGAAGCTCACAAGCACCTATAACTCCAGTTCCAGAGGCTCTTGTGTCCTCTTCTGGCCTCCTAGGGCACCAAGCAGGCAGATGGGGCACAGTCGTCAGGCAGGCAGAACACATAAAGTAAAATTTAAAAAAAAAAAAAACTTTTAATGTCTCAGACTAGAAAGAAAGTAACTGAGCCGCCTGACTATGAAATCTACCTGTGGGGGGAAAATATATAAATAAGCACTAAGCTATAGACACTATCAGCTTCATAATGCTAAGTTCAAAAATGTGAAATTATGCAGCAGAAATTTCTCCTCGATGAAGAATAAATATCAAAGCATTAAAATTATATCATCCATGCGCTGTGAGTTCCATAAATTATTCCCATCTCAGATATAGTATTGTTTTTTTGTTTTTTTGGGTTGTTTTAGTCAAGGACCCGTGTAGCCAAGCAGGCATACTGTGTAGCTGAAGATGACCTTGAACTTCCTCCCACACCTACCTCCCGACAGAGGACCATGGAAGAGTCCCCCTCAGCACTTCCTGCATTCTAGGCAAATGCTCCACCAGTGGGGTATGGCCCAGATCCTTTGAGGTAGACTTTCTAAAAATGTTGCCTTGTTCCTGAGGCACAAAGTGTGTCGCGTGTGGCGCTGAGAAAGCCGACGCCAGCCCCCTTCTCCAGCCGGCTGCAGGCAATGAGGCTTTCCCCAGTCTTGTGAGAAGTGAGCAGGGCCTTAGGCAGTGAAGGATCTGACTCCCACCAGGTCCCAGAGACCCCACCCCACCCCGTACCCCCGAAGACAGCCCTGCACAGAGCAACAGTGGTTGGGGACATGAGTGGACTTGCAGGGAGCAGTGTCTAATGGTGTATCTGAGCTAATGGTGCTGATGTCGTCGTGGCCACTGTGCCCCTCTCAGAGGCTTCGCTGGCCCTGCAGTAGAACCTTCTCCCAGTGTTCTTCCCGCTTGCTGAGTTTAGAGATCGGAAATGTAGGTGTGTCCCCGTGTCATCCCTTTACCACTTCCTGTCTTCCTTCCTGTGTCATTGTCTCTGTTCTCACAGTTTAACTGTCACCTGAAGCTAAGTTCACATTTTTGTCTTGAGCCCCAACAGCCCTTTAAAAACAGCACTTTTATTAATTCCTTGAAAATGATGTATTTTGATCACATTCACCCCCTAACCGTAACTCCTTCCAGATCCGACTCCTTGCTCCCTACCCACCCACTTCCTCTTCTTTTAAAATCCATTGAGTCACTCTTGGGTGTGGGCCCATATCTAGCATGGGGTCTACCTACCTGGGGTCACACCATTAACTAAACTGACTCTCCCTTTCCCAGAAGGCACTGGTTGCCAAGAGCCCCAGCTAAGGATGGCAGCCTGCGCGAGGGTTTTGTCTGGCGTAGGCTGCATGCTGCCCCAAACACTGTAAATTTATATGGGCAGCTACCAGGTCCCGTCGCTATCATCTACCACCACTGGCTTTTAAAATCTCTGCTCTCCCTTCCATGATGAGCCCTGAGCTTTGGGAGGACTGAGCATGGGCTAGATGTCCCGTTTAGGGCCGAGCATCCGCAGTCTCTCGTTCTCTGCACACTGTGCAGTTGTAGGCCTCTGCATTAACCAACATCTACTTCAAGAAGACGCGTCTTGGGTGAAGGCTGAGCGATGCATTGATCCATGAGCATTACAGAAAGTCATTAGGAGTCAGTTTAGCACCGTGCTAATTTATCAGCGTAATTGTAGAAGGTACCCCGCCTCGGGCGTATGACATCTCTAGCCACAGCCACAGGATCTTGGCCCCCCGACAGTGCCAGCCATGGCTTCCTTCTTGTGCAGCACTGAGCCCTACTTGTTTAATTTCCCAAATTCTAACATCTTCATAAAGAGCCCACCTGTACGCCACATCCGCTATGCCCAGACCCAGCTCATCCTCGCTGCCCCCACCACCCATGTTTCCCGGGTTTGCTAATGTTCTAGCTATGTTCTTATCTTCCAACGAGAATCCGGACTTAGGTTTGATTCCTCCTTATCTATCGCTCCTCATCAGACTGGCTGATTGCCAAATCATTTACTCATATGCTCAACAAATAACCTGCAGAAACGTGTAGAGCACCACCCCGTACCACATGCTGAGCCAGGCTCTGGACCCGTGGCTCAGCAGAAGCTGAGGTGCGCTGCACGCAGCCAGGCTCTAGTGATCTATGCCAGGAGCTGGCTTTCCTTTCTCTCATGCGCACGCCATCGTGAGGTGATACTAGCTCGGCTCTGTGTTACTTTCACTCCAGAAGACATCCAGGCAGGTTTCATAACAGAGGGAAGGAGATCCTACAAAGATTGATAGGGGGGTTAGGGTTAATGACTTTCCAGAAATCATTGGCCAGATAGCAGATATCATATCATCAACTGGCATGTATATGTATATTATATTATGTATATATTATATATATATATATTATGTATATATACCAGTTACTTTTGATGAGTGCCTCATTCAAGAGCTACCCTACTGCCGCGCTCACCTTACTGAGTCCAAAGTGGACACAATGCAGCTGTCCCCCATCATGTAGCTTAACATCCCCCCCAAGAAGGACCCCAAGAGGCATCATCAGAGCATGTATACAGAAATCCCAGGGAAGGCAGATGGCTCCAGGGCAGGGCTCTGTTCTGGGACATGCAGAGGGAACAACACAGTGGCATGTGCAGCAAACTGCAGTGCATTAGTGCAAGTGAGGGCTGTTCTCCTCAAACAATGGCCACAGCCAGTTTCTCGGGTCAGGAAAGACACTGTTACCTGGTAAGTCGGGAACAAGAGCAGGGGTGTGGGGCTGGGAGACGTTCACTGGGAAAGCAACTGAGGATCTGAGTTTTGATCCCCAAACACTCAGGTAAAAAACTGGGTGGGGGTATGTACCTGTAATCCCAGAATTGGAGCTTACAGAGAGGAAAAGACAGGAAGATCCCAGAGCATAGTGTAATGGGTGAGCACTAGGTCCCAATGACAGGCTGTTTCACAAAAATAAAAGCTCCCAGGTAACTTCACAAAAAGTTGACCTCTGGCCTGCACAAGCATGTGTGTCACACACACATGTACCTGTATATGCCCAGACTTTACACACACACCTGAGAGAGAGAGAGAGAGAGAGAGAGAGAGAGCGAGAGAGAGCGAGAGAGAGCGAGAGAGCGAGAGAGCGAGAGAGAGAGAGAGAGAGAGAGAGAGAGAGAGAGAGAGAGAGAGAGGCGTTAACTGCTAACCAGAGGAATAAATCTGCTGGGCACCATGGAATCCTGGGAACTCTCTCTCTCTCTGTTGTATCTTTATAAATGATGGCTCTGTCCTTACCAGCAATGATAAACATTTTAATAAATACTATTTATAGCAGTTACTTCTGATGAGTGCCTCGTGCAAGAGCTATCCTACTGCCACTCTCGCTTTACTGATGGAGACAGTGCAGCCGTCCACCATTCTGCAGCTCTGCCCTGAAGCTCATAGTCTTTCCTGAGAAGTCAGCCCTGTGAGCCTCGGTGTCCCCTGGCAGTGGGTGCCAACCTTGTGTGTGTGTGTGTGTGTGTGTGTGTGTGTGTGTGTGTGTGTGTGTGTG
>OU015745.1:143425184-143445212 GCA_907169655.1 Acomys percivali | reverse complement strand
GTGTGTGTGTGTGTGTGTGTGTGTGTGTGTGTGTGTGTGTGTGTGTGATGGTCTGAATGGGAATGGGCCCTGTAGACTGGGGTATTTGAATGCTTGGTCCCCAGTTTGTGGAACTATTTGGGAAGGATTAGGAGGCATGGCCTTGTTAGAGAAGGCATGTCACTAGGGATGGGCTCTGAGGCTTCAGAAGGCTGAGCCATGCCCAGTTAGCTCTCTCCCTTTCAGCTTTCTCATTGTGGATCAGGATGTAAGCTCTCAGCTCCAGCTTCAGCACCTGGGCTCACCCAGCCCACCCCCAACCCCCATCCCCCGCTGGCTGCCACGATCCCCACCACGATGACCACGGACTCTAACCCCCAGGAACCTTCGATTCTAACTAACATTTTTTAAGTTGCCTTGGTCATGGTGCTTTGCCCCAGCAGCAAAACAATAACTAAGACAGTGCTCCACGTGGGCATGGCTCAGCCTCCGTGTCTCGAGCAAAGGAGGAGCTGTTAGTCTCTGAGATGCTAAGAGGTGACTGGATGAGCATTTAAATTTTATACATTATGGCTTTGAGTCATCAAATAGGGTTGAACTGAATATGGACTTTCCCTTACCAAGACAGGAAAGCATTCTGCAGAGCCTGGCTGCTTTCTATACCCGAAAGACAAAGGTTGCGTGCCTGGGCCTTTTCATACCTGGCATGGAATCAATTCTTCTTTGTTCTCCCACAGCGACTACCTGTGTGTCCCATTGTTTTCAAATAGCAAATGCAGACATGGTGCTGACACCCCGCGTGAGGCTGAGAATAGGTCTTTGTGCTTTGTTTGTACATCTGCAGTTTGCCCAAGTCCATAAGACCTTGGTTGAGTTTCTTCTTGGTACAGATATTGGCCGGGCCTTTGGTACTCACAGGAGCACACATGGCTCTAGCCTTTAGTGTCCTTCCACTGAGCACAGACAGGTAGGAAACCTGGAGATATTTCCCAAAAGCAAGGACACATCTAAGCACTCCAGCCCTAAAAAAATTAATTCTGGTTTATAAAAACTCTTGGGAACTATGCCCTAAAAACTTCCTTGCAAATTCCTCCGTGCCTCTTAGCTAGTTCTAATGGATATGACTCTCAATACCCTGTGCACTTCATGCTATAGTGTGTGCACATGCGTGTGTGGGTGTGCACGTACGTGTATGTACTTGTGGAAGCCAGGGGTCAGCATAGGCTGTCTATTTCTCTACCTTACCTGTTCTTTCTTTGTGAGACCAGGTCTCCTGCTGAGCCTGGAGCACCCCTATTAGACAGTGACTTTTTAGAGTGGTTGCCTAGTGAGCTCCAGGGGTCTGTTTTCCAAGGCCTCTTGGTGCTGGGGTTGTAGATGTACGTGGATGTAGTTATGTGTGTGCATGTAGTTATATGTGTGCTGAGGATTAGAACTCAGCTTCTCATGCTTGTGTGTCAAGAATTCCCCGCACCGAGCTGTATCCCGAGCCGTGTGTTTTCACTGAAAAGCTCACCCTTCAGAGATGCTCTCCTTGCCGAGCATCGTGGGAGCACGTGGGAGGCAAAGTCAGATAGGAGCAGGCAGATTTCTGTGAGTTCAAAGCCATGCCAGTCCCATGCCAGCGAGGACTACATCATGAGACCCCTGTCTGAAAAATGAACAAGCAAACAAACAAAAAGATCTTTCCCTCCTATAGAGGGAGCCAATCACTGAGCGATCCTTCTGTGGCCTCTGTGTTGTCGTTTTTTCTTCTGAGATGGTCATCAGTGACCCCTGGTGCCACGAGGCATTGCTGAAACATCTAATTGCCATGATAGGACAGCAGGACGGTGGCCTGAACCATAAGGGTAGGGATCACCTTGGCCATGGGAATCCCAAACCCAGTCTCATGATTTCGAGTCAAAGAGAGCGGGACTGTGCGTGCCAGTGGCATCTGTGGAGAAGCGAGCCCAGGAAAAGTCTTATGACACCCAAGGCATGAGGCAGCTTGTCCAACCTGTGAGATAAGCTTCCAGTAATAGTTCCTCAACACGGCTTGTGTTCAGCCTAGAAGGCGGTATACGCTACCCTGACCGTTCATTTCCGCTGCTACGTACAGCTTCCTTAGTGCCCATGGGCTAGCATGCCCTTTAAAGATCAGTTTTGATTTTTAGACAAGTTTTATGTAAAGAGGCTTGGAGTGTGCCTCCTCCTGTTTCGCTGACACTGTCATGGACCAGCCAGGCCTAAGGCTTATTTGCAACAGTAAGAGTCAAATAATGACCTATGCAGGCATCACTGTCCCCTGAACTCACAGTAGGACTCTCTTACTGGTTGTCACCCTGTGGGTCAGGGTGCATTGACAGACAGGTCTAGCATGGTCATAGCATTCCAAAAAGCTTCACGCCCCAGACATCTCCTGTTCTGGCTGCCCGTCACAGTACGGCCATCACTGTGGTCTGGAACGCCCTCTGGACCAGCCTCTGGAGTCTTTCAACGATTCTGGCTTTGAACGCATCTAACCCCTTTGACTTGACCTGGGACTGTTCTATTTTAGGAATTAGGTGGGCTTTGTATATTTTCAACTAAGAGCAATGGGAATCCATATTAACCCTTTCCGGTGCTGTATACCGTGTCTAGATTACTGTTATTACTAAGAATAACTACCATAGAATTTCTTCTCTTCTGGGAGAAGCCGCACACTGCTGGGCTTGTTCTTTTGTGTGGAAGTCATTGCATGGATGACAGCCATAAGGGAAACTGACAATACACTTTTGACAGATAGGTAATTAGGGTGGCAGGTGCTGTGACAGTGGAGACAGGATGGTAGAAGGAGGACATGTGGTTAGAAAGAACCTAGAAAAGGGAAGAGACTGTCCTGTCGATTCCAATGGGACAATGGCCTTGATTCTGGGCAGTCTCTTTCATGGTGTTTCTGGATATTAAGTTTAATTTGCTGCAAAGTATAATAGCAGTTCTTTATTTTATGTATTTGGAAGTCCAACAAGTCAACTATGTTGTAGTGGAAAGGCTCTATAGAGAACACCCAACAGTTATACATATGGATCCACAGCCCCAGTAATCCCAGGAAGACACAGAGGGACACAGACATGGGCAAGGGCGACACATTTCCCTTTAGTGTCAGTGTTTCCACCTCTGCCAATATGGCCTCCCCAGCCTGTCTGCCTTCCAAACCCCTTTGTGCTGATCATCATCTTCTGGAGGTGAAAGCTCTGAATAAGATATTGGATATCAAAATTAGGTGTACATAGGATTTTTTAACCTCACACTGATCCAGCTAACTTCCTATTCTGATTAGAATGCAAGCGATTTCTCTGCCTCTAAACAGGAAGATTTGCATGATCTGGGGCATTCCTCACCGCGCCTCCATTAGAGCAGCTTCTGGTTTCTGTATTTTGTCTTAGGGGAGGCCTTTCTTTCTTTCTTTCTTTCTTTCTTTCTTTCTTTCTTTCTTTCTTTCTTTCTCTCCCTTTCTTTCTTTTTCGTGTCACTGCTGCAGACCCATGAAATCTGAGCTTTCTAGACTTCAAAAACTATGAGTTAATTACTAGATGGTAGGCCTTTTGAAGCAGCCCCCTTCTTTGATAGAATGGGTGTTTCGTTTAAAAGTTAATTGAAAAATTTTAAGTGGAATTGTTTTTACGTCCAACAGACAGGGCAAACAATTCAATCCAAGCAAATCGTGGACGCTGCAGTTCTCCGCACGCAGGATTTCCTTTCAAATTCTGATCATTTCTCGCCCATCTTTAAAGGAACCTCCTACAACAAGCATTTCCTTGATGCTTTACGGGCGCTGATCAGCAGGCGCTGGCCCCACGGAAGGCTCGGGCTTGGGAAGAGTCTGCAGAGAAGGGAGCGAGGCAGAGCCTGGCCCCGCAGAAACCTTGGCTCCAGCCACTGGGCAGACCAGAGCCCACAGTGGAGCAGAGGGAAAGGCTATGGGGGGGGAGGGAATAAACTATGGCCACAGAAGAGCCCTGATGGGGATTAGCGGAGATTTTACTAACATCCAGTAAGCTAAATAATAGAAGGGGATTTGGGAATGAATTTAGCAACCATAAAAATCTGTGATTACAGAAACTATCAAAAACATCTAATGTCCTTCGTTGTGGCTAATTGCATGTTAATTACCTGTAAAAAAAAATGTACCTTACACACAAATGGGAAATAATGACAGCAGCGACTGGAAGGCAGAAATAACTGAATGAAGACAGGTGACAGAGGCCGTTCTTCAGACTGACCCTGACACACCATAGAACAGACAGCCTTCGGGCAGCTCTGCCCCCGTTCAAGAACAGAAGCCCCAGTCCTCCCGGACTCCAGGGCTCCACCCAGCAGGCCCCAGCGCAAAGGGCAGAGTGCTTGGCATGTCAGCCGTGGCTTGGATGTCACACAGTGTATCCCAACAGCCGAATTTTCCATGCTGGACACGATCCGGGGAGGTAAACATGTCAAAAGTCCTGTAAAACTCCGCTATAAATAGTTAAAAACATGCACGTGGAGCTGCCAGCCCTCCAGCCCCAGACGTCTTGCAGACTATTAAGCCACTGTCCTCAGCTATGACAGAGAGTTTTTTAAAAGGGGGAACTCTGAATGGCCTGATTTCTAGATTCCAATAAGAGTTTCTCAGAACCCTGTTGTGCCTCGGTCTTAATTAACCCTCTGTGTGCCAAGTCATGGTCTTCCCTTACACTCTACGAGCTAGAATAATCTCAGTAAACCAATGACCATGAGCCCAAACTGGGCAACTAGAAGGCGGCCATCCCAGCCGACACTGGGAGCTGTGGCTCTGGTGCCATGGCGAGGCTGGGAGGATGCCTGTAGCTATTCCTGGGGATCAGAAGCAGGTGGAACCTGTTAGAGATAAGACAGCAGGTTCAAGAGACTGAAAGCCAAGCAGGTTTTAATACACTATTCTGCAGAAAGAACAGAGAGAACAGATGGGAGTGGCCTGATGGACGACTGCACGCCATCGCGTTGCTTGTCGGCTTGTTTGTTTTAACTATGTTTTTGGAAAAAAAATTAATACACTATATCTTGATCACGTTTTCCTATCCCCTAATTCTTCCTCCTCCCTACCCACCCAACTTTGCTGTTTTTCTCTTTCTCTCTCTTTTTAAAAACAAACCAAACCAAAACAGAGCACACACAACTCGCTCCCCAAACAGAAATCAAAAATAAGCAAGCAAAAGACCGATTAAGATAGTCTGCACAGATTCAAGCCAGCCACGGTCCCAACACTGAGAGGGAGAGATGGGCGCAGACTACCACCCCCGACGGAGAAGCTGTCTGTGACCAGCAGCAGCTGGCAAAGGGAAACCGAGCTTTCGCCTGTGGAGCTTCACGTGCCGGGTCCCTAACGGCCTCTTCTCCCACAGGCTGAGGCTTGCCCCTTCCCAACCTCCCATCTCACTGGTTTAGGACACCGAATCTATCTAATGAATAATTTGGAGCTGAAGATGCCACACACACACTTTTTCTGATTATGGTCTCAGTAATGTAGCAAGGGATCGTTTTGACTTTCCACCTCTCAGAGTTCCGAGGCACGCAGGGGCAGCCCACAGCCGAGGGAGAGAGGTGCCGGCCTCCCGCTCATCTGTGAGTTAGATGAACTCTGAGAACACCTCATACCGAAAATGTGCAGTCTCCATCTGTTTCTTACACCATATCACCCTCTGGGGCATCCAGACTCTTGTGTTCCAGCAAAAAGAACTGAATAGGGGCACGTGGACTGTAGGAAGAGATAGTTTTACAAATAAAAATAAAGTGTGTTTCCAAGGAAGCGGAAGGGTCCAGAGCTGGCAGAAAAGTTGGAAGATAACTGACCTCACCTTACCTTTACAGACTATTTTTGTAGTGTGCTTTCTCACACATTTGCACACCCCTGGTTTTCACACACACACACACACACACATACACACACACACACACACACACAGCTACCTGTCTGCCTTGGAGAAGTTCCCAGACTTCCTTGCTGCCAACTGGCCTCTTCATATACTAACCCTACAGCCTTCTGGGGCCATAAAGTTTATATAGCTGCTCCCTGGTGTCCTGTAATTCTTAACACTGCTCCTCTCCCATGGACCCCACACTCTAGTTCAGAGGTGTTTATATGTGCCCTCGTGCCCTCCCACAGTGCTAAATATAATTGTAATATTTGAGTAAAGAGATTTTAAGGTGTGCATCCTCAGACAGAATGCCAGCCTCTGAGGGGAGAACGTCACGGGCTGTCCCTGTCACGTGGCATTGGCTAGAGAAGCTCGTCCTTCTCCATCCCCTCTGATGGGCCAAGACATAAGTACCCACTTCACATCATCCTAGAAATGATTTGATGACAGGTGTAGATTACTTCTGGACTCTGGTAAAGTCACGATTTTCACGCTTTTTACGTGAGAAGGGGCAGCTTTCTCCTGAGGTGGCTAACAAAATGATAGATGTAGAGCCATTGGCTGCCCAGTGCCCAAAAGTCTCCCCTGTAGCATCTTGCTGGGCACAATGGGCACACCACTTTCTCTCTGAGAACCAAGGAGTTCTGTGGAGGGAGGACCCTGTGCCTGGACCCAGCGCTCTGGGAAACTTGGACTGGGCCTCCAGCCGTGGTGAGTCACGTGCAGCCTGTTCAAAAAATCAAGTCACTCTCCAGGCATATAGTAAGATCTAGCATCTTCTATTCCTGCCCTAACTCTGAAGAAAAGACTCAATAGATAAAAATCTAAGGGAAGGAAAAAATGTTTAGAAGCTTAAATGTCTTTTAAGTAACATTATACTTTTTACAATGTTCATGATGTGCACACAATGCCTCTTAGTCATGTCGCCTCCTCTCCTCCTGTCCAGTCCTCCCAACACATTTCCCTCCCAACTTCACAGCCTTTTTTTTTTTTTTTTTTTTTTTTTTTGCTATTTATTTGTATTATTTTAACCCACTGGGTCTCTTTAGTGCTGCCCGAACATGCGTAAGTGTGGGGCCATCCACTGGGGCGTGGGACCGAATATGCATAAGTGTGGGGCCATCCACCAGGGCATGGGACTGAACATGCGTAAGTGTGGGGCCATCCACTGGGGCGTGGGACTGAGCATGCGTAAGTGTGGGGCCATCCACCGGGGCGTGGGACCTGCCCGGAGCCTCTCTTCCTTTCCCCTCAGCCATAAACTGTGAAGCTAGGGACAAGAGCTCGTGGACCCTTCCCCCATCTGTGCTGGCATTTTATTTTTATTTGTTTAAGTAAGTTATTCAGATTACATCTCAATTGTTATCCCCTCATTTGTATCTTCCTGTTCCCCCCTCCTTCCCTCTTTCACCCTATTCCACTCCCCTAGACCTCTGACAGAAGGGGACCTCCTCCGCTACCATACGTCACAGCCTATCAAGTCTCATCTTGGTAGCCTGCGTACCCTTCCTCTCAGTGCCACCAGGCCTCTCAACCAAGAGGAAGTGATCAAAAAAGAGGCACCAGAGTTCATGTTAGGGTCAGTCCCTGCTCTTCACATAACTGTGGAGAATGTGCTGCTATCCATTGGCTAGATCTGAATAGGGGTTCTAGGTTTGCTGCATGCATTGCCCTTGGTTGGTACAGTAGTTTGAGCAGACACCCTGGGTCCATATCCACCAGCCTTGATAGTCTTCTTATAGGTTTCTAGGACCCTCTGGATCCTTCTATTTCCCCATTCTCCCACACCTCTCTCACCTGGAGTCCCAATAGGAAGTCCCAGTATCTATCCCAATCTCCCGCTAAGTGAAGACTTTAGTGGACATCCCTGTTGGGCTAATGTCCACTTATAAGTGAGTATATACCACAGAATTTCCTTGTTTTTAATAGCCAAGTAGTATTCCATAGTGTAAAGGTACCACAGTTTCTTTATCCATTCTTTGACTTAGGGACAGTTGGGTTGTTTCCAGGTTCTGGCTATTATGATTAAGGCCACTATGAACCTGGTTGAGCATATGTCCTTGTGTGGTGGAGCATCTTTTGGGTGTATTCCAAGGAGTTGGATAGCTGGGTCTTGAGGAAGCCCTATTCCCAATTATCTGAGAGTGTGCCAGATTGATTTCCAAAGTGGTTATATAAGTTTGCACTACCACCAGCAATGAAGGAGTGTTCCCCTTTCTCCACATTCTCTACAGCCAATGATGTCACTTGATGTGTGATGTCACATCTTAGCCATTCTGATGAGTGTAAGATGGAATCTCAGAATTGGTTTGATTTGCATTTCTCTGATGACTAAGGATATTGAGTATTTCTTTAAGTGTTTCTCAGCCATTTGATTTTCCTCTGTTGAGAATCCTCTGTTTAATTCTGAACCCCATTTCTTAGTTGGGTTATTTGGTTTGGTGGTGTTTAATTTCTTGAGTTCTTTATATATTTTGTATATTAGTCCTTTGTCAAATGTAGGGTTGGTGAAGATCTTTTACCAGTCTGTAGGCTGTCGCTTTGTTCTGGTAACCGTATCTTCTGCCTTACAGAAGCTTCTCAGCCTCACGAGGTCCCATTTATTAATTGTTGACCTTAGAGCCTAAGCTGTTGATGTTCTATTCAGGAAGTTGTCTCCTCTGCCAATGAGTTCCAGGCTCTTCCCAACTTTTTCTTCTAACAAATTTAGTGTCTCTGGTTTTATGCTGAGGTCTTTAATCCACTTGGACTTGATTTTGTGTATGGTGATTAAAATGGATCTACTTGCATTTTTCTACATGTAGACATCCAGTTAGACCAGAACCATTTGTTGAAGATGCTATCATTTTTCCATTGAATAGATTTGGCTTCTTTGTCAAAAATCAAGTGTCCATAAGTTTGTGGACTTATTTCTGAGTCTTCGATTCAATTCCATTGATCAACCATCCTATTGCTATGCCAGTACCATGCTGCTTTAATTACTGTTGCTCTATAGTACAGCTTAAGATCAGGTGTGGAGATTCCTGTGGAGGATCTTTTATTGTACAGGATTGTTTCAGCTGTTCTTGGTTTTTTGTTTTTCCATATGAAATTGAGAATTGATCTTTCAATGTCTTTAAAAACTTGTGTAGGTATTTTGATAGGGATTGCATTGAATCTGTAAATTGCTTTTGGTAAGATGGCCATTTTTACTACGTCAATTGTCCTAATCCATGAACAAGGGAGATCTTTCTATCTTCTGATGTCATCTTTAATCTCCTTCTTCAGAGATTTGAATGTTTTTTTCAACAAGTCTTTCACTTGCTTGGTTAGAGTTACTCCTAGTTACTTTATATTACTTGTGGCTATCGTTAAGGGTGTAGTTTCCCTAATTTCTTTCTCAGCATGGTTATCATTTGTATACAGGAAGGCTACTGACTTTTTATAGTTAATTTTGTTATCAGCCACTTTGTTGAAGGTGTTTATCAGCTGTAGGAGTTCTCTGGTGGAATTTTTGGCATCACTTAATGTACACTATCAAATCATATGTGAATAGGGAAAATTTTACTTCTTCCTTTCCCATTTGGATCCCCTTGATCTCCTTTTGTTGTCTTATTGCTCTAGCCAGAACTTCAAGAACTACGTTGAAGAGATATGGAGAAAGGAGGAATTTCCTTGAGTTTCTCTCCACTTAATTTGATGTTGACTATTGGCTTACTGTATATAGCCTTTATTATGTTTAGGTATGTGTCTTGTATCCCTGGTCACTCCAAAACTTTAAACATGAAAGGGTGTTGGATTTTGTCAAATGCTTTTTTGGCATCTAAGGAGATGATCATGTGGTTTTCTTCTTTCAATTTGTTTATATGATAGATTATATTGATGGATTTCTGTATATTGAACCATCACTGCATGCCTGGAATGAAGCCTACTTGGTCATGGTGAATGATATCTTTTATGGGTTCTTTGATTCAGTTTGTGAATATTTTATTTATTATTTAATTAATTTATTCAGAGTACAACTGAACTGTTACACCATCACTTATATCCTCCCATTCCCCCCTCCCTCCCACTTTCACCCTATTCCCCTCCCCTAGGTCTATTGAGTATTTTTGCATCAATGTTCATAAGAGAAATTGGTCTGAAATTCTCTTTCTTTGTTGGGTCATTGTGAGGTTTAGGTATCAAGGTGACTGTGGCCTCATAGAATGAGTTTGGTAATGTTCCATCCATTTCTATTTTGTGGAGCAGTTTGAAGAGTATCGGTATTAGCTCTTCTTTGAAGGTTTGGTAGAATTCTGAATTGAAACCATCAGGCTCTGGGCTTTTAGTTGGCAGGGGAGACTTTAATGACTGCCTCTATTTCTGTAGGAGAGATAGGACTATTTAATTTGTTTATCTGATCTTGATTCAACTTTGGCAAGTGGAATAGATCAAGACAATTGTCCATTTCCCTTATATTTTCAAATGTTATGGTATATAAGCCTTTCAAGTAGGACCTAATGATTCTTTGTATTTCTTCAGTGTTGTTGTTATGTCTCCCTTTTTATTGCTGATTTTGTTGATTTGGATAGTATCTCTCTGCCTTTTAGTTAGTTTGGCTAATGGTTTTTCTATCTTGTTGATTTTCTCAAAGAACCAGCTGCTAGTTTTGTTGATGCTTTGAATTGTTCTCTTTGTTTCTAATTCATTTATTTCAGCCCTGAGTTTAATTATTTCCAGCTGTCTACAACTTGTGGGTGTTTCTACTTCTTTTTTTTCTAGAGTTTCCAGGTGTGTCATTAAGTTGCCTATATGAGATGTTTCCAGTCCCTTTTTGAAGGGATGTGTGATGAATTTTCTTCTTAGCACTGCTTTCAATGTGTCCCATAAATTTGGATATGTGATACCTTCATTTTTGTTGAATTTTAGGAAGTCCTTAATTTCTTTATTTCTTCCCTGATCCAGTTGTCATTAAGTCAGAGAGGGAGAGAGTAAGAGTGCAGGTAAGGCACAGCATGATAGGCTGTGCTGGGCTTTGGATACTATGCCCGAGTGGTCACCGGCCCCTCGGGCTTTCTGTGGACTGGTGGGGTGGTCTGAGGTCAGATCTACCTGTTTTCCTGGGTTCTCCCCAGGCCAGCAGATCCAGACTCTAGTGCTTCACCGCCCACAGTTCAGTCCCAGATACTGAGTCTATGATATAGAGGGTGGCTGCAGCTCACAGGCAGGTATGGGTCCAGATTCTAGGGACTGCGCACCCATCCTCTGTGGGCCAGTTGGATGGCCTGAGGCCAGACCCAGCTGTGCTCTGCACTGTGTGGACCTCTCTCACCTAGGGCTCTCCAGGTCTTGTGGTCTGTAGTTCCCATCTGGGTCCCTAGTCTCTGTCCTGCAGATCAGATACCGTGTATGTTTGGCACCGCCATCTTGGATCCTCCTATGCTGGCATTTTTAACTGGCTTCCTCTTGGGATGGTCTTGTGCAAGAAGTCACAGCTTCTCTGAGGTCATATGTGTAACAACCTGAACCTTTAAATGCTCACTTTGTATGTGGTTGGGTGTTTTGTCTGTGTGTACATCTGTGCGCCCTGAGCATACCTGGTGCCGATAGAGGCCAGAAAAAGGCATCTGAGCCCCTGAGGCCGGAGCTACAGACGCTTGTGAGCTGCCATGTGGGGCTAGGAACTGAATCCCAGTTCTCTGGAAGAGCAGCCACTGCTCTTAACCACTGAGCCATGTCTTCAGTTCTGATCATTAGTTAAACATTTAACGTGCCCTCCCCACTTCTCCACCTTTTTTTGTCATTTGTGATCTATTAACCCTGAAAACACCACATATTACATATTAAGTGTCTCCCTCCACCACCACCCTGCTTTACCCTTCTATCCTGTCACACTTCATAGGGAATCCCTGCTTTCCTTTCTGTTCCTCCAGCCTCTTCTGCACATCAAGGTCTTTGATGCAACTACCACTGAAGTGCTGGGGGAAAATCCAGAAGTCAAATCTATCCAATTGAACATGCCCAGTATTCAGAAAGGACAGCCATGTAACAAAAATGTATGTAAAAACTCAGCAAGCTGCCTTGGGTGGTACTGGACCGTTGCAAATATGATAGCTGATAGGAAGAAAATGATTGACATGTAAATGCAGTCACTGCTGTTACAACACACACTAAAATATTGTGAGATATGTTTCCTAGGGAATCAAGACGCAACGCACCTCTTCAGAACAACAGCTCTGGCCAAGCTCAAGGAAAGAGACCTTTCCTTGATTTGTTCACTGAATTGGCTTCTGATGGTTTTTTTGTTGTTGTTGTTGTTTTTTTTTGTTTTCCTTCTTAACCATTACCTCTTCTTCTAAAGGGGCTAGACCTGGTTGTACCCACCATCCACAGGCAGGGTTCTGTTGGACACTGACATGTCATCATTTCCAAGGCACACCTTTGCTGGGGGTGTCTCCTCTCCCAGGAGGCCATTTCTGTCCCCTCCTCTAGGGCCTATGGATGGGTGTCAGTACCCAGCCTCACTCTGGAAGTGGTAGAGGTCCTGAAACACGTGCCTTCCCTATGGCAATCAGGGCTAGCCTCTGCCTCATGGCTAGCCTTCACATTCCAAGTGTAGCTCTCTAAACTGTATGTCCTTCAGATTCTAAGTTCACAGGATTTTTTTTATTTCATTTTTTGTTTGTTTGTTTGTTTTTTGTTGGTGGTGGTAGTAGTGGTTGTGATGGTGGTTTTGGGTTTTGATTCTTCAAGACAAGGTTTCTCTGTGTAGCTCTGCCTGTCCTGGAACTTACTCTGTAGACCAGGCTGGCCTCGAACTCACAGAGACCTGCCTGCCTCTGGCTCCCAAGTGTTGGGATTAAAGGTGTACAGTACCATGCCCAGTAAAGACATGTTAATCACATGTTCAGTTACATGACCAAAGTAAATTAATTATTTCTTCAATTGCATAAATGGTTCGGTTGACAGCTTTCTGCTTGCCCACTACCCAAACAAGAAAAACAGTACCTAATTATTGCAGACATCAGGAGCATATACAGTGGTGTGAAAGGGTGGAGATATGTAAACCACTTTCCCATGGGACTATTAGGAAGTGCTGAATAGCTAAACTCTTATTTCCCAATTAATTTCTAGAGAAATGCCAATTGGAGGGGGTTTCTATACAGAGAAGCCTTTTTTCTCTTTGGTTCTTGGATGGTCTTCTGTGTAAATGGTGAAGCAAGCCGAGCTGGATAAGAAATGATTTTTTTTAAAATTTCTGATTTAGCCATGCTCCACGCTGTAGGCGAAACATAAGTAAAATGTGTATTTTGGAAGTAAAGACTAATTACCTCTCATAGACAGAGTACAGATTGGGTTTTAACTAAAAGCTGTGTTTGCTACAGAAAAATCCTTATTTTTTGTGTATATAATGCCTTGTTGATGTTGAATGCTCAATAAAGGCGGTGGTTATATCCACATCCCTAAGCCTTGAGACACTAAGTTGGCAACAACAAACCTGTGGAATCTCACACAGTATGCTCACATATGGTCTCAGCATTTCCTCCTCAGATTGCACTTTGCAAAGGAAAGAGTCAAATCCCCTCCAAAATTCTGGGAGTCGAGGTCTGAATGCTTTGTCAGGGTTGGGGATAGTGAAATGCCAATGTCCACCCAAGTATGCGCTAAGGAGTGCAGTGCAAAGACTGAGCAATTCCCGCAGGGTCCCAATCATTACCCATTATCCGTCTAGGACAACTCTCCTGAAAGCTAGAGAACTGTGAACAAGTCTTGATATTTTTCACTTGGGGCATGTGGGGTTGGATGGACAATAAAGAGATACAGTTAAACTGGTTTAATAGCAGGGCTAGTGTCCCTGTTCACAGATGATCCAGCCACATAAGGTTGTTGCACCACAGAGCAGTAGTGACTGAGCCCATGTAGAGTTTGTTGTTCAGAACTGACTGCGTGGGGCGTGTGCAGACAGAACTGGGTTTGGTTTGTACCCTGGTGTGGTGCTATGGCCTCTATGTGCCCTACAGGGTCCTCATCTGTAGAGTGGATGCAGCCCCAGCCCCAGCTGCCTCTTGTGGCTTCTCACAGAACAACAGTGAGCTGTCTTGGTCAACTCTGATGTTCCTTCAGTTTGGCTTTATGTACTCAAAGCCTTGCTATTAGGTACATGAAGGTTTAGGACTGTTCTAGCCTTTTGGTGAGGTGACCTCCTTATCAGCGTCAGATCGGCCCCTCTATCCTATCATTCCTTGACTGTTTCATTCTTGAATCTATCTTGTGTGATATAAGGAAGATGCAGTGTTAACTTTGGTGGTGTTACTATAGGGTATTGGGTTTGTTTTTTTGAGTGTTTTGTTTTGGTGTTTTTTTACTCTTTTGGTGGCTATTATTTTTGGGGTGTTTTTTGTTTGTTTGTTTGTTTGTTTGTTGCTTTTTTGTTGTTATTTTCAAGGCAAGGTTTCTGTGTGTACCCTTGGCTGTCCTGGATTTGCTTGTAGACCAGGCTGGGCTCGAAGTCACAGAGATCCGCCTGTCTCTGCCTCTGCAGACTCCTTGCCTGGCAGCTATTGTTTTCTTATCAGGTGGAAAACCTTTTTCTCTTTAATTCAGGGACTCATCCTCTTTTGCCTAATGTAGTTGTTGCTGTGATTAGGTTAAATGTGGAAATGTGCTACTTGGTTTTAATTGTCTGCTTAGACTCCTGGGGTTTTTTGTTTGTTTGTTTACCTTTTGTTTTTGTTGTTGTTTTGTTTTTTGGTTGGTTGGTTGGGTTTTTTTTGTTTGTTTGTTTGTTTGGTTTGGTTTGGTTTTTTTGCTTATGGCTTATACATTTTTATGACTCCAGTTTAAGTTTTGCACAGGCCCCCTGGCTTTGTTTCCCTCGTCAGGCCGGAATTTCAGTGGTTTCCCATGCAGCTTTGTCATAGTCTGCTTCCAAGTGCCACCGCCCACCTCACCTACAGCACAGAAACTTGCAGTGCAACCCTGACACAGCGTGCCTTTGCCACTCCCCACCACGGAGCTATGACCATGTGTTTCACTTTTACGTATGTTACAAACACATGCCAAAGTATTATTTTTGAACTATCAATGATCTCCTAATGTTATTCAAATAATGAAAACTTTCTTTTCCAAATAAGAACCTCGTTCGGTTCCTTTGAACATCACGCAGCTTAGAAAAATTTACCTGGCAACAGCTCCATCTCGGAACACAAGGCAAACACTTGCGCACAGTCTCTGAGTTCTGTTATAAATTTGTCAAGAATCAATCCAAAAATCTCCTTAGTCTGAGAGAGCTGGTCATGAGGTTTGATGTGGGGTGGGAGTAGGCAGTGTAGAGCGGAGGGGTGGTTGTGCAGTCTGATGTGTGCCCAGGCATCTGAGGGTTCCAGCTTTGTGTGAGTGGGGTCACTGTTCCCTCTGTATGCAGGACCCTAGGCTGTGCCTCTGCTGGAGAGTCATCCAGTCTCTTAAATAGCTGAATAGGCTTTACTTTTAATTTTGGAAAACGTTGAATGTATAGTTTGATTACTTTCTCCTTCTGTTAAAGATTTTGTCCTACCGCCATCTTACACTAAGTGTGCGCACATCTTTGAGTGCCCTCTGTGGTCAGCCCCTCTGGACTCCACAGATGCTCTGGGTGTCTTTAGGATGCTTCCTGTGCTGCCACCTTGCTGTCCTTCCTGTGACTTTATTTCTTCTGGCTGAAGCTCACTGAGTTTCTCGTGTCTCTGGGTTTTCAGGGTTTCTTAGTCATGCTTTTCCTTCCTGTGGCCTCTCCCCTTCCTTTCCCACTGCGGAGATCTGGTGCCCTGCTTGTCAGTCTCCTGTAGCCAGTGTGTAGTGTGTCTCTGCTGCCTGTATGTACCCTATTACGATGGCACAATACTTGCTACAGGTTTTCCTGAAAACAGTCTGTCTGCTGACAATCTAGTCTTCTGTGGTTTTCATAATTTTTCTTTGTTCTTGATAATTTCACACAATGAAATAAATATATTTGCCCTCTATTTTCCTTTCAATTCCCCCGAGCTTCCCTCACCCCTCCCAACTTCATGTCATCTGTTTTTAATGACCTACCCAGTCGAGATAGTGCTTCCCATATGTGTGTGAGAGGGTACAATTTCTTTTGAGTTTAACAAGTATTTTTTATGTCATGTACCTTTCAATTTAAGCTTTTTTACCTATGAAATTGTAATATTCCTGTACTATAATTATAAAACTGCTTTACTGGCTTTGCAAAAATCAACCTTAATAGATTATGGATATATACATCCATATATATTTTTCCCCATGACTTATGATTTCTCTAATTTGGAATCCCAGAAGTTTTTCATGATGGGCTTTTCAGGAGGTCATTTATATAGCACAAATTGGATGCTTTCAGAGTGATCAGGTCAGTGGATTCTCTGCACCCTGTGCCCCTTAACCCTTTCAAAAATGAGAATGATGTGTCACCCTGAAAAGAAAAGCTGTGACCCCCTGCTCTCTTTTCCCACAATGCCCCCTGACAACTCATCTACTTACTGGATATGCATTATCTACTCTGGACGTTTAATTAAAAGACATTTGCATTTTGTGAAAATTTATAATTGGCTTCTTTTGCTTAGCGGTGTATTTCCATGTTGTTGCATGTAGCGGTCCTCCATCCTTCCTACAGCTGAATAGATTACATGGATTTCACATAACATTTTACTTACCCACTCCTCTGTGTAATACTGATGTTGTTCATATACAGTTAGGTTTTATTGGATGTTACTGGGGATGTTACCCATTTCTTTCCAGTTCTTGATTTTGTGGCTCGTTAGGCCAGATTAGGCTACTGTTGCAATCCTGAGCTAAATGTTCCTCACTTCTGAGGTAAGAGCCTTGTATTAACCCAGTGCTCAGAGCCTTGATGTCCAGTATTGGAGGCAGCCACCGTTCAGCTTATGGCAAAACCTTGTGAGCGCTGAGTTCTGACTTCAGTCCCTTTTAGATGTTTCTTCTCCTGTCCTGAGGTGTTCCCCCTCCCGTGTGTGTGCCCACTGAGCAGATATGCACACACACGGACCCTCCCTGGATCTCAGGAATCCCCTGCGTCCATCTTTTTCATCCCTGGTCCTTGGTCCTGTGAGCTGCTACTCAATCCTGTCCCTTCAGCTCCCTCCTGCCTTCCCCGTAGCCCGAAGCCTCTAAGTTAGACGCCCCTGCAGCTGCAGTCAGCCTTGTTGGTTGCTGCCTCGGAGAGATCGCTGCCATCCATTAGACAATGAACAAAGCCTTTAAGACACCATCACACTGTGTTCTGTGATCTTTGGAGACCAACAGTAAAGGATCTTATTGCTCCTTGGGTGGGTGATTATCAAAGGCGTTGCAGGGTGACATAGGCTGTGGACCACCTAAACTTATTACAACTCATGCTGAAAATCCAGCCCTTCCAAGGGTGCCCGGTGATGTAGGCTTCACCTGGCTGGCACTTTAAGCAATATGTTAGTAAACATTCTTTTAGGAAGCTATCATGCCACTGGCTTCTGTGAGTAAGGGAACATTTCTGTCTCTCATCACAGGTCATCAGCGAGTTCGAAGCCTCCCCCGACTCCTTCTCCTACAGAATTCCTAACCTGAGTCGGAATCGCCAGTACAGTGTGTGGGTGGTGGCAGTGACTTCGGCCGGAAGGGGCAACAGCAGCGAGATCATCACCGTCGAGCCGCTGGCTAAAGGTATGTGAGCCTCCGTGGAAGGGCCTTGCAGCCCACCGCAGGTCAACGCTTGCTGAGCCCTGTTTATCTGAAAGGAAGCTTGTGGGCATCACATGTCAGGTGGTCAGCTCTGGGCTCTGCACCAGTTGGGAGAGAAGCTTCCATATGGGCGATGGCAGCTCTAAAGGTTCATGGCTTCACCACTAAGCTTATGCAGGGGAGAAGTAATGAGCATCACTACCTGCCATTTCCCCAAGGAGGCTCTCCTTTGATCCAACTCAGGTTCACACCCATTAGAGAGACAAACCTGTTTCACAGTGTATGAGAGTTAAAGTGCTACAAATGTGAGGGAACAGTTAGCTCTTGGAGCAGCTACCTCTCATTGCTAATGATAAAACACAGTGACCAAGCAGCTTGTGGAAGAGAGAGTTTATGTCGGCTTACAGTTCCAGAGAGAGAGAGAGAGAGAGAGAATAAGCTCAGGCAGGCACAGCAATGGGCAGCCAGAGCAGGAAGCTGAGAGATCACATCTTCAACCACAAAGCAGTGTTGTACTTCCTCAGGCAAAGCCCCACCTCCCGAAGGTTTCATAATGTTCCCCAAACATCACCTAAAACTGGGGACCAAGCATTCAAGTCCAAGAGTCTATGTGGGAATACTCCATGGGGACTGCCCTATGTATAAGACTACCTTATGGGAGACTACCCTATATATAGGACTACCCTATGGACAGGACTACACTATGGACAGGACTACCCTATGGACAGGACTACCCTATGGACAGGACTACCCTATGGACAGGTCTACCCTATGGACAGGACTACCCTATGGACAGGTCTACCCTATGGACAGGACTACCCTATGGACACGACTACCCTATGGACAGGTCTACCCTATATATAGGACTACCCTATGGACAGGACTACCCTATGGACAGGACTACCCTATGGACAGGACTACCCTATGGACAGGACTACCCTATATATAGGACTACCCTATATATAGGACTACCCTATATATAGGACTACCCTATGGACAGGACTACCCTATATATAGGACTACCCTATGGACAGGACTACCCTATGGACAGGACTACCCTATGGACAGGACTACCCTATGGACAGGACTACCCTATGGACAGGTCTACCCTATGGACAGGACTACCCTATGGATAGGACTACCCTATGGACAGGACTACCCTATGTATAAGATTACCCTATGGGGGACTAGCCTATGGGGCTACCCTATGTATAGGACTACCCTAGGGGACTACCATATGTATAGGACTGCCCTATGAGATTCTACTGTATGGGGGACTACCCTATGTACAGGACTACCCTATGTATAGGATTACCCTATGGGGGACTACCCTATGGGGCTACCCTATGTATAGAGCTACCCTGGGGGACTACCATATTTATATGACTACCCTATGGGGACTACCCTATGAGGTCCTACCCTATGGAGGTCTACCCTATGGTGGACTACCCTATGGGGGACTACCCTTTGCTCATATAAACTTCCATATGGCTTACTTCAGAATGGCCTAGAGTCAGCCAGCAACAGAGCACTCCTTGGCGTAGATCTGTTGCCTTGCCACACTGGAATGCAGGTCCTTTATTTTTTTTAAAGATTTATTTATTTATCATGTATACAATATTCTGCCTGCATGTGTGCCTGCCCACCAGAAGGGGGCACCAGATCTTATTATAGATGATTGTGAGCCACCATGTGGTTGCTGCGAACTGAACTCAGGACCTTTGAAGAACAGCCAGTGCTCTTAACCACTGAGCCATCTCTCCAGCCCCCAAAGCAGGCCCAGCCACTGTGTTATTAGCGGTGATTGCTGCTTGCAAAGTCCAAGTAGATCAGCCTTCCCAGTGAGCCTGCTTCTGGAAATCAGAGTTCTGGTTCCCATCAGGCAATCCTCTTAACTATCAGTTTCTAAGGATCCTGAAAGGAGAAAACAGACATTGCAAATTTCTGATTTTTTTTCCTCCAAATCCAAACGCCCTTGGTAATGTGCTGCACATGGAAAGAAAAATACCCACACACATAAAATAAAAATAAATTAATATAAAGAACACAGGCATGCAAGCTTGGGCCAGACAAGTATTAAAAGCAGGGCTTGGAAATAAAGCAGGGAGGAGTGTCCAGGTTAGTTCACAGCAGATTCTGTTAAGGATGAGCAGAGCAGACACACCCACCCTCCAGGGGCTCACAGATTGTGGGAGATGATCAGTAAACAGCAACATGGGACCCCTGCACAGTGGCTACCTGGAATGAGGGCTGCTCAGAAGCAGTGGATGACACATGCATGAGATCCCAGGGAGGGTGCAGACAGAGGAGGACACATGCATGAGATCCCAGGGAAGGTGCAGACAGTGGATGACACATGCATGAGATCCCAGGGAGGATGCAGACAGTGGAGGACACATGCATGAGATCCCAGGGAGGGCACAGACAGTGGAGGACACATGCATGAGATCCCAGGGAGGGCGCAGACAGTGGAGGGCACATG
>OU015745.1:143393268-143414887 GCA_907169655.1 Acomys percivali | reverse complement strand
TGTGTGTGTGTGTGTGTGTGTGTGTGTGTGTGTGTGTGTGTGTGTGTAATTTTAGCTCTCAGAATAACTTAAATTTATAGAAGTGCTGAGTACATATGGAGAGACCCTTCCAGTTTCCCCTATTACTGACTTCAGATAAATAGGGCCAGTTGTTAAGATTGACTGGAGCTGTGCCTCTAAGACTACAAAGCCATCTATACCATGAACTTAGATATAAAGAGTGTTTCATAAAATGGATGGCCATGAAGAAGCTTCACTCTGCTCTTGAGACTGTATTCTCCTAAATGTAAAGGACAGTCCTGGGAGAGACAAACAGCACGAGCCATGAAGCTGGGAAACCCCATACCACCCAGGCAGGATGTTTCTATGAGCAAGATGTAAAATCAGAAATGCTGCTGGTTGGTAGGGCAGCCCCAGCCTCAGGACACTTCTGCCTCTCTCATAAGCTGCTCCCTACATGTGGCCCAGCCTGGCTAGAAAAGTTCCTCACTCCGAAAGCCCAGCTCCAGGGCAGCCTGAGTTTGCTCTCTGTGTTTTCTCTCACTCACCATGCTCAGGACAACCCTAGAGCAGTGGATTTTGTCCTCTGTCATAGTCGGTGCTCTGTGCCACACTTGGTTCCAGGAACATTGTACTTGCTGACACCCCGGGGCTTTCCTGCCCTCCCCTCCTTTGCCTGTATAAACCCCCAAGCTCTGAACCATGCGGGGGTCCCAGCAGCTCTGGTCCCATTTGTAGGGATCTAGAGTCAGATGGGGACTCCCCGCTCATGGTCTAGCCAGGTTGAGCTCCTACAGGGAGAACCTGCCCCTCCTTTCCGCTGCACGTCCAAGCATGTTGGCTCAAATGAAGAAGGGCATTGCTGCCTCGTCACCAGGAAGTGATGTCTGGTGGATGGCACACCGTGGAAGTCGTGTTCCCTGGCAGAACTATGGCCTGGTGTCTTCCTGAGAATCACTGAAGGTGGTGGTGGGTGAATCACTGTCCCAAGCCAAACGGCCAAGATGAAGTGCTGCCTTTCCTTAGTGTGTGCCCGAGTTAGAGACCGAGCTGTGTGGGGAGCAGGGCAGGGTAGCATATGGCTGGGAAATAGCTTTTTCCAGATCTTCTTCTTCTGGCCATTGGACTTGATGTTTTATGTCGTCCCTTCTCTCAGATATTAAAAGTATAATTTAATGTGCAGTTTTGGGGGCTGAGACGAGTCACTTCATAAAGTGCTTTGAAAAATAATTGAGCTCATAGAAAACACAGCTTGGAGTTGCCTGGCTTATGAAATTCCAAATATTTAATATACTGCTCATATTTGGTTAGTAGAAGAGAAAGATGCTGTAATGGGGACTTTCAGCCATGAGCATCTCCTCACGAGGAGGCAGGGGCCAGAGCACAGCCCTGACAGCTGCAGTGGTTTCGGCTTGGGGGTTGGGGGCTGCTCTGTTGGGAAGGACCCCCCGCCTCCAGCTCTGTGTAAATAGTCTTCCTTTTGGTGTTGCAGCTCCCGCACGGATCCTCACTTTCAGCGGGACAGTCACTACTCCATGGATGAAGGACATCGTCTTGCCTTGTAAAGCTGTTGGAGACCCATCACCTGCAGTAAAATGGATGAAAGACAGGTAACCAGTAACCCAATGTATGCCTGTTAGTGAGCCCTTACCAGTATGTCAAGCAGTCTCGTACGTGTGTGCATACGTGTGCGAGTGTGTGCGTGCATGTGTATAGTGTTTTTTGAAGTCTAAACAAGCCCAAACCTGTGGTATAAATAAGGATGACCTTGACTTTGTGACCTCCCACCTCCATCTTTCTGGTACTGGGATTACATACAGGACGTTTGGTGCCAAGCATCAAACCCAGTGCTTTGTGAGCACTGGGCAAGCTCTCTGCCGACTCAGCTACATTCTGTCTCCTTTTCAGAGACAATGGAAAGTGCATGCCCTGAGAAAGAACTTAAGAAATGGAATTTAGGGGTTGGAGAGATGGCTTAGTACTGGCCTTGCAGGGAAGATCTGAGTTTGGCTCCCAGTACTCACATGCAGTGCATCATAACTGCCTGTCACTCCAGCTCCAGGGAGATTCAAAGGCCTCTTGCCTCCATGGGTAATATACTTGGGTGCATCCCCCCCCCCACGCACATAATTAAAGTCAAACAGGAGAACACAGCTCCATGTAATTCCAGCACTTGAGTGGCTAAGTCAGGAACATGGCCAGTTTGAGGCCAGCCCGCTGGGGCTACACAGCAAGACCCTGTCTCGAGAAAAGAGAAATGAAACACATTAGAACTTGGTTAATCAAAAACCTGGGTCTCCACGCTTGATAGTGAATACTATGATAATAAATCCAAGACCAAAGGGAGAGTGGATGCGATGAATTCTTAAACATGCTTTATCTCTAAGAAATTAAGATACAAATAGAGGCGGAGAGTTCAGTAAAAGACATGGAGATTTAAAATAATGGATTCAGAAGGGTGCCTATTTTCAAACGAAACCTCTTACAAGCATTCATGGGTTGGGTCCAGTGAGCAATTTTCTCATTGTATTTTAAGTTGGTTAATCCAAAGCAAATTCCATAAGCTCCCTGGGTCAAGCTGGCTCTCTGCCTTACGTGGAAGTGACCCCAATCAACTGGACAGTCGGCCACCTTGGACATGGTTGTGATGACAGGGACTCCGTCACAGGAGGGTCAGCTCTCCATGCACCCTTGACATGCCATGCTGTCCTGTGTATATCCCTCATTAAGAACTGTGACCTTAAGCAGATTTTTTTTTTTAATTTTTTCTTAAGCAGATTTTAAGTCTCTAAGAGATCACAACGTTTAGTTTGCCATGCATGATTTTGTCAAGCTGGCCCCTCTGCCAACAAGAGAGTTTCTCACAGTTGCCAGAGTGAGAAAGTCTCCAAAGCTAGAGTAACAGAGCAAAGAGAAGTAGATACAACGACAGTCACGGGCTCTTGGCCACTAATCGAACTCGATTTCCGGCAGGATCTAGCCTTCTGCATAATTTTTTTTTTTTTTAAATCTCTGCTTTTCAGTAGTTTGGGCTCATAATCACAGCACAGTCATTTCATAATGCAAAAATAATTGAGGTTGCGATTTACTGTTTGCTCCAGAGAAAGGCTCGATGCGTCTTGCCAACCTCAGCTAATGTGGGTTGTAATTTCTTTAATCTGTGCATTTTTCTTCCTGTGAGGCAGTAACGGGACGCCCAGCCTGGTGACGATTGATGGCCGTAGGAGCGTCTTCAGCAACGGGAGCTTCATCATCCGCACGGTGAAGGCAGAGGACTCGGGCTATTACAGCTGTGTGGCCAATAACAACTGGGGATCAGATGAGATCATTTTAAATTTGCAAGTACAAGGTACAAAGCCTGGGGCAGGGGCACCTGGGGGAGGGACACTTGATCTTTTAGTACGAGTGCCTTACATGCAGTTAGCAAAATTGAGCCAACTCAAAAAGAGCTCATTACTATTTTCGTTTTGTAAAATGCCCTGTTCATTTTGGAAAATATAAACAGATCAAAGGACATCACTTGTTTCTGTATGTGGACATCGCTGAAAAAGTCATTGATCATTTCAACTCATGCATGGTTTACACACACACACACACACACACACACACACACACACACCACGGCATTTGTGGAAAGTACGTCTCTGAGTGTGATCGTTTTTGTCTGCTAATTAAATCAATAAACAATGAAATATCAACTACAAAGTTAAACAAGAGGCTTAGGTTCAGTGATTCACAGGTTCGTGAGTGAAGCTCTGAGCTTACTGCTACACTTTGTACTGAATGCTAGGTGTTTAGTAATCTGTTACCATACACAAAATATAAATAAACAACCTTCAAAGAATGCGATATTAAATTAGTATGAAAACTCCTCATGGCTGCTGGATGGGTTCAGTTTTAGTTGCAGGAGAGACATCTTATTAGAGGGAAAGTTAGTGTGAGCTTCTTTGGGTTCAGGTGTCGTCCTGTTAATAGAGCAGAGAAACAAACATCATCAACACCCTCCCAGGTGCGGTGAGACTGGGACAGGGGACAGCACCATCTGTTCTAAAATAAGCAGATGAGTCAGTGGGTCAACGCCTCAGGGTTTGCTCACAGGAAGTGGGGGCCAACGCCTCAGGGTTTGCTCACAGGAAGTGGGGTCTTATGAGAACTGCTCTCTATGTCTGGGATGATCTGACCATGAAATTATTTAGTGTTTTGTCCAGAACTACACAAGGTCATTGTTTAGCAGTGTGTGTCCCTCAATCCTTGTATAAGGTTGGGTTTATATTGCTGTAAACACTGTAGCAGCTTTAATCTTCAGAGCCTTTGTGCATGCATATGTGTGTGTGTGTGTGTGTAAGTGTGTGCCAGTGTGCATGTGTCTGCATATATGTATATATGTATTGTGTTTGTTTGTGTGTGTCTGCATAGGTGCATGCATTTGTATTTGCACTTGTATGTGTGTGGAAATGTGGTTGCGTATCTGCGTGTGTGTGTGTGTGTGTGTGTGTGTGTGTGTGTGTGTGTGTGTGTTTTATGCCTTGGAACACGGTATAATTATTCTGCCTACTAGCTGCATCCTCTCTTTCTTTTTCTTGGGAAAGGCAAAACAACTAAGTGGGCATGTCGTCATTTCCATGTAATTTCCTGGCTGAAATTCAGAGTAAATTAGTGCCTGTGTCCTAAGTTTAAAGATTTAAATCCATGAGGAACAACTCAGGAATCGAGTGGATGGTGAGGAAATGAATTCGGTGTAAGTCGAGGAAGAAATGTGGTTGGTTTCTCCTTAAATAGTAGATTCATTATGCTCGATCTTGTTAGCCTGGGATATCAGTGAAATAGACATTTTGACAGAAATGAATTGCCTATTTTGGCAACCTAGAACGTGTATTTAATCAATGGCTGTTACAAATGATTTGGTAAATGACTGTTACAGCGGATTGAAGAAGTGAGAAACTAATTCTTGTTTTATACAAATGTTTCCTCCCTAGTTCCACCAGATCAGCCTCGGCTCACTGTGTCCAAAACCACTTCTTCCTCCATCACCCTCTCCTGGCTCCCTGGAGACAATGGGGGTAGCTCCATCAGAGGTAATGAGATGAGCCATGCACAGTTGCTGGTTTGTGGAGTTATCCACGGACCAAAAAGTGACACATCTTCATCAAATGACTGTTGTGTATAGTTCATTTTCCCCAAATCCTTCAGGAAACTAATTGCCCCGTTACCCATGCATGCATCTAAAGCATCTGTCCATTTCATGGTGCTGGTTCAAACTCAGATCATCCATCCAAGGGGTCTCATTTACAAAATTATATGGTGTATATAGTCTATATTAATATAATTAATAGTGAGCTATTAACAAATATGAAAATAGAAAAGGAGAAGAGGGGAGGAGAGGGAAGAGGAGGGAAGGGGAGGGTAGGGAAGGGGAGGGAAGGGAAGGTGAAAGTTGAACTGAGTTCCTGGTTCTCTATAAAATTTTTCTGTCTGTATTAGAGCTTTCGTATCACCTAGTTTTCTCACTAGAAGCCACACTGGTCTTGCTAGTTTCCCACTTTAGTGGCCTGTGGTCTTTTCTCCTTTCCAGTTGTCCAGAATCATGTAAGAAGGTCAGTAAGTTGTAGCAAGTACGGCACCATCTTTGTCAAATAACCGCAAGGTGTTGATTTTCTCCCAAATGTCATAGGCTGCCTAGCACACCTTCAGCTCACCAGTTACTGTCTTCGCACACAGCCAAAGGCACAGAGTGTTCAGATCAGCAGGCGTCAATTTTAGAACACTGCAGCAAGTCCTGAGGGAGGCTGACCCTGGTCACTCTGCCACATGTGGAGCTGGGGTATCACCTGGAGATCCATAGCAACAAAAGGCCCTTTGTCCATGGGGGTGGGGAGGGAGGGGGAGGAGAGCAAGAACACCGGCTGAGTCACCACAGAGGTCAGTCACGGAGCAGGTGAGCAAGGAAGGGGCTTACACTCCAAGGGCAAGGAAGAAGGATGGGGGGACAACAGGGTGGAGCCGTGGGGCACGTAGCCAGCTCCTGGCTTCTGGGAGCTTGTCCTCAGCACTGCACTGCAGCCACTCTGAGAACAGTCACATCCCAGGCTCCCCCCGGAATCACAAGTGCCAACATCCAGGACTCAGCTGTCTCCTAGAGCCAGTTCTTGGACACTAGTGGAAGGGGCACTCTTCTTTTTTTTTTTTTTTTTTTTTTTTTTTGTCAGAAAGAAAAAGGTGAGGTTACTTTATAAAAATAGCTGATGATTAGGGGGCAGGCTGTGCCTGTGGGTTTGAGGAGCGTGGGACAGCTTTGGAACGGCTGCCATGTGCAAAGGCACAGGGGCTCATTAGCAGACGAACTAAATCACTGCTGCCAAGAAGCCACCAGGACCCAGCTGCAGACACCACCCAGCACAGGCTGTGGTGGTCACAATTACTGTAACAGCGATCAGAAGTGATGTTGGGCAGGGCCGTGGGGTACGAAAAGTTTGTGGCAAGTGAGTGAAGTGTGGCTGCCAGTCAAGGCAACTGGGTGCCTGCTTCAGATGGCCTCACGGGAGGGAGAAGGCAAATCTTACTGAAACTAAACGGGGTCCAGGATCCAGGATCTGGGTTCCAAATAGTTTAAACTTTGCTAGCGTCATATTTTGAGAGAGACCTAGGTAGCACCAGCATAGAAGGCTTTGGAAATGAAGCTAATTTGGCTGACAAAGAGTTCCCAAGATAAGTGTCCCAGGAAATTTCAAGGCATCCTTGAAATATAGTGGTGCCTGAGGCACTGGAGGGCTTCACAAGTTGGGCACCTATACTGATGGATGCTGACGTCACAGAAGCAACAGAGGTGGCCTCGGTGGTAGGAAGTAATAGAAAAGCACAGACCCCAAGATACAAGGGAGATGCAGTGGAGGCTGCCCCCCCCCCCCGGGAGTGGGTCTTCTATAGAGACTGGCTGATCCTGGAGGAGCTCAGGTCAGTAACACAAACGTGGCCACTAGAGGTCCAGGAAGGAGGGGCTCTGCGTCTGGGGAAGCAGGAGCAGCAGTCAGGGACTCCCCAGGAGGGAATCGGGGAATCTGGACTGCACTGGTTTGGAGAACGGAGCCTCTGCATTGTGGCAGATGAGAAGTGATCTGCCTGTGTTAAAAGAGGGACCCCCTCCAGGGGTGAGATAGATGATATTAGTCCCCTGGGACCCTGACACCATGCACAAGTCAGATTATGACAACCTAGGACAGAAGAGGCAGAGGAGAGAAGACGCAGCTGACCCCAGACACATGACTGCAGCTGTCAGGGATGAAGAACATGACAGTTTCAAGGACACCAGGGCAAGGAGTGGGCACTGGAGATAGAGGTGGTCACATCTTCCTCCCTGCACAGCCTTCCGAAGCTCATCAGTACTGTAGGATCCCAGCACTACTTGTGGCACTGTGTGGAGTGACACAAGCAAGGTGCTTAGGGTGGGGTCTGAGATGGAGAGTGGTCATTGGCTATAGGGAGAGATGAGAAATTAACTGTCAAACAAACCGTTCACCCTGAGGTGATGCCACGTCACTATAGAAATGTTGGGGATAGCTGGGGGACTTGGAGCCCATTGCCCCGAGATTGCAATGGTCACACACACCCCCAAGTCACATGTAGGAAAGAGGTTAATGCTCATACTCTCGCTCCTGTCCCCATTGCCAAGAGAACGCCTTTCAGCTTATACAGACACAGACATGGGCTCCGAGAAGACTTCTGATGGCTGAGTACTCATCCAGTCCAACATGGTGTTAAATGGGCATGGGAAAGGGCGTGGCTCTCTTTCCACGTACTTACAGTAGTGCCACTGCGGTGACAATGTCTAGTGTGGCTGGCGTGCACCGATCAGCTCACCGCAGCCCTTCTCCCGATGTGAGAGAGAGCCGCCCTAGTGTCAGGAAGAGTTAGAGCTGCTCCCTTCTAAAGGCACCCAGAATTAGGAAACTCGTCCGTCCTGTTATCTCCTCAGGGGACACCCACTACATCCTCTATCCATTGTTGCAGGCTACATCCTGCAGTACTCCGAGGACAACAGCGAGCAGTGGGGCAGCTTCCCCATCAGCCCCAGCGAGCGCTCCTACCGCCTGGAAAACCTCAAGTGTGGGACTTGGTACAAGTTCACTCTCACAGCCCAAAATGGAGTCGGACCAGGGCGCATAAGTGAAATCATAGAAGCAAAAACCCTGGGGAAAGGTGAGAATGCCTGCTTGCCTGCCTGCCTGCCTATCTGCCTGTCTGCCTGTCTGTCTGCCGTTTCTCTATTTCCTGCCTCCTTGCATGAAGGGCTGGTGTCATGAAAGAGTTGTTTTATGTATTTGAACTTTCTTGTTCCCAAGATGAGACTGACAGAGCAATAGCATGTGAGAGAGACCGTAGAACTTTCCAGAATGATCTGGTTCCCTACCCCATCCCTTCACTTGCAGTTCAGAGAAGAAGGTGACCCTTTGAAGGGAGTCAACAAGGGTTCTCAGGCTGCGCAGCCCTGAAATGGGCACCTGTCCTCAGGCTGGAAACAACTGGGCTAATAGGTTAACGCTGCAGATGAACTGAGTTTTTATCTGAAATAAAATACAAGTTCAAGGAGACAGCGCACAAGGAAGTGGTTCCTGGAGGTCCAGGGCGCAACTGGAACCGCAGAGAGAGAGGGGCTTCCTCTCGGTGTAGCAAGAGGAAGAGAGAGGCAGTGTTGGGGTCCAGCATCTGAGGTTTGGATCACGGGATAAGGGTTCAGGAGATGAGAGAGTGCTCTGTGAAGACTAACATGCACTGTGTCAGAGGCCACGAACTGTTTGGCCAGCCGAGGAGAGCTGCCGATACTTCCTGAATCCCGCTCTGTAGCTACATGGGAAGGGAAACTGTCCGGCCTCACATACCACTGAGGGCTCCACTTAAGTAAATCAAGCTACTGAGCTGGCTGTGGTGGCTCATGTCTTTAATCCCAGCATTCAGGGAGCCAGAGGCAGGCAGATCGCTGTGAGTTTGAGGCCAGCCTGGTCTACAAAGTGAGTCTAGGACAGCCAAGGCTACACAGAGAAACCCTGTATTGAAAAACCAAAAGGAAGGAAGGGTGAATAGAGGAAGGGAGGAGAGAGAGAGAGAAAGAGAGAGAAGAAGAAAGGGAGAGAAGAAGAAAGGGAGAGCTGTTCTTCAGTGGTCTACACTGTGTAAACACACCCTGCATCCATTCAACCTTTGCTCAGGTCCATGTGGCTGGGAAAACGTGCTGGTTCCCAAGGCTTTGTTCCTGGTGTGAGTGACTGGTGATGCAGCCTTGGCCAGAGCTAGGCTAGACAGAGACAATAGTCCAGGGAAAACACCTGAACCTGGTCTGGTCCCACAAGTGACACCGTGTACATCTCCCACAGAACCCCAGTTCTCCAAGGAGCAGGAGCTCTTCGCCAGCATCAACACCACGCGGGTGAGGCTGAATCTGATTGGCTGGAATGACGGCGGCTGTCCCATCACCTCCTTCACTCTTGAGTACAGACCCTTCGGGACCACGGTCTGGACCACAGCTCAGCGCACCTCCCTCTCCAAGTCCTACATCCTGTACGACCTTCAGGAAGCCACGTGGTATGAGCTGCAAATGCGGGTGTGCAACAGTGCTGGCTGCGCAGAGAAACAAGCCAACTTCGCCACGCTGAACTACGATGGCAGTAAGCGCAAGGCTTCGTGGCGTTGCTGTTTGTGCCTGGGGGGGGGGGGGCGGGGGAGATGAGCACATGTGTGCTGTCTTACTCTCCCATGATACACTTGTCATTGTCGCAGAGCGAGCAGTGCCCCTAAAGCCCATTAGGGTTTGGGCCGCTCGGCCCCTCTCTGTGGGCTCGCCAGTCCTTTGTACACAGATGACTATCACTGTGTGTCTAGAGAAAAGGGACCGAGGACTTGCGGGAACTCCCTGGGGGAGTCTTGGTTGCACGAGTGGCTTCTCTCAGGGCTGAAGGGCTCTGCCTCAGGGTTCCGTTGCTCTGCGGATGACTGTGAGCTAACACTGCTTTTGTTGTCTCCCACCCCCTCCCCACCCATCCCAATCCACATAACAACTTTCTTTTTTGCTCTCATTACACCCTTAAAAATGCATGTATACAACAGTTTCCATGGCAGAAGAAGTTAGGTTAGTCTCAGCAGAGGCAGGCCACTGGGGGATAGAATGGTGACAGGGTCACAGCGGGCCTGTGCCCACGCACGCACGCATGCGCACAATACGCATTTTACGCACAACCTTAAAAGCTAGGGAGTCTCTTGGCCTTTGTTGCCTCAAACCAAATCACTTTAAATTCTGACCCTCTTCCTAGCGTTGCGGTCTTTTACTGCTACCTGAACAGCACCCAGCTCAGTGAAGGTGGGGCGGCGTCTCTAGTGTTCAGTTCCTGGGTCTTGCTTGTAGCATGTCCATGCTGATTTCTGTAGCCCCACAGTGAGTAACCCTCGCTTGTGTAAAGGGCACAATAGGTTCTGATCACCGGCAGTAGCTCATCAAGATGTTTGGAGCTGTGGACTAGCTGCCCCCTCTCAGCCTTCTGTCCATGGCCCATGCTGAGAACGGATCGGACCGTGGTCCCAATAGGCCCTTGAGTTGTTCTTTTCTCTCTGGCATGCCGCGCTAATCCTTCTGGCGTCTGTCACCCGCCTACAGTCCTTGCTTCTAAAGCCCATTCTCAGAACCAGATTCCTCTTGCCTCGGGCTGCAGGACGGACCTCAGGGAGAAGCCCTTCACTACCCAATGGTCTGCTGTAGCCCTGGTCTCTAGGGCAGCTGCATCTCCCCTTCAAGGGCCAAAGCCCCTCTTACATTGCCTCCCTCTGTTTTGTGTGTGTGTGTGAGAGAGAGCGAGCGATAGACTTTATTTAGAGAGCTCTTTGTGGAGGGTCACACACAGGCAGAGCAGCATTCATGTCTGTTTTCGCCCTACAGGGGCTTAATTCTCTGTTCTTGCAAAACAAAGGATCCATGGCCAACAAGTGCATTTAAAGCATAATCCAAACGCCCTCAAGCACGTGACCAGTTGGGTAGGTAGTATACTTGTCGCCCATGGCTAAGCTCCCACATGGGTTGGTGATAGAGAACTTGCTGAGGCCCACACATGGGTGGCATGCTCACATCTGATCATGTCACTACAAGTCCTGTCACAAATGTTCTTCAGACTTCAAACGTTCAGCTTCTGAGAAACGTGTAATGTTCTCACTTCACTCACAATCATAGCCGGAGAAAAGCGCGTGCGACGTACGTTCTATTTTCTAAACTCTGAAAGGATTTCACGGCACAAGGAAACAAGGGAACGTCTTCTTCGTGTTATCTTGAAAAAAGATGTAGGCATCTCTGAACTGACCACATGGCTTTGCAGCTTTAGCGTCTCCTGTGTCACATACTCTTGTTTCCATTTTAGTAAAAGCAAATGTTGAAATGGAAATTACCCTGGTGTTGGCATCAGTCGGGTTCCCGGCTCCCGGCCTCTTCATTGGAGCCTGCTCTATGTCCTTTGCCAAAACTTTCTGAACATTGTCCTTGCGGTGTCCTGTTCACAGACCAGCCTCACAGGCACCTCTTCTGTGCCTCTTTCTTGCTGTCTGGGGTTCTGCAAGCTTGCTTTTGCCGCCAGAGATGCTGTGAAATTGCAAGAACATTCTGCCTGGCTCCAGCAGAGATCAGGGAGGGCCAAGGGCTGTATTTTCATAGCTCCAATTACTGAATACAGGATAAGATCTTTTTTTTTTTTCTCTTGGGAAAATGGCATTATTTTTGCATTATATTTTCCTAAAACCTTGGCTTTCTGGGTTACATGGAAAAAACAGTGGGAAAGGAATGCCTTATATAATGGAAGGTGGCAAGATGTGTGCCCCGTAAGTAACAGATGTCTGTTGATAACGCTGTACTCTTGTGTTCAGCCTTAGGGTAGAAAGCATCTTAAGGCAGCCCAGAGTTCAGTTGACTTCTATTTTTTTCCCGTCTCTTAAAGTTCTAAATAATCTAAATTTTGGACGGCACTGTAACAACACCCTGCCCACAGCTTGCTTTTTAGTGACCTAGACGGACCCTCTTTGAAAAAAACTACCCTTCGCTCTTCTACCTTAAACTGGGAATTCTAAAAGCAGCTGAGAAACTGGTATTGAAATCAAGAAAATAATCAGAGGGGAGAAAGTATAAATTACCCCTCTTTAGGCTGGGGTGCCTCACACCCTCCTGCAGGGGGCCTTCCCTGCAGTTGACAAATCTATTGTCCTTCCTTTCATGTGCAGTTTTTCAAAAGGCCTTTAACAAAAGCACTCTGAGTGGCCGCCCGGTGGGCACTGCATTTCAGGTGAATGACTGTGGCTTTTGTGAGCCCAGGCACCTTACTGTCCCCCACCCCACCCCGGGGTGGTGGCATCCTAGAGGGCGCAGTCCTTTATGAAGAGTGGAAAGAAAGTTGGAAGTTAAGGTGAAAGGAGAGCAAGCAAGTCAGTCCACGGAGACTTAGGGGACAGGCGCTCTCATTTCTCATCCCACGGACACCCCTGGATCACACCCGCGCGGCTTTCCCGTAACCCGTCATCCCTAAACGCTCCACCACGCTGCCACCATTAATAGCCACCTAACATCGTGGCCCTGCTTTCAGGTACAATCCCTCCACTCATTAAGTCAGTTGTCCAAAGCGAAGAAGGGCTGACGACCAACGAAGGGCTCAAGATCCTAGTGACCATCTCGTGCATCCTGGTCGGGGTCCTGCTGCTATTCGTGCTCCTGCTGGTGGTGCGGAGGAGACGGCGGGAGCAGAGGCTGAAGAGGCTCAGAGGTAGGTCTAGCCCCCCCCCCATGTGCCCTCTGTGCCCCCTGAAGAGAGGTCGGGCAGGGCGCACACCCTTCAGGGGAGGGCACGCCTGCTGGGGACCAGTTCTGCTAGCTGTGATTTGGTGCCTGGTGTGGCCTCTGCAAGACTTTGGAGCCCCAGGGGAGAAACAATAAAGCCTTCAATCACACGCAATCAAAATGGGACGCTTACAAGTCCCCCTAAATCCTCAGTATTGGCAGACAAAGAAAATTAATTTCTCATGGGTTTTTCAAGCCTGCTCTGTTTGATTTTCAGTGGTTCCAGTAAAGCCACCAATTACGGCTTTAGGGGGAAAAAAGGAGCTTTGAAATTCACTCTGGAAATGAGAGAGATGTTGCCTGGAAGCAGAGATAGGGACTCTGTGGTAGAGGGAGAGTGTGGTGAGGCAGAAAACACACCCTGTGCTGAAAGCCGATTAAGAGAATTTAAGCATGGAGGAAACGCAGTAAAAAGATGAGGGGTCTCCGCAGTAGAAGAGAAGGGGCAGAGACCCATGCTGACTAGGCTCCACCCCTCCCCTGTCTGACTCTGTAGGGTTCAGGGTGATGGCACGTCAAGGTTTCTGGCCAGCAGCCCTTGCTCTGCAGTGCAGGTGCTAGGACTCTGAAATAAAGAACTCCGTGGAAAGTAAACCTTCTGCACCTTCCACTTTTCAAGTCTTCGACCAAGCCATTGTTTGGCCAAGGGCACCCGTGAGGTATTTGTGTTTCAATATCAAGCCGGCGTGGCGGAGCAGGGTTATCTCTGTGTAACCTTCAGAGTTACTCTCAAGGAGTAAGCCTGGGAGCGGCCCTCCCAATCGCACCCATGGAATCCCCCCAAGCCTTGCTCCTATCTTTAGGAAACCTGAATCCCATCTGTAAGTGCTTAACTTAACCATGATCCCATTAGCAGAGCTGGGCATGATGCTATCTGTCCCACCACTGTTTCTCTCTGGAAATCTCCTGGTATGTGGCCCTCACACGTGTGTGACTACCAGTTTCCTCTCACTCTGCCTACAAACTAGAAGTTGTGGAGCCCATCTGCACATTCTAAACGGTCTTTCCATTAAATATCCGAGAGCCCAGAAATTCAGACAGGTCATCCATGGGTCTCAGCAAAACGCTCTTCCAGAATTGCCTTAACCGACTACATCTCGAGTTTTGTAATAATCCAAGCGCTTTGCATAGTTTAAAGGGAACACGCTCTCTTGATTCTAAGGACTATGTGCGTGCTCCTCGGTATCTAGCGGGTCACAGGCGCCAAAGCAGGGCCCTAAAGCAGTGTGGAGGGAGAGGTGGGCCCCAGATGGATGGAGAATGGCTAGAGTCTACCTAAGTGCCTAACACACACACACACACACACACACACACACACACACACACACACACACACAAAGGAATAAAACCCAGCGTGTTTGTCACGAAAGTACCAAATGGACAATTTGATAACCCTCTATCCTGTAAATCCCAATTGACTTCAGGGACATTATCTTTTAGGTATCAGGCGTCAGGCAGGCAGCAGTGTCAGACCAGTTCCACGTACAAGGCTGGGTATTGCCCGAGACTCTCCTTACCAGGCACGGAAGTGTCTCACTGATGACTTGTTTGATGCATGAGTGTGGTAACAGATAAGCTAGCTACAGATGGTTAAGCTGGACTACAGCATCTGCCGACCCCTCCCCACACTTACTTGATCTTCCTTGGCTACTGTTGTATTTTCATTACTGTACTTGTGACCTCAGCGCCCAACACTGCCTCTTCCTGGCCAAGAACATCTCCAGCAAAAGCTGCTGCTAACAGGTCAGACTGATAGAAGACCTGCATTGTTTCAAATGTCCCTTCTTACCAGTCCCCTTGGCCTTTCATTGCTGCTTTGCAAGGACTGCGCCCAGAGAACATTCTGGAAGTAACATTTCATTGCTAGAAGCTCTATGTCTAGCCTCTGGTATTTTGCAGTTGGGGCTTTGTAAGGGGAGCAATCTGCCACATCTGAGGCTCTCACTCCTACAGGAAGAAAGCAAGAGAGACAGGAAGTACTCCCATGAGATGCTAAGGAGCAAGGAATTTTTTTAAAAAGTAGCTTGCTCCAGCACAAGGGTGCAACACACTCTCACATCTTACAGGTGCCAGATAAAGGCTTCAAGAACGAAGAGTCTGGCGGGAGTAAGAACACCGCGTGTGGTCGGACCCCACCACTCCCTGTTGCCAGACGTAAAGGCCATGTTGAGGTGGATTTATTTTAGCAAACCACTGTTGAGTGATGTTTTTAAAAAATATATAGCATTTTCTCGTTACCTGTTACTTTTGATCACAAGAGTTTGGCAAGGCCCTGGGGATCAAAGGACCACTAAGACCCTGTCCAGAGCTGTAGACAGTGATCCTCTGGGAGTGCTAGGTCAAGGTGACAGTGGGGACGCACCCATCTCTCTGTAACCCTGAAGAATGCTGCTGTAAAAGAACAGGGTAAGTCATGGGTCCACGGAGAGAACCGTAGATTGCCAGGCCAGTCCCCAGAGAGGCCCACGAGCCACCTCCCTCAACCCCTTGAAATGTCCACTAATCACATAAAACATTTTCAGTTCAGGGAAGTCTGAAGTCACAGGTTTGATGTCACGAGTGTCTATTAATCCTCAGAGCTCATTAGTAACGCTGCTCTATTAGCAGCTGGTCCCATAAGACGCAGATCCTGTGCCTACCTTCAGATCAGTTCCCACAGGGTTACAGAGTCCGTGGAGAGAACCATTTCCTGCCGTGCTTTTCTTGTCCAAAATAAGGCCGGCATTTCTAGGAACAACTTGGTGTTGCTTGAACATCCACTTAGTGGCATCAAAAATGGAGAAAGCAAATTCGAACTAAGAAAAGAATATGAGTGCCTGGTGGATGCGCCCAGGCTTATTCGAAGCCAAGTTCAGACCTTTCATCTTATTTAGCAGCATTGTCCAAAGTGGGACACAACTAAAATGTCTGCATGAACGGCACACCGTGCCCTATGGAGGACAACCTAGTTAGGGGAGTACAAGGTAATATTCCTTTATGCAAAAAATAAAATGAAAGAAAATGGGACTCCAGCAGCTTAGCCAGCCCATGTTCTCCTTTCCTGAGGACTTACTAAATTTAGAGCAGAGCGACCTTCTAAATTGTCTCCAAGTACTAGATTTTTTTTAAAAAAAATCTATATCCTTATCCAGGACTTCAGAAGCTGCATCTTGCTTTTAGTGATGCCCTGGTTTCCCCCCAACTTCTAGGTCCTTTGAACTGCAAGGTTAAAGAATGAGTCACCAGCGGGACCCACAACCCCAGCAGCCCCCGACCTAAATATTGATTCCCAGGCCGTTCAGCAGGGGTCAGCTGACAGTGCTGTGCCAAGAACACTACCTCAGATACGATAAGCGTAGTGGTCATTTTTGTGTGGTGGCAATTTGACCCTGTCTCCCTTAGCAAGACACCATTCTCCCCTTAAAACAAAATGCAGTCATTATTTTTCAACATTATTAAAAATGAACAAATATTTCCAAACTGACCAGTACTAGGTGGCCAATCCCAAGAGAATATGGGCTCAGGGTTTACCAGGCGAGGACTCGGCAGATGAGTGGACTGTTCCTAGTTCTTCTATGGAAACAGCCAAACGCTTTCCCCATTTCTGAAACCAAAGAGCAACTTGGCCTCTACTAGTCTCGTCAGAGCACACTGGCACTTAAGCTTGAGGAGAAAGGGGAAATAAACATGCCTGCACACTGCAGTGCAGAGCCCCCAGGAGAGCAGGAGAGTGCAGAGATAGCTTACCTCAGGAGGTGGCACCGCCAAGCCAATAAAGTGAGGCTTAAGGAAAAATATGGCATCGGAACTGGGGGATGTTCAGCTCAGGACCCACTTCATCAGCATGGGAGCCTGAGTTTGATCCCCAGACTATACAGGAGGGGGAGGGGGAGGGGAAAGGGAGGGGAAAGGGAGGGGAGGTAAAGATAAGGATTGGAATAACATGCACTTGCAATCCCAGTGCTGAGGAGGTAGAAACAAGCAGATTCCCAGTCCTCAGTGAACGGCCAGCCTTCTCTGGTCAAGCTCCAGGCCATGAAAGACCCCACCTCAAAATAAAAAGGTGGATAGACGGATGGTGCCTGAGGAGCAGTGCCTAAGAGTATCTTCTGGCCTACGCACGCACGCACGCACGCACGCACGCACGCACACAGCATCAGGATCCTTTACTATGAAAACTTTTGTTCCATCTTTGGTTTCCCTTCAGTCTTTTCTTCTCTCTCCTCTTCCATCTCTTCCTCCTCTCCACGGCCCCCCCCCCAGCCTCCATCCTTTCTTTCTCTTTCTCTCCCCTTCCCTATAGTCGTCAGAGCGGAGCCAAGTAAGGGAGCGTTTCGGCGGCGTGTGAGGGTGTAGAGCAGGGAAGCACTGGGATAAGAGGGAGGTGAAGCAAGGGCAGCTGGTGAGCTGGACACAAGACTGGGCAGTGGAGAGCGCAGGCACCACCGTGGGTGTCAGGCTGTCCCTGGAGCCTTGCCAGGGCGCTCTGCCCGCCCTTGGTTGGTCTTGCGGTTTTCTCAGGTCACGAGCATGTATGCCTGTCTTTGAGGATATTTATTTCTCCTCGGCTTTATAATCTTCTTCCACGTAAGCATGCAGGTGATCAGAAGCTCTGGCTAGGATCTTGTAAGAACCTAAATGCAGGTTTACAGCCCTTGCAAAAAATAGCTACTTTATGGTATCCTTTTCAGTCCCGCAAAGAAGTGGGGCTGACGGCTGGGGGGGGGGGGAACCTTTAAATAGAAGGTTTTGATGAGTGGAGCAGCAAAGTAAGGTCTGATGTCCATAGATGGTTCCCTTTCTGCTCTGAGGGTGGACAAGTGGCTTTCCAGCAAAGGGTAGTCCAAGCACTCGCCATCTTTCTCAAGAGCTTCAGACAAGCAAACACAGACCTGAGCTATGAGTGGCAGCCTTTTCTGTCTCTCTGTCTCTCCCACGTGCTGTCTCTCTGTGTGTCTCTATCTCTGTCTTTCTCTGTCTCTCTGTCGTTGTCTCTCTGTCTGTCTCTCTCTCCCTCTGTGTGTGTGTGTGTGTCTGTCTCTCACACATGCTGTCTCTCCGTGTGTCTCTGTGTCTGTCTGTCTGTCTGTCTGTCTGTCTGTCTGTCTCTCTCTCTCTCTCTCTCTCTCTCTCTACACACACACACACACACACACACACAGATTTAGATGCTTAATATATGAAACTTCTTGGACTATTAAGAAGGCCTTGCTAGACTGCAGGCAAGGGCCTGAGTGGACCACCCCATGACACTATGCAAACCTACTGGTGTACTCTTCGCACGTGTGCAGGCCCAGGAGGGGATTAGTGGTCCTCAGAGAGTAAGTAGACACCGAACAAGGCCAAGCTGTGATGCTATTCACACACCTGGGTGGCCCTCCTGGACCTGACAGCATGGTGCGTGTACCCCTAGGATGCTCTTCCACAGTCTCGCTTTAGTCTCTCAACACCTCGGGGACTTGACGGGGTATACCCTTGGCATTGCCGTGTCCATGTTGTAGACGTGAAAACTAAAGGCCAGAAAAGGCTCCGTCATGATTAAAAAGGTCCAAGGGTAGCAAGAGCTCTCAGGTCACCATTCTAACACCCATCCTCCCAAGAAACTTGGCATGTGTAAGTAAGAGGCAGGCTGTATTGATAAGTTCAAGCAAGTTTTTAATGACTAGCAATGACTCAAGGAAGATGTAAGGATGCTATCAAAAGCATATAAGTGTGATTCCTACTTTCAAAAGCCTTTGATTGATCCATTTTTTTTTTTATCTTCACTGTCATTCCATCTTATGGTCCTTAATTTTATTGCCACACTGATATATAACTTGTGCCTGGACTATCTGCCATACTACTCCCTGAGAATTTTCACCACTGACTATTTGGAAGCCAGCCAGTGTGATCTGCTCAGCCACATGGCTCCTCCCTCGCCGCCAGACCCTCAAGGCCCTCCACCCCACCCCACACACGGGGAAACTGTTCTCCACAAGCAGAAGACCAGTGACAGCCCTGGTCGCCGTTATCTCTGTCGTCATTTTCTAGTCTCCCCCGTATCACTCGGGAGCTGGAAGATGTCTTTCCTCCACATTTCTCTACCGCTGGACTAGCCTGCGTCACTTTCTCCAGCACTTCCTACCCGGCAGATTAGGAGAGGAGCCAGGAGAGACGGGAAGGGAGTGCAGAAGTGGCCAGGGACTTCGGGAGATGTGTCACCAGCCTGTATATCTCAAGGCTGATCTGAAGTCTGTGAAAACGTAGAGTATTGAGCACAGGGCTGCCTGGCTGTGTTTGAGCAGGAAGGGCTGTGCTCTGGGTGCTGTTCCCACAGAGCAGATGGCAGGTGGAAGGGAAGCCGCCCAACATCTGCTCTGCTCTAGTGTGCAGCAGGAGGAGTGCTATTTGAACCAGAACATCAGGACCAGGGATTATAAAAAGGACGGTGTGGAGGGAGGGAAGGAAATTAAAAAGGAAGAAAAGAAATCAGAGGAGACGAGAAATAGAGACAGGGAAATCTCGACCTGCTTAATAATTACGAGAGCCCTGATTAGCCTGATATTATGCCCCCCCCCCAACAAGTCTTTGCAGTAGCCAAGGTTGTGGGGAGGGAGTTTGTTTTTCAGTGTTGGCCCAAAACAGTCATACATGTCCCAAAAGACAATGAGCAAAATATAGACACCAATTAATATATGATCCTTCACTGATGATTCCACACCCCCTACCACTGAAATGACAAGGAATAAGCTCACAGGGTCCAACTTCTGAGAGACCCCAAGAGAGACCATTTTAAGTCTCAAAGCAAAATCTTCCCACACACAATTCCCTAATTTTTGTGGATAGTCTTATAATAACCAAAGGCCGATGAGAGATGGGTGGTGTCTGCCCATTTAAACATTAATCCGTTTGGAACCTTTTTGTTTGAAGTAAGTGAACTTAAGCTTAAGAAAGTGGTTTCTGAGCCCTTCGAGAAATGACAGGAGCCCCCAGAGGTCTGGGCAGAGCCACTCTGTTTTGACAGGGACTGACTGATTGGTAAGAGAGCAAGGCAGTTGTGGCACGTCCCATGGAGGGCAAGGCAGACCGTGGTGTGTGGCTCGCATGGGTGGGGATGAGGACTAAGTAGCAGAAGGAAGAGTGCAGAGATCACAAGACTTCGAAAGGCTGCAGCCAAGAAGATAAAATTTGATCAGCAGAACAGTAGAGTCTTCTATAGAAGTTGTAAAAAAATTCATTTGTGACTCCTGTAATGGATATGGCTCTCTCATGAGTGTGTGGGAAGAGAATAAAAAAAAAAAAATCAGTGTCTGTTCTCTGGCTGGTTGGAAAAAGGACGTTATGAAATGGCAAGCCTTCCATAAAGAGAGCCGTAAGTAGGAAATTACCTAGAAATTAGGCCCTGTGAGAAGTGTTTGAGAGTTTCAGAGAATTTTAAACTCAAGAAGAGAACACCAAGCTCAAACACTTGAGGGGCTTGTGGATGGATCTGGAAGGTTCTATCACTATAGCTAGGTAGAAAATGCATCAAAAATCTCAGTCAGAGGGAAGCTGTATCCTTAGAAAGCCAGGTGAGATGGTACCCACCTGGGAGCCCAATGCTGGGGAGGCCCAGGCAAGATCAGGACTCTGAGCCAAGTCTGGGCTATATAGCAGGATCCTGTCTTAGAACAGCAACCAAAGAAGACCCCAAAGAAGTTGCTGGGCCACTTCTTCTCTACTAGGACTGGGCTATTGCCCATGTGATAAAAAGAAGAGAGAAAAGAATATGGAGAGTTAAACAGGAAGAGTGGAGAGTGTCCATCTGTAGGCTCAGAGAAGAGCCTCAGTGCCCACGGCCACTGGAGGGAGCAGAGAAGCCACATCATGGCAAGTTCTGGTGAAAAAGGGAGTGAGAGAGACAGACAGAGACAGAGAGTCAGAGAGAGAGACACAGAGAGATACAGAGACAGAGAGACACAGAGACAGAGAGAGATACAGAAAGAGACACAGAGACAGAGAGAGACAGAGACAGAGAGAGAGATAGGGAGAGACAGAGAGACACAGAGACAGAGAGACACAGAGACAGAGAGATCCTACTGAGCAAGTCAGTGCTGAAGAGCTCTGCTTCACAGGGTCCCTTTGAGGATGTCAATCCTAAGTGTTGCCCAGGAAGGCACGGTACAAGCCAGTTCTCTCTAGCACTCCCTTGTGGCATAAAACACCTAGGCATGGGAGCTGGGGTCACCTAGTGTTGGTATCTGAGCTGAAAAGAAATAACAAAATATGAAGATCTATGGGGAGATTGGGGGTGCTTTTCATTCCTTGGGTCCATAGAATTTGAGGGGCATTTGGTGTAAAGCAGCAGGCAGTCACTGTAGTGGCCCACAGCCCCAGATCTAGACCCCCTAAAGGTAGCACACATTGTAATGGCTGCCTGAGGCCTGAGGGAAAAGACCCTAAATTGCATTAGGAAGCCAATTTGAAAGCCCCTGCCATTGTTAAGATTCAATATTTCAAAATTATTAAAATTTGCTAGCTTGCTCTAGACACTCTCCTCTCCCTAAATGAAAGCATGTCTGAGGTGTGGCACTGGCTCCCTGTCCTCCCCCTATATGGACATGAGCTGTACTCCAAGCCTCATCTATGCCCAGATAGCTCCCTAATTTGACTCTTAGCCTGACTCTACACAGCTCCGCCTAGCACCCTTTAGCTTTAAAACAGGTCTCTCCAGTTATCTACCCAAACCCAGGCTCCTGTCCTGTCCTGCGCATCCCAATCCCAGCCTTCCCCCCCCCCCCCCCCCCCCCCCCCCCCCCCCCCCCCCCCCCC